>CM054122.1:60374244-60974244 GCA_028751855.1 Ambrosia trifida
TATAGGGTAGGGATCATACGAGAACCAACTTTAGGGAGAGAACCAGAGAACCATTGTCAACACAAACAAAAAAAACCTAAAAGCCCCACCTTCACCCCCTAAAAACCTAAACCCACCCACCTCACTCCCTAAAAACCTAAACCCCCCCATCCCCCACACCGCCCCACCCCCCCCCCCCCCCCCCCCCCCCATTGTGAAATGCACATGTGCAGCTAACCCCACACCCCTAAAAACCAAAACGCTCAATCCCATCCCCCCCCCCCCCCCCCCAAAAAAAAAGATACCCCATCTTCCACCATACCAAAAAACTAAACCCTAAAGCTAAACCCATTAAAAAACTTAACTATAATAGTGAAATGCACATGTGCATGTAGTACAATTATCTTATTTTATAGTTTTATATAGGGGTTTTTTTAAGTTTATTCACCAACAACCCCAAAAAACCTAACCTCATTCCCATCATACCTAAAAACTAAACCCTTAAAGCTAAACCCATGAAAAAAAAAACCTAACTATAATAGTGAAATGCACTTCGCGTTTATTTAAAGATCATTGAATAAATTTTTTTCCACCTTATATATCATATCACGTCCATTTAAATGATCATTTCATTATGGCAATTGATAATTTATTCAAAAGTGTGCTCTAATAGTGAAATGCACATGTGCATACGGTATATGACGTAATTATGGCGTAAAAAAGGTCATTTTTTGTTTTTTTTTTATTTTTTTTTTGTATTTTTTTTATTTTTTTTTCAGAAAGATTAACACTAAAAAAACATTTTGGTGTTTTCACTTTTTTTATTTTTTTATTTTTTTAGGTTATATAATTTTTTTATTATTTTTTTTATTTTTTGGTGGAGGGGTTTTTGTGTTCACACTTGGTTCTTTGGTTCTCTCCCTAAATAGTGGTTCTCAAATGATCCAAATCCTATATATATATATATATATATATATATATATATATATATATATATATAGGGGAAAGTTAATTTGAGAACACCTATATTTCATGATATATATATATATATATATATATATATATATATATATATATATATATAGGGGATGGATCCACAGAAAACCCTAAATAATGAGAAAACTCTAGAAAACCCTCAAAAAAAACCTACTTCCCCGAGCTTTTTTTTTTTTTAAAAAAATTAGGGCATGTAATATACATGTTTTTAAGTGTTTTTGAGCCAAAAAAAATCAAAAAAGCGCCGAATGGTTTTTTTTTTTTAAAAAAAAAATAAGTTTTGCATCATAACATATGTTAGCTTATTTTTGCACTAGTAACATATGTTATGATGCAAAACTTATTTTTTTTTAAAAAAAAAAATCCTTCGGCGCTTTTTTTATTTTTTTTGGCTCAAAACACTCAAAAAACATGTATATTACATGCCCTAATTTTTTTTTTTAAAAAAAAAAGCTCGGGAAGTAGGTTTTTTTGAGGGTTTTCTAGAGTTTTTTCATTTTGGAGGGTTTTCTCCCTATCCTTCCACTATATATATATATATATATATATATATATATATATATATATAGGGGAAAGTTAATTTGAGAACACCTATATTTCGTGCGAACCGTGAGAACGACATCTAAAACCATTCAAATTCAAAATTTCTTTTTACACTTGTCTTTATTACTAAAATACAATCTCAAAAACACAATTTACACGTAAAAATTCAAACGTATACGGAAATAATTTGTTTTTACACATGTGTAAATTTGTTGTTTATACATGTGTAAACGGTTTCATTTACACATGTGTAAAAAGTTAATTTTAAAGTATTTTTACAAGAAAAGATGAATTATTTGGAAAGAAAATTCATTTATTAATGTTGTATTTTTATTATAATGGGGTTTGTATTAAAAAAAAATTGATTTTGATTGATTTTTTTACTTGTTCTCACGGTTCTCACAATATTTAGCGTTCTCAAGATAACCTTCCCCTTATATATATATATATATATATAGGTAGAGGATCCGGTAAGAAAATTGTTTTGTGTAGGAAGTGTAGGAAGAGTTTTCAACCGTTGGATCAAATCTGATTAAATATTTAGATCAAGGGCATAATAGACTTTTTAGTCATTTTATTAATTATCAAAACCCACAAATTTAGCAACAAAAATTATGGATTTTAATGAGATTCAATTATCTAAAATAACTAATTCTTCCACACAATATTCAATCCCTTAACAATCAATCGGTTCTTCATTTTTTTACAATTAATCGATGATGGCAGAAGTTTTTCAAGATCTTTCGAATGGTAAGTCTTGTTTTATTTTTTTTAGATCATTTTGATTTGTATGAGGTTTATTCAGATTTGATAAAAAGTCTACATTTTTTTATTATAATCAGATTTGAAGTCGTATAGATCGATTCCATCTGTATAGGAAGTTTTTTATGTTTTTTTTGATTTTATTTAAAACACTACAATAAAAACACCATCTACAAAATTATCTAAAACCAAAAACTTAGATGTTCTAACGAGTAAACACTAAATAAAACACTATTTTAAAACACTACTATAAAAACACCATTTACAAAATTATCTAAAACCCAAAACTTAGCTGTTTTAAACGAGGAAACAAACGTATAATGTTTCATATTATATAAACACTGCATAAAACACTATTATAAAACACTATTATAAAAGAACACTATAGATATTAGGTTTATTTGATTTGTTGTTAGTGATAAAAAAGAAGAAGATAGTAAAAGACCTTCGTTGATATTGACAGAGAGATAGAGAGAGGGGTGAGTAAAAATAGGATATATTTATTAATTATGCTTGAATTAAGGAGTGGTTAGTAGATATATAAATTAAAACGACTTTTCTACCCACTTTTAAAACACTAATTAGACCATCCTACCCCTAACCATTAATTTATATTTAGTATAATATTAACTAACTTAAACTTTTAATCTAAACCATCAATTTCTAGATCAAACGGTTGAAAACACTTCCTACTCTTCCTACACAAAACAATTTTCTTACCGGAACCCTACCCATATATATATATATATATATATATAGGTTAAGTATCAACAAAAAACCCTTTAAAATGAAGAAACCCGGGAAACTCTAACTTCCCGAGCTTTTTATCATCTGAAAAAAATTAGGGTGTGTAATATACATGTTTTTAAGAGTCTTGAGCCAAAAAAATTAAAAAAAGCGTCGAGTGGATATTTTTAAAAAAAATAAATAAGTTTTTTTGTGTTACGTATGTTACACACTTTACAGACATGTAACATATGTAACACAAAAAACTTATTTATTTTTTTTAAAAATATCCACTCGGCGCTTTTTTATTTTTTTTGGCTCAAAACTCTTAAAAACATGTATATTACATACCCTAATGTTTTTAGATGATAAAAAGTTCGGGAAGTCAGAGTTTCCTGGGTTTCTTCAATTTGAGTGGGTTTTTATTTAATCCCTCCTATATATATATATATATATATATATATATATATATATATATATATATATTGATGGCTGCTTCTGTAACTATGGTTGTGAGTAATAAGTTGATTGTGAATTCAAGTAATGGTGATTATAAGGTGTGGGAAGATCCATCGTTTATTATATGGAGGAAAAGGGATTCTCATGTTTCTCTCCATTGTCATGATTCTGTTGAAGGATAATATGTTTTTTACGAGGTAGAGATTTGTTGTTCACTTGTTTGTATGTGATATTTTAACCTTTGAAATCTAATATGTCAATTGGGGATTTGTTAGTTTTTGAATCATTTTCTTGTTTTAATTACCAGATCATGGGGTTTTGATGAATATAAATCTAACCATGGATGATTAATTTAAACTGTTGAGAATAATAGTTGTGAAATAGAAACCACACTGAGTAGTGATTTATGATATATATGGGTGTGTTTTTCATGAGATTTGTTTGATTTATAACCAATACTTGGGTATTAAAAAAATATTTGAATAGCTAATTGCTTAATACCCTTGTTGTTTTTATATAGTTTTCAAAGGGAAAGGGTTAAGAAGAAATGAGCTAGGTTTGAGGGCATGTAGGCTTTAGTCATCCACTATAACATTACATTGGTTTATCGAATACCTGAGGTCAATCACTCTATCTTGTTAACAATTAGCTATCATGACATGATGTTTTATTTATCGACTAGCCATTAGGACACCGAACCACAGATTCTCAAATTAATGACTTCCATTCACAGTAGGACACGAACCCTCTCACTGCTTCATGGGTCAAAATATGAAATTGTATAGTATATTTTTACCTGACCCGAACTGCCAAACCGGCCCGGATTTTTTTATGTTCGGTCATATGGAATAGGAGTATAAAAAAAGTGAACCCCTGCAAAAATTTCCTGGATCCGCCACTGATTACTATAATGCCCTTATTTTTGTAGTTTAATGATTTAAATTGTATTAAATTTAAATAAAAAAGCAACAATTATTGTGCACCATTGATCAAACTTGATCAATGGTCACTAGAAGGTTTACAAGGTTTTTTCAAAAATAAAGGGTTTCATATTATTCTATCCCGTGAAAACCATACTCATAAATATAAAAAAGTGAATCTTAAAAAACAAAACTTTTAGGGGGTGGGTAGTTCAAGGCACCGAAAGAATTGGTCATGATTCTTATCTTATCCCCACTCCTAATTGCATTTTGTCCTCTTTTGTGACCTTAAATCACATATACAATCAATCGAACCAACCCCCATTGTTTCACCATTGTGATCATTGGGACTCCAAGTGGTTGTGTGGGTCCTATTTTATATCTTTTTGGGTTCAAAATTCTTTTAACATTTTGTAACAAAAAAAATATTCTCATGGCTAAAGCTAAGACAAAAATGTCTTAGTCATGGACTCATACACTTGTTCAATGTTTGTGTTTTGTTTTTTACTTGGTATACCTGAGATAGCTCAATGTGTTTTGTTTTTCACTTGGTATACCTGAGATAGCTCAATGTTTGTTCTATATTCGTATATATTTTTCATTAATAAAGTTTGTCATGATATCTTCCTCCTTATTATCTACAAAAATATATTATTACTTGTAAGATGACTTGCTCTAACTTACAGGTGAATAAGTCTTGTTAACTATGTAATAAACAAGTTGGAGTGAAATAAATCAATGTTGTGTGATGGCCTAGATGGATAAGGCATTCGATGAAGAGAGTTCGAGTCTAGACTTCATCATTCTTCGAAACAACTACTAGATGCATGCGCCAAATGGAGTTTAGACCTAAAATAACCACCCACCGCAAACACCACCTCTTTCTTGATTGATGTCGTTTGAGCATACATGTTTTTTTAACTAGCTAGTTTAAAATAAACAAAAACAGTAATATATCTAATGTGTACTTGTAACAAAAAGTAGAGGTTGATTATCAAAAAAATAAAAAAGGAGAAAATGAGAGAGAGAGATTTCTATCATCTACGAAAAGAAAAGTAAAAGTAAATTTGTTTTGAAGGGTTTATAATCTCCACTATTAAGATAGGTTGTTTAAAATCTATGCCTAATGTGAGGTTTCTTAAGTTTCTTTAATTGATGGAGTTTTCAATTTATCCTCCTTTATATATATATATATATATATATATTATAGGCCACCTGTTTGCACTATTCCAAAACTTATTTGCACCCTCCTCTACGGCTAGTAGAGGCCCCTACGAACTGTAGAGGGTCCTTTGCGGCTCATAGAGGCCTCTACGAGCTGTAGAAGCCTGTGTCAATCATTACAGTGGGCACCCACCTATACGACTAGTAGAGGCATCTACGAGCCGTAGAAGGATGTGGTTTTCAATGCTCTGACACCTCTACAGCCTGTAGAGGCCCCTACGAGCCGTAGAGAGCTGTGAAACCTTAAAAAAGCCGGTGTAACAAACATGACCCTAATATTAAATTGGATTGAAATTAAATCACTTCTAGCAAAGTCAACATCGGCTTATTAACAAACCGAGTCAGGTCGACTCAACAAACTGAACCGATTTCTAGCGAGTGTTTTTAGAGGAAGTTTCGATCCAAGCTCCAGGGACAAATTTGGAGCCCTATTGATAGGAAATGGCTTCTTTTTCAACGTAAAAAATTGAATATAATATAGCAGTAAAGGTAGAAAGAAAGGAGATACATATACCTTCAAGTAGTTTTAGGCTAGGTAGGTTTGGTGGTTGTGTCGGCAGTGAACCTCCACCAGGTCCTCCAGAACTTTCCCCAGTACCTGCTGGGAGTGTTTTCAAGATTTGTCGCTTAAATTATTATATATGAGAAACTGAAATCGATTACATAATTTTAGTAAGCTTTCTGTACCTTCCGCTGTACCTTCCTGAATTCCAGATAATGGGGTTAACTGAATCTCTGTTTCACCTTTTTTCATCTGCACACCGATATATACCAGTAATTATTGAGTAAAACTTAATTCATTTCTTGATATATACTATGACTAGAGGAGTGCAAATGAAAATACCTTAACGTCAGATTGGGTGAATGATTACGATCTATTATCAATGAATGAAAACTGAAAGCCTCGTTCGAGTTGTGTGGTCAATTGAAGATGCATTCCATGATTTATATACAACCCAGCTTCCTTAGTTTAACGCTAACGTCTATAGACATTAAATGTTCTAAATTTTTAAGTGCTGAATCATTAAGGGGCTGTTTGGTTGATTAAGTGCTGAATTATTAAGGTGGTGTTTGTTTTTCTCCTATAAGCACTTCTGACCTCTTTTGTCTGCGTCGCGCAGACGCGGGCAGACGTTTGAGGCGAGCAGACTGCTTGTTTTTCGGAAGACATTTCACTTAAAAAGCTCTTCCTGACCTCTTCTTGGTGCAGACTTGGACCAAAGTCTTCTAAGGTCTTCAAAGGTCTTCTCCTCTTCTCTTCTCCTCACCCACCACCACCACCACCACCACCACCACTCACTACCACCACCACCACCGTCCACCACCGTCACCCACCCACCACCACCACCTACCATCGTCCACCACCAACGTTCACCACCACCACCGTCCATCACCACCACAGTCCACCACCACCACCCACCACCCACCACCGTCCACCACCACCGTTCACCAGCACCACCGTCCACCACCACCACCGTCCACCCACCACCACCCACCACCATCCACCACCACCTACCACCCACACCACCACCACCGTCCACCATCGTCACCCACCCACCACCACCACCTAGCATCGTCCACCACCACCGTTCACCACCACCACCGTCCATCAGCACCACGGTCCACCACCACCACCCACCACCGTCCACCACCACTACCACCACCCACCACCACCATCACCCACCACCACTACCACCACCACCCACCACGGTCCACCACCACCCACCACGGTCCACCACCACGGTCCACCCACCACCACTACCACCACCCACCACCGTCCACCACCACCGACCACCACCACCCACCATCGTTCACCACCACCACCGTTCACCACCACCACCGTCCACCCACCACCCACACCACCACCGTCCACCACCGTCACCCACCCACCACCACCACCTAGCATCGTCCACCACCACCGTTCACCACCACCACCGTCCATCACCACCACGGTCCACCACCACCACCCACCACCGTCCACCACCACTACCACCACCACCATCACCCACCACCACCACGGTCACCACCACTACCACCACCACCCACCACGGTCCACCACCACCTACCACCGTCCACCCACCACCACCCACCACCCACCACCGTCCACCACCCACCACCACGGTCCACCACCACCACCCACTACCACCACCACCACCGTCACCCACCCATCACCACCACCTAGCATCGTCCACCACCACCGTTCACCACCACCACCGTCCATCACCACCACAGTCCACCACCACCACCCACCACCACGGTCCACCACCACCACCACGGTCCACCCACCACCACCGTCTACCACCAGACTGCTGTAAAAACTCAGTTTATTTAAATTTAAGTTTATTTCAGCAGCTTGCAGACGTTAACAAACAAACAGTCTTCTTCTTGCAGACTGCAGACCTTTGGTCCACCTCTTCTCCTGCAGATGTCTGCAGATGTGGTCCGCAGACTGGTTAAGAGGCTCTGAATGCTTAAGAGCTGAATCATTAAGCATCCCTTATTAGCTTAATGGTTAAGCACTTAATCATTCCATTCAGATGCTGAAACAAACAGTCTGAATGCTGAATGATTCAGACCTGAATGGTTAAGAGGCTATCAAACAGCCCCTAAGTTTGATCTATTAATGCAGTGGCGGATCCAGAAATTTTTCTAATGCTGTCACTATTTTAGACATTTTAATTTTGTAGAACCGGCCATAAATATTTTCGGGTGGGTCGGTTTGACGGTTCGTGTCAGATAAGGTTGATCACATAATAAAAATATTATACAATAATAAAAAAACATCGTCATTAAAAATAAAAAAACACATAATATAAATTCGATGGTCTTATGAATTTAAAAAAAAAACAATACTTAGAGTTGTTCCCTGCGAGTTTTCATCTTTTGAAAACGTTGCATTACATCTTCGACTGAAACTTGTTGGAAGAACTTTTTTTCAATGTAACAAATGCAAGAATCGTTCATGTATCGATGATGATAGGGTTGAAGGAATTGAACCATAAGTCGTCGGCAGCCACAGGTATGAAATATGTTATATATTATCACTTTTTTTAAGTTTTTAATTAGTAATTGGCTAAATAGTGGAGTGGACTTTTAAAGGTTATATTTTTATCTACTTAAAAATTAGAGTTGAGCTCATTTAACTAGAATTGAGTTGGGTCTAATGTAGTCACCATAAAAAAAACATTGATGTCACTCGAAAAACTATATATACATGTATATATACAACTGAAAAAAAACTGTTGTCCCGAAACATTGATGTCCCCGATAACATACCTCCGCCCTTGTATTAATGGTAAGTTTTCTTGTCTCACATTGGTAGAAAAGCCCCACTAAGGTTCAGCATAGTTCAGTGCTTAATGGTTCAGCAACCTTCGAAATCTTAATGGTTCAGCCTTAATCATTCCATTCAGAAGATGAAACAAACACGTTAAATGCTAAATCATTCAGCGCTAAATGGTTCAAAGCCTCATTAAAAGCTTTACCAAATAGCCCCAAAAAGAATATATTGGTATACTATTACTACTGAATTACAACTTTACAAGATATTCACTTAAAAAGGTTATCATATTGTTTCAGTGTACATACATCTATTTATTATAATAGTTAGGTTTGAGCCCCGCGTGTACACGCGGTACATGTTCATGTAAAATGAAAAAAAAATTCTATAAAGATTGCAGTATGCAAATTTTGTTTATTGAAAGTTACGTAATACAATTCGTATGAATTTTGGTTGATTGTAAATTATCATAAAAAAAAGTTTAATATTACCCAATAACAGATATATGAATCAACAAATGTGTGACATCCGTCACCCTCATCTTTCATCTAATTGACAATAATAGCCCTTCAAATATTTCCATTATAGTCCTTGTAAGTTTCGTCATTTTCAAATTTAATTTTAGAGCGAACTAAAATTTTATCATTTATATTTATTACGGATCGGGTATAAGTTTTAATCAAATGCGTATGTTGAAACGTATTCGTAAAGGGTTCTATAAAAAAAATCAAGTTTTAAAAAGTTTTACAAACTTTTAAGTTAAATTAGTTAACCAAGTTAAGTGTTTCTAAAGGAATTTCTAATCAAGTTCACCTATTATTAAAACATTTGGTTTAGTTAATTAAATTTTCCTAATCGAATGTGAGAAAATATAATAATTAATTAGTTAATGTTTTGTATTCATTCTGTAATAATTCCTTATCACCTACGGTTACATATATACAAATTAATTATTTGACTTGCAAACTTCTTAAATTAAAAACCTAAAATAAATGTATTAATTAATATAATTGAAACAAAATTAGTTTTTGATTAATACATACTGTTGTTTGCATTCTTTACATCAATTCATATATTTTTATGTCACCATAAATTCAATTTATTAGCATTGATCATTTGAAATATATATACATGGATGGGGCATTATTTTGACAAAAAAAATAATAATAACAATAAAACTATACTAATCTTTTTGTTAGTATGTATATATATTACAAAAGGGTTATGAATGATGTTCATATTTTTTTTAAAAAGATGGATTAATATAAAATATTTAAATAATTTATAAGTTACATTAGTAACTTCTTATCAATTATGAATGTTAATATATTTAATGAAAACATGAATGATATTATTGAAAGAGAGTTAAAGAAATGAAATAAATTAAGGATAATTGAAACATCTTTTATGCAAATATATACCCTATAAATGACCTCCTCTTATTTTATTTACTTATTGTTTTGAACGGCTAATTTCTTATACCCCTTTTCTTTTACACATTTTACATTTTTTTCTCTTCATACCCTTAGAGTTGAGTTCCCAACCTCACCTAAGAGAGGATTTCCTCTACCACTAGACTATAACCTAAGTGGCAATGTTGTCCTCCTTTTGCCTATCTAATTTATCTCATCTAATAGATAAAAAAAACATTAACTTATTTCTTTTAAACTAGTAATGATATTTTAGCTTTTATAAGTTTGGTTGACAATAATAATTTGATTTATAACTGTACGAATATTTGCATTTTAAGATATATTATGTGATGCTTTCATAATAAAGCAGTAGACTATGTAATATGATGATAATAATATTGTGTTAAAATAAATTTAAATAATAAGCTATTGGTAAGAAAATAATCATTACGGTTACGATTGTGTCGTTGACTAGTCTTTGTGCTTTAAAGAGGAATAACAACTCATAAATAAAAATGGTTAATGAGCAATAATTTTGCCAGTTATCTTTGCCCCTCTCTATTATAAATACCCAAGAATACCAATGAGTAGGACATACCCTTCTTATCACGAAACCACATCTAGACGAATGTGTGGAAGTTCATGTTAATGATTTATTATCAATTGGAGGGGATTTAGTTATTTTATTGTGGTTGTTGACTCTACGCGATTAAGGTTAATCATTTGGATTGCCATACTCAAGTCTCACCGTTCGGTAGACTTCAAATCCCTACGCACAAAGTGAGTATATCTTTTCCCCTTTTACTGTTTTACTATTTTGGGGTGACTCATGTATTTACTATCAATTTTCTATTTCATCTTACTAAAATAGCAATTCTTATGTGTGTTTGCTTGTGTCATTTCGTGTATCTATGACCTGTCAAATCATTAACCGTTGCGTCCTGGCATTTCAATGAATAGTACTATGGTATATACCCTTGTGACTCTGTTGAGAGTCCTCGTCATTGCTATGTATTACATTACTACTAGCGCATACTATGTATATCTGCTTTCCTTTCATAGGGTTGATTTGATCCGGATACCACTTATTACATTTTGCAAAATAACACATGAATTGCTAAATTTTCTTTACTATATGTATCAAACGGGTATGCTCACCAATACATTTTTGTATTGACCAAAATTATTTTCGTACATGTTTCAGGTTCTTGTGAGATCACTTCTAAGATTTTGGAACTTAGGCTTAGATTGAGATTTACTGTATTTTAGTTTAGATTTCTAGTTTTAATTGTTGTATTCCTTTCAATATAATAAATTATTCAATTCAATGTATTAAAATTTACATTTCTAGTCCATGAGCTATTGAACAATCGTCACTACGTGACACCTCGATGTTTCCGCCATCGGTTGGGGTGTTACAAAATGTTTGAGCAGACGTGATTTAAAAACAAATAATGAAATGAATAAACATATATATATATTGTAACGGCATGCAAATGAAGATTAAATTCAAAGTAAATAAATGTAGTTTAACAAATCACACAACCAAAAAATTATAAAAAAACGATTTATGCAAAATATGATCGCATACTTATTCACAAACTTCAAAATATTTTTTTATAGACAACATTTGTTATTTATTATTAACGTTGTCATCTTTATCCAATATTAGTATGTTCAGGCCATCTCTACTCTTGTCACTTGGCAGCGACATACAACTGCCCATGTGTAAAAATAGGATCTTTCAAATACATACCTATCTTAAATAGGGTTTGTCATTGACTCTTATTTATTGTCATTGCGAAACATAAAGTAAGAGGGAATTGTCTTCTGTTAAATCTGAAAGAAATCTTCTTATCAAATGGGGACAGCCTAATTTTTTGGATAAAAGTTCGCATCCCAATGTTACTCCCTGAAATTATTTTAGCTTCTATAAAACGGTTTGATATGGCAAGACGATTTGGAACTTTGAAAAGAATTTATGTCCACATATAGGAATCCTGAACCATTAAATTAACAAAACAGTAAAAATTTTCCAAAAAAAAAAACTCTCGTGAGGAAAAGAAAGACATTTGGCATTTTAACTGTATTATCATCAAGAATTTAAGGTAAATATATCCAGAAGACCCTGAACTGTTTTGACGGTTTAACTCATAACTAATGACCTAAAAATCAAGCTAAAACCACGGTGAAAAATCAATACTAAACCCACATGAGGAACTCGAACAATTCTGGTCGAATCAGTCGGATTTATTTATATAGTTGAATTATAAAAATGGAAGGATTGGTAATTTACGTGATTTGGTCAACGACGCTTAAAATTAGAACAATTATTGCAATCATGATAATGGTTAGCGTTTCATGACAATTGATTAAAGGAAAATTCTTTGTAAACATAATATGATAACGTTAATCTGTCAAAGATATTTAAATGAAAGACGTAATATTTTTATTCTTAGTATCACTGAAACGATATTTAGTTAATGTAGTCAATGATGGAGGATTTCATGACAAATGAGGTTTTTTAATGTTTTGAATCGTCTTTTAGTTAATGTTGTTACTGATAACGTAAAATGATATTTCATTACTAATAAGTGTATTTTAAGACATGAAAAATAAATAAAGTCAAAGAATTGATATCCATCAAAGTAACAGAAACGTAAAAAGTTTTTATGTTTATCGATCAACAATATTAAAATGAAAGTCGTTATTAGAATTATCATTTAAAATTATTTTGAATATATTATATATTTTAGGAAATTGTTAAATAGATTTAAATTATATTTATTATTAAAAGAATAGATTTAAATTGTATTTATTAAATACATTTTGTTTACCAAAATTATCGCTTGAATCTTTCTATTATCATTAATTGAGTTTTTTTATAATTTTTGAAATAATTTGAACGTTGTTAATGGTCGAGGGTTTCATGACAAATGAGGATTTTTTATATTGATGTTACGTTCATTCTTTATGTTATAATTGTAATAATTATTACTATTAATAGTAATAAATGAATGACAAAAGTTAACTTAACAATTAAAATTATTTACTAATTTATTAATATAATTGAAAATTATTTTGAAAATAGTATATATTTTAGTAACATATTCGTAAAAATCGTAAAAGAAATTTTTAATTCGGTAGATAAGAAATAAATGAGGTTAAAAAAAATTAAAAATCGTAATATTAGTTTTAGTATTAGTAATATATTTATAATTTAATTCGGTAGATAAGAAATAAATAGATTAAAAATAATTTCGTAAAATAGTAATATAAATAAATGAGATTAAAAAATCGAAATAAATAACATTAATAGTGGTCAATTATTATTGAAATGATTTTAATGATTATCGTTTAATGAGAATTGATTAAAGGAAAGTCATAATATAAAAAATTAAATTCGGTCAATAATATTAAACATAATTTCGAAAAAACAGTAATATAAATAAAAGAGCTTAAAAATTTTAATAAATAACATTAAATTCGGTCAATTATTATTAATGTCAATAAATAGTATTAAACATAATTTCGTAAAAATAGATTAAACATACTTTCGTATTAATAGTAATATAAATAAATGAGGTTAAAAAATCATAATAAATAACATTAAATTCGGTCAATTATTATTAATGTCCATAAATAAAATTAATTCTAACATAATAAAAATATATTAAGAATAATTAAATGAAAGTCATAATATAAAGGAAATGATTTTGATGATTATCATTTAATGAGAATTGATTAAAATAAAGTCATAATATAAAAAATTAAATTCAGTCAATAATATTAAACATAAAGTCGAAAAAAAGTAATATAAATAAATGAGATTAAAATTTTTAATAAATAACATTAAATTCGGTCAATTATTATTAATGTCAATAGATAATATTAAACGTAATTTCGTAAAATTAGATAAAACATAATTTCGTATGAATAGTAATATAAATAAATGAGGTTAAAAATCATAATAAATAAAATTAAATTCGGTCAATTATTATTAATGTCCATAAATAACAATAAATCTAACATAATAAAAATATATTAAGAATAATTAAAGAAAAGTCATAATATAAAGGAAATGATTTTGATTATTATCATTTAATGAGAATTGATTAAAGGAAACTCATAATATAAAAAATTAAATTCGGTCAATTGTACTAAACATATATTCAAAAAAAGTAATATAAATAAATGAGATTAAAATATTTAATAAATAACATTAAATTCGGTCAATTATTATTAATGTCAATAAATAATATTAAACATCTTAATAAATAACATTTAAACTTAATAAATCTTATTAATTGCAATCAATACTAATCATAATTCGTAAACATAGTAAGATTATAAATCTTATTAATAGCAAGACTAATCATAATCTTATTAAGATTATAAATCTTAATAAATAACCTCAAAATCGTAATCAATAATTCAAATAAATTACATTAAAAACATAAAAGATCGTAATTTAAATTTAAAATCAATGACTGTTTGTGGTGCAATCTTAGTAACAAATAGCCTGTGTTGGATTGAATACCATTTAAAGACACAATATTCGCCAATGGAAATATCTTCTGATTGAAGCAAATCAGGCCATCCAATCACAGTAAACCTTTACAAAAGCATTGTGTATAGTAAATTTAGAATGTCTACCTAATTATAAAATAAGAATACTGTAAACATAATGTTTAATAATTGAATAACAAACCTAGCGACTTGAGTAGAAATTTCAACACGCACCGACACAGACCACGCGTACCCATCTGTAAATTTAATCTTGATCTTCATTGATTAATTTAAGTTTGCCAATTCAGCAATCGTATTGGGAATTATCTACATAGTAATAAAAATTAAATAAGAAAAAAATAAAAATAAATGAGAGCTATTATGGTAACCATACATTTGATCAATTATACGAAATCAATTTAATCAATTATAATTTAATCAATATTATCATTCGTATAATTGATTAGAGATTAAAAAATCTCGTATTAATTTAATCAATTCGTATAATTTAATCAATTTCGAATTAATAGTAATATAAATTAATGAGATTAAAAAATCCTAATTATTAACATTAAATTCGGTCAATTATGGTAATCCTTAAATTCGGGAATGATTGATAATAAATCAATAATTCATACAAAAAAATTAATACGTTTTATTATGGTAAACCATAAATTTGATCAATTATACGAAATCAATTTAATCAATTATAATTTAATCAATATTATAATTCGTATAATTTAATCAATTATACAAAATCAGAGATTAGAAAAATTTGTATTAATTTAATCAATTCGTATAATTTAATCAATTTAATCAATTTCGTATTAATAGTAATATAAATTAATGAGATTAAAAATCGTAATAAATAACATTAAATTCAGTCAATTACGGTAATTCTAAATTTCGGGTCAAATTGATTAATAATCAATCATTTATACAAAAGAATTAAAACATTTTATTATGGTAAACTATAAATTTGATCAATTATACGAAATCAATTTAATCAATTATAATTTAATCAATATTATCATTCGTATAATTTAATCAATTAGACGAATTAGAGATTAAAAAATCTCGTATTAATTTAATCAATTTCATATTAATAATAATTATGGTTTTAATTTGTTATTTTTTTTTGTATTTATATAAAGAATGTATAACAAAATTGTGTTTAAGGTTATTAAATATCTTTAATTAAAATTAACAATGTTATCATTATTATTAATTTAAATTTAAATACGATATATATTATTGACTAAACTTAAATTTAATCTACTATTAATTTACATATGGTGTATATATTAGGTAATTGCCAACTTTATTTCAATCAAATTTAAAAACATAGGTAATTGTCGCTAGGTTTGTCAACTGTATGCTTACATTTATCCTGAAATATATTTTTGTAAGTATGTTTAAATGATTACCAAAAATATTCATTTATTTTTTTTATACAAACTTTACAAAAATAATATAACTAACATCTATAGAATAAATAAGGCTTATTATGGTAAACTTAAATTCGTATTAATGTTACTATAAATTTGGTCAATTATTAAAAGATAGTAATAAATAATATTAAATTGGGTCAAAATATTATTAATGTAAATTGATAACAATCATTAAGATTCAAATTTCAAATTAAATGACATTAAATTCGGTCAACTTTATTAATGTAAATAAATAACAATAATTCCGAATTAATGAAATTAAAATTGGTCTAATATTATGCTCCGAATATGGAATGTAGGATTGAATACTAATGTATATGTAAAACAACAAAATACATCATCTATCAATTCTAATAAAACCAACCAAGATTGTCATTTGTATGTGGCCACTGTAACGACATTGTTGTGTATGTTTTTAGAGACCAAAAATTTGTTCATAACTATCGGCAACGTTTGGATTAACACATTAAAAATAACATTAAAACAAGTAATAATTAGTTTTGTAAAGTAAACAAAGATCCATATCAAGATGAAAATAAGAATCATACCAAAACTCTTGCCGAAGGGTCATGCATGATCTTGAAGAATTGCTCACCCTTGTGATAACCTATAATCGAATCTTTGTCTTCGGATGGTATTCTAGTATTCAAATGAAAAAACATCCAAACATTCAATAAATACGATCCATATTTGTAAAGCAAGAAAATAAATAGTAAATCTATTTGAAGAGTTATGTAGATTTGTTAGTCCAGAATCCTCTCTACCGGGTATCAAACACGTACACAATCAAAGGCGGAAACAATGATTGTATAGAAAAACAAAGAAGAAACATAAAACTGAATGATTCGATTAATGAAGTGCACACGGTTTCGAAGAACCGTCTGGTACACGAGTAAAACAAACCAAAACACTAGCAACCCCAAAACAACCAATGAAACCCCTATTTATAGTTACTATAGCCGGTCATCATACATGGGCCAATAAGGCCGAACCCAGTATTATAATAACCCAAGACAACGCAAACCTCTAAAATCTAGCCCAACAATATCCCCCTAGGTTTGTGTTGACTTGGTGTGTCTCTACTGCTTCTTGCTGCGCTTCTTGGAATTCTTCTTCTTTTTCTCCAATGCCTTCTTCCATTCTTCAGACGACATTCCAAAATATGGACCAAACAATCCAGTCTCCACTCTTCCTCTGTTATCAGATGCCAATCCCAGTCTAGCTATTTGAGCCACTGCACTAGTGAACGACTTAGCACAGGCTTCATAAGTAGGATCACAATGAATCTGATGTTTCACCAGGATTTGAATATCTTCAGAATGCAAACTCATCAGATCTTTGGCATCAAACACTCTTAGCTCATCACTGTCACAAATAATCACCGTAGATCTAGAGGTAGGATCATAGACCCAGAACCTCATATCCTTCAAGCATCCTCTGTCCATTGGCCTAGACAAAGGAATGGTCTTCATTTCTTCAGTGGGGGGCTACTGAACTGTTTTGAACGGCTTTCCTTCTAAAGTCAATAAACCCTTATACTCCACCAAAAGCGAGCTCGCAGTCTTCATATCCCTGAAATTCACCTTCGCTTGCTCCTGAATCTTCCTGTGAAATGAGCTTCCAATCTTATTTCTTGGGTTTCTTGTCTGATTAATAAAAGGAGCTCTTGCAAATTCTGCTAAATCGATTTTGGTCCCGGAGTTGAAGGCAGAAGTAGAAGCATAATACTCAACAACTCCATTTCCTCTGTGAACTACAAAAACCCCCTTGTCATCATTATATCTCCAACATTCTATTCCTGTTCGATTTCCATAAGTATCAAATCGATCTCTGGTAATAGTCACAAATCTTTCAGGATGCTCCTCCATAGGATCAATAGATGGCTCAGCTGTATTCTTGAGAACATAAGTGCTTCCAGGACGACGATCTCTCACTCTAAGAACTTGATCTTCAAAATATTTCTTCATGTTCCTTTTCTGATCTTTCACACTCAGCATGAGTCATAACCTTTTTCAACAAATGATGACGTCTCTAAAACTCCTTTCCAAACTTGTTTTCCAGTTTCTGAGTCAAGTTAAGCAGTCTAGCTGAAACATCACCTAATCCTGACTCCAATTCAACAATCTTTTGATTCTTTTCAGTGACCGTCTCCATCAAACTCTGCACCTGAGCAGTTAGCCATACATTCTCAGTCTCCAGCTTCAGCACTTTGGTCGGTAATCTATGAACGTCCACTTTAGCAAAAATGTCTTCTTCGCTATCAATCCCTTCCTGATTAGCCTCTCTCTCTTCAGTTGTCAAGAATTCAACGTCCACATGTTTTCCCTGTTCTTTATCAGCTAGAAAGGCCATCTGAGCTCTTTGAAAAGCTTCCTCATCAAACAAAACCTTACTCGAACCAGAAGCACCAGAAGATCCAGCTTCTTCATTTACTCTCCCTGTGATTGGTGCCTTGCTCATGAATTGAGAAAATGATTCGGTTGCAATTGCAGGCACAGTAGTGGAGCTAATAACACCAACAGGAATATCAGTTGAAGCACCAGCATCAGTCATGACAGCATCAGCAGCAGTAGAAATAGTTTCAGTAACAGGAACTGAAACATCAGTAGTAACAGTCAACCTGTGATCTCTTTTGCTTCTCTTTCTTGGTCTCAAATTAGAATTGGGGTCTTCAGCAACTTCATCAATAACCGATGTCTCGACTGCAACATTGGATGGAGGAATCCTTTGTTCAGCCTCACGAACTGTGTTCAGGATGCTCGAATGCACTTCTGCTTGAGGAATAGCAACCTCAGATGCAGTAGTGTTGGGATCTTCATTCACAATTTCTTCTCCAAGCGATCCTTTCTCAGCGTCTGTCACTGACTGTACTTCAGCATTCTCAATAATAAAATCATCTATCTCCTCTTCATTCAAATCATCAAAATTAAAGTTCTCAAACTGTTCTTCGTCATTTCCCATAGTCTTCTCATCATCTTTCACTACTTCCTCATCTTCACTTTCCACCTCAGTCAAATCAACGTTTTCAGGAGGAGAACGTAGTTCAGTAGGTGGTGGTTCAACAATCTGAACATCATGTTCTTCAGCAACAAGTGCAGATGGCAAGGCTGAGGCTTCTTCAACAATCTCACTGAACTTTCCAAACTTAATCAGTGGAAATTTTCCGGTAAAAACCTGCCTTGAGTCTTTACGAACCTTCCTAATTAATCCAAAGATTTGAGAAGCCATGCATTTCTTATCATATGTTTCAACTGTCCTCTCAAGCTTTGGATACTTAGACTCTAGAATCATCTGCACAAATCTTGGAAACTTGTAGAAATATTTCTTGTTGAGGGTCTTCACATTTGCCAACATATCCTCAAAAATGCATTTTGAGTAATTATAATCCCATCCCTCAATCAATGTCGCTATTCCAGAAGCATATTTTACTCCCATCTGATCTTGTCCACTTTTGTTGCCCCCCAAGCTAGCCAAAAACATATGCACCAATAATCTCCAATAGCTCGGAAATAACTTCTTCAAGTATGGTGGTACTGCTAGTTCACCCTCGTATCCCATTCTTTTCAGCACGGGAACAAGTTTATCTTTTGAGAAGTTAACAGGATCATCTGGAGAATCACCAAAAAGTAAGACGTCTCAAACATCTTGCTCAAAAATAGTCACCTCAGTTCCTCGAACCCTTGATCGAACCAGAGTATCTCCCTTCTTAGCCACTGAGTTGTCCCAAAATTCAGTGATCCAGTCAGCGAGAATAACTGGATTTTCTCTCATAGCGTGTGAGACTCTACAAGTGTTAAGCCCACAATCAAAGACTTGAATTCCTGCATATGCTCTTCAGGAGGATCAGATAGATAACACACCACATTATGACTGTTCTCGAACGTGGGCACATGAGGAGTTGTCATTTCTGCACAAAACAAATTGGATTAGACATCAAGATTTAAACGTCAAGATTTTAAGAGATTAAAACATGGTTTTATGAGCCCCCTTTTTTCAGATTTCAAAAGATGTTCTAGTCCATATTGATATTTGGTTAAGGTCCATTGTGCTTCACATCAACGAACAGGCCCAAAACATGTGAGTTCGAGTCATTTAAGGGTGTTCGAGGGTAGTTTGGTAAAAAGACAGGTGTGTTCGAGGTGGAAAAGTGAGTTCAAGGGCACTTTGGTCATTTGTTCTCTGAGTTCGATGAGCAGATCTGAGTTCGAGGGTATTTTGGTCATTTGCCCTCCGAGTTCGATGAACAAGTCTGTGTTCGAGGGCAAAATTGTAAATATCAGATGAGTTCGACCCAAGAGATAGTGTTCGAGGGCAGTATGGTCAATTCACACGGGTGTTCGAGGGTATTTTTGTAAATGTTGGATGAGTTCGACTGAAGGAATGGTGTTCGAGGGCAGCATCGTCAATTTGCATGGGAGTTTGAGGGCATTCTGGTAATTTTCCCTCATCTGAGGTTGAACTCCCAAACGCGTACAGGTCACGCGTCACTCGAACTCGACTTCCTAGGCGCGTGAGACTCGCGCGCCGCCATCTGGACCAATCAAATTCCACCATTTTCGTCACCATGGATTATTTCTTGGCCTCCAACATCCTTCCACACCTGCAAATCACTTAACAAACACCATATTCATAACAAGAATCATTAAACAAAGATTTACCTTCTTTTGCTTCGTGAATATCTTGATGAACAAGAAAAATAAGAACCGGCGATAAGTGTGTGTGTGAGAGAGAGAAGATGAGAGAGCAATTTTTATTTTGAGATTTTTGTGATTTTTGAAAAAAACACCCCTCTCCGCCCCCTTTTGTGTCAGTTTGAGATTTGTGTGGCCCACCAAACGTGTGGTGGGCCCAACTTGAATCCAAATCCTCATTTAATATCATTTGAAGTATGTTTTGCAACCGGGTCCAAGTCAGATCGTGAACTAGTCTAACATAAACTTAGCTAAAATTATTTAAACGAGATGCTAAAGAAAATTTTTGTCACGAGATCAAATCACTGAGTTTTGGGCTGAGCTACACTTATCGACTCCAATCTACTTCAGTTGATCTTAGCAATTGCCAGTATATTTGTCCCCTTAAACTTATGTCCTTAGGCCTTCTCGTACGATGATCTGTGATATTATTTATCATGTTTTGGTGTATTTGGTACAAACACTCAAGCAAGTCACAATCAAATCCTAGAATATCAAGTGGTACATTCTATCATGCAAGCAGTTTCCCTACCACATATTTTTCACAGTATCTGTTCTAGAATTCTGAAACCTTGACTGGGACTGGATTGAGAGAAGAAAAGAATAGATCAATAAGAAATTTAGAGTAATATACAAGTCAGATGATTTCTCAAATAACAAGGGCTTTGGGTTTTGGACTCTAGAGGGTCTCTTTTATGACATCCTGACTGTGTCCAGGTCAGCATGTATCTGGATGCAGCAGAGGAGCAGCCAGGACATCTTTGGACACTGAGGTCTCTTTTAGGTGAAAGATGATCTATAGCACGACAACAAAAAACTAGGTCAGCATATATCTGGATGCAGCAAAAGCTTTTGTTGCCTAGCATCTCCAGGTCTTTGCTTACACAAAACAGAGGAGATACACGAGTTTTTCAGAAAAGGTTTCAGACCTAGACCACAGTGTTATGCTTCGGGACATCACACAAGCATTCAAATAGAGATTGTACCTGATTCCAAGTGATGTTCCTTACTGAGGTCGTGTCTTTATCTTTAAATGCTTCACTAGATCATTAACATTTCAGCCATCAGGACCAAGCCTACCAACATATCGCACTAGAGCCAAACTGTTTCAATACACGTCTTACATGAGTCAGCCTTACTCCAACTTGTGAAAGTTCATTTCATCTCTCGTTTTTGACAATAAATGTTTTGATCTTTTCTTAGGACACATCCCCCTAAATTTGTGCTTAAAATTGAGAATTTAAAGAACAAATTTATAAACCTAAGACTAAGAAGACCTAAAGACCCCCCCCCCCACCTTTTTTTAAAGACCAGTTCAGTCCTCGAAATGGACCATTTTGAGCAGTTCAGATAGAGCTTCAAAGCGAGCTCGATTAACAGGTTTTGTAAAAAGATCTGCGACATTGTCGTCAGTGTGAATGTGTGTAGGCACAATTAAACCTTGGTTAAAAGAGTCTCGGATGAAATGTTATTTTATGGCAATGTGTTTTACTTTTGAAAATTGAATTGGATTTTTCACAATTTGGATAGCAGCATCATTATCACAATAAATAGGAGTAAGAGAGAAATCCAAACCGTAATCTACCAACTAATGTTGTATCCAGATAACCTGAGAACAGCATGCGGAGGCAGCCACATATTCAGCTTCCGCTGTTGAAACAGAGACTGTTTGTTGTTTCTTACATTGCCATGCAATAAGCCGATCGCCTAAGAATTGACATCCCGCAGAAGTAGATTTCCTGTCAATGTCACAACCTCCAAAATCGTTGTCAGAAAAAGCATGTAATTCAAAAGGAGAATCCCTAGGATACCAAAGACCAAATCTGGGTTTCCCCTTAAGGTATCTAAAGATTCTCTTGACAGCATGTAAATGAGAAGTTTTAGGATTAGCCTGATAATGTGCACATTGACACACAGCGAACATGATGTCTGGTCTGCTAGCAGTCAGGTACATTAGCGAACCAATCATTGAACGATAAAGTGTTTCTTCTATGGCTTCTCCTTCCAGATCTTGAGTGAGACCTGGTCTCTCAGACATTGGGGTGTCGGCTGGCTTTACATCATTGAAGCTGAATTTTGCAAGAATGTCATCCACATATTTACCTTGATGAATCAAGATACCCTTAGAGTTTTGACGAACTTGCAGACCTAAGAAAAAGGTCATTTCACCAAGAGCACTCATCTCAAACTGCTTTTTCATCACCTCTTCGAATTCCTTGCACAGTGCATCACTGGTGGAACCAAAAATGATATCGTCCACATAAATTTGCACCAGAATACGATCGTCATTCACTGTCTTGACGAATAAAGTCTGATCAATAACACCACGAGTGTATCCATTAGCAAGCAGGTGTTCAGTCAGGGTATCATACCAAGCACGTGGTGCCTGATGTAACCCATACAAAGCTTTGTCTAGTTTGTACACATGCTCTGGATATTTTAGGTTTGTGAAACCCGGTGGTTGACCAACATAGATCTCTTCTTTCACAGTTCCATACAGAAACGTTGTTTTGACATCCATCTAATAGACAGTAAATCCCTTAAACGATGCGTAGGCAAGGAATATTCTGATTGCTTCCAACCTCGCAACCGGTGCATATACCTCATCATAATCTAAGCCCTCAATTTGTTTGAACCCTTGCACAACCAATCTAGCTTTGTTTCTTACAATTACCCCACTATCATCTCTTTTGTTTCGATAGACCCACCGCGTGCCAAGTAGTCGTTTTCCTGGAGGTAGTTCAACTAACTTCCAAACCTGTAGCTTCTCAAACTGATTTAGTTCATCTTGCATCGCATCAACCCAACTTGGTTCTCGCATGGCCATAGCAGTAGACTTTGGCTCAATTTGTGAAATGAAGCACGAGTACAAGCATTTGTTGATGTCACTAGTTTGGCTCCTTGTTAAAACACCTGCATCCACTGGACCAATAATGTTTTCTAGTGGGTGATCTCGTTGAACGTTTGTAGGAATGGATCTGTTTGGAACTGAAGAGTCTCCAGGTAGAATCGTAATACTACCCGTTGCAGTCTCTTCTACAGTGTCAGAATTAACTTCTTCCTCATCATTGTGCTCCACCGTGCATTCAATAGGTATGGGATCATGGAGAGCAGGAATTGAGGTATCAGAAGACAAATCTTCGTCATTTACCTGCTGCACAGGATCTGTAGTGGGAATGAATGGTTCGGCAGAAACTGAAAGTGGCTGTGTTGATGGAGATGTAGGTATAGCATCCCCCTCATCCTTTGCATCATCAATCAAGGAGGATGAGGTTCTAGCAGCGGATGGTGAGGAATCTGTGAAACCTGTATTTACACTACGAGATACATCGTCAAAAATATGAAAAGATCGAAAGAGAGTTTCATAATCAAATAAACAGTCTGGACCCACTCTAGCATCTGTTGCATTTTCTTCAAGCCAACGCACGTCAAACGACTCTACGATTTGCCTAGTTTGTTTGTTGTAAACCCTATATGCAGTCTTGCCAGCATAACCAACAAAATAACAGTCATGAGCTTCGCATCAAACTTTGGTGTAGCATCCAGATGCAACAGGGTACACGGACAACCAAAAGCACGAAAATGTTTGATGGAGGGTTTAGTACCAAACAGCACTTCGTAGGGTGTTTTCATTCGAGCTTTGTTGACTTGAAATCGGTTTTGCACATAGCAGGCTGTGTTGACAGCTTCTGCCCAGAAGAAGGTCGGGAGCTGGGAATCACACAGCATTGTACGGGCAGCTTCAATCAGGGTGCGATTTCTCCTTTCAGCGACTCCATTTTGTTGTGGCGTCCTTACTGAGCTGAATTAACGTGCAATCTCTTTCTGAGCACAGTAATAGTTTAACTCTGCATTATTGAATTCAGTTCTGTTGTCACAACGAATGCCCTTTACCTTCAAGTTGGTCTGATTCTCCATTAATACGATAAACTGTTTCACTATTTCTGCAGTCTCACTCTTGTTAGCCAAAAAGAAAACCCAAGTAAAACGTGAGTAATCATCAGTTATTACTAAACAGTATGCTTTATGAGAAATGCTGAGTACATTCACTGGTCCAAATAGATCCATATGAAGTAACTGCAGTAGAGAATTAATAGTGTTTACCAACTTGGAGTAATGTGATTTTCTATGATGCTTTCCCCTGGCACATGCAACACATTTTTCAATTGTTATAAAATCACGGACTGGAAAATCCCTTACCAATCCCAGTTTAGCCACCAGGTTCAAGTTTTTAGCATTTGCATGTCCAAGACGACGATGCCATAGAATGGCAGTATTTTGAGAGACTTTTGAAAACAGACATGTAACGTTATCAGAGGGAGGTTTGTTCATGTCAATGACATAAGCATCACCTCGACGTTCAGATTTTAGTAACACCCATTCGTCTGGAATTACAACTCCAGGTTTCAATATTAAACATCCTTTGTCGGTGAAATGAGTTGAGTAGCCATTATCACATATTTGTGACACACTCAGTAAACTATGCTTTAATTCAGGAACATAGTTTACCTTGTTGAACTGAAGAGAACCATTTCTTACTGTTCCCCTTTGAGTTATTTGACCCTTCTCACCTCCTACAAAGGAGACAAATCCACCATTGAAAAATTCCACATCGGTAAGTTGGGATAAGTCTCCTGTCATGTGCCTTGAACAGCCGCTATCAATGTACCAGAGACGAATGATAGTCCTCCACAGCCGTTCCTGCACATGATGCAGGATCAGCTAGTTATAGGTACCCAAGCCATAGTTGTTTTGGGTACACCATTGGTATCCATCAACTGGACTTTCATCCAGTGCATGTTGGTAGTTGAATCAGTAGCACAGAGATTAGATATATCATTCACAGAACAAGAAGAACCTACAGACGGGGAAGAGATTGGAATAGAATATTTTGGTTTCCAATGAAATTTGTTTTGTGAAACCATCTTTTCATTTGAATTGGATGAAGTCTTGTAAGTTTTAGTCTGAGAATTTAATCTTTTGCCAGACTGTTTGAGCCTTTTATTTTTATTCCAATCGCCATCAGAAGGCTTCACCTTGGATTTGTCATTCCGCATTGCCTTAGGCTTCTCAACCTTCATTGGCATGAAATGAGCATGGTTCCCGTTTGGAGCCTTCTGATGTTTCCATCTTGCAAAAGTTTTCAGATTTGTTTTACAATTTCTGGCAATATGTCCTGGGATTCCACATGCGTAGCATGTCTGACGTTTTGCATGTGGATCCCCCTGAGATCTTGCAGACTTTCCAGGCTCAAAGAACTTGGTTACATCTCTATACTTGTGTGATGCTGTTTTGGAATAACGTGTCCCTTGATTTGAAAATTTTTGTTTTTCATATTTTGTTAAAACATGTTTTGGTGGGACATATTTCTCAGTCCGATCCGTACTGGATTGTTTAACCAAAAGATTTTTCGTTGTATCACAAGTATTTGTCAAAATAACAGAATCTAAATGAACAAACAAAGAGTCAGACGAAAAATCACAAGGTTTTATGCTCAAAACAAACGAGCCCACACAAATATTTTTGTCTTTTGCAGAAATTGATAAATTGTTTTTCTGATTTTTATTTTTAAATGCAAGTGAATCAGAGTCATCGATTTCATCGCCATCATCTACCCAATCCTCAATAATCACATTTTCTGCACAAGAATCAACCAAATTAGTAACATTCACATCATCAGACACATCATAGCAATTTTATGTAGAGAAGTTTTTAGCCACAGAGGATGTGGGAGATTCGGAAGATATTGAACATGCTTCATCTGAATCAAATGAGTTTGAAGTAGACACAGAAATAGATTCATTCAATTTGGACATGTCCTCAGATGATTCGGCGGTTTCACATGACTGATAGCTAGATGCTTCGGTCTCTCCTGAGTCTGGATTGGAGTCAGACTCAAGTTCAGTCACTGACGGATCATCTGAGTGAGATTTAGAATCGGTCAGATTATTTTCACTGTTTGCTCGTTGCTTTAGACAAAGCTCCCTGATTTGCTTCATGAAATTAAACTCATAGTTGACACTTGAGTTTTGCTGGGTGGTCGGAGCAGGAATTGGTTCATTAGCTTGTATGTATTCATGTTTAGACTCTTTAGAAACACACAACGACTCATTAGATTCAGATGAAGATGGAACCTCATCTTTTCTAACCTCAAAAACTCTGTCAACCTCTTTATTTTTCTCATAATTTAATGTCTCAATCTGCTTTGAAGCATCTTGAAACTTGACAAATGGTTTTGATGGAGCCTGCTCTTGCTTAGATTGTTTTTGTTTCGGTTTAGAGATTCTAATTGGGGTTGATTCAAGTTTAGTGACTTCAACTTGATCCCTTGATGGTCGACTAGTTGGCTCTTCTATTTGTGGACTATATCCTTTCACAGGAAGAGCCAACAGTTCTTCATCCGACATAGGAATTGAGGAATAATTTTCATTGAAGGGTGGAGGAATTTCCACAAAACCAATGCCCTTATTTCTCACTTCCTTTGGTCTATACTTTAACTGGGTATTGATCATTTTCTCGACTTTAGGACTAGAACAATCGAATTTTTTGAAATGAAAATCTGCATTTTCAAATTTTGATTTTAAGTCGGTCAATTCCGTGGTCAAAGTGTCAGACAGTCGTTTGAAGTGTAAATATCGACATTTATGATCACTCACCTCCTGATGCAAACGCTTGATATCAAGTTTTTGTTTTTCGACCATTTCTTTATAGGAGTTAAATTTCTTTTTAATGTCCCAAGTGGCCATCTTTTTATATTCAAGCTGTTTGTATGCAGAGAGAGTTTCTTCTCTAAAACCCTTAATTTTAAGTTTACACCTTTCAGTGCAACATGATTCAGCTAAAGTTTTAGAATGTACCTCAGCCGCTGACGGAACATAATCGTCATCCATATGTGCCATGAGTGCCTTGTACACAGTATCTTCAACAATCTTTAGATCCTCCATTTGAGATGACCAATCCCATCCACATCCTGATTGAGCTACCATGGCTTTGTTTGAGTTTGAGGATGCAGATTCAGTACGAGTGGTGGACGTCTGAGTTCCAGGAGAAGATGCGGAAGCAGCAGTTGCAGGAGCATAATTATCTGGTTCCTTCTTTGGTTTGGTGCACTCACGAGCAAAATGTCCAAGCTCATCACAGTTATAACAACGCATCTTCATTTTATCCCAACCCAGTTTCTTTGTTGGGTTTTCCCATACATTTCGTCCAGTCTTTTTCACGAACTTATTTGCTGTATGCACCACCATAGCTATCTGCCAAGTCAAGTCCATATCTTCTATATCATCTTGATTAACATCGTTTAAGTCACATGCTCCAACATCTTTCGCAGTAAGTTGACCAGTTAGAAATGCATTATATCAATTCATGAATCTAGCAAATAAACTTAAGTTACTTTCAAGCTCCTTTGGAATTTTTACTGTTGTCTGAGGTGCAGCTGAAGAAAGTGATGCAGATGATGAAGGTCCAGCAGAAATGGCCGCAGAGGAAACAGGCATTGCGGAGCCCTTTGATGCACTGGTTGCAAACATAGGTGGATACGAAGATCCACTAGCTGGGTAAGAGTACAACGAGGGACGCTGAGGTTCTTGCTGAGACATTAGGGCATTGCTGGGAGTTGCGATGATTGCATTATTATAACTAGCAGTCTGAGTCATGTAACGTTGCCTATCATCAAGGTCATAGGACTTGATCAAGGATATGGTTTCAGAAAGAGTGAGTCTTGCTAAATCTTTGGTTCTCTTGATAAGGGTTACGTTTGAATCCCAACTCCTTGGAAGAGTATTTAGCAGCTTTTTGTTCATAACGTAGTTATCTACCACCATATCATTTGATTTCATCTCACTCACTAAAGCCACAAAACGCTGGATCTGGCTTTCGAGTGATTCTCCAGGAATATGATTAAAAGCATTGAACTTCTGACTCAACATCTCCCTTCTGCTTTCTTTCATTTCTTCATTTCCCTCATACAGATTCTCAAGAGCTTCCCAAAGTTCTTTAGCAGTGGCATTGTCACGAACTCCAATCGATACTTCAGGTGAAAGTCCTTGATGAAGATAAGCAATTGCTCTTTCATCAATATCAGTCTTTTCATGATCTTCATCAGTGTACATACTCTTTGGTTTGATAGCAGTGGCTCCAGTTATTTCGTTAACCACATATGTGATCACACAGGGTCTGTTCAAGATAGATCTCAGAGCCTTTGCATCTTTTATTTTCATAACTTGAATGAACCTGAACTTCCACTCAGAATAGGACATTCCAAGTTAAAGAACATGTATCTTCTGATGTGTGCCAATGACAGATTCCACGGCTTTGTCTACTTGAGCAGCTACAAGTAATTGGTCAGTATTAAGTCCGTTCAAATTTGTTTGATTAACCATTTGATCCATTTCTAAAAGAAAATTTTAAAGTTATTAGTGCAGATTTATATGGCTTAATTCTAGTCCAACAATTATTGAAGTCCAGTCCAATATAATAGGTCGAACACCAATCAGTTCGTCAAACTTAGTCTAAGGTCGAACTCAGGCAAAGTTGGTCGAACTCAGGCAAAGGTCGAACTCAAGTCAGTTGGTCGAACTCAAGCCAGTTGGTCGAACTCAGGCAGTTGGTCGAACTCAGGCCAGTTGGTCGAACTCAGGCCAGTTGGTCGAACTCAGGCAGTTGGTCGAACTCAGGCCAGTTGGTCGAACTCAAATGAAAACGTCGAACTCAGGCCAAGGTTGAACTCAGATGAAGACGTCGAACTCAGGCCAAGGTCGAACTCTTCTTGAATATGGAAACCTGCATAAAATCAGCAACAAACTTTCCAACTTTTACGAAAATTTAAAACTTTTAATGAGATAATCAAACAATAAAAACAATTCATTTTCACAAACAAATTATCTCCTTGATTTTAGCAAACAACTTTGACCTTCAAACAAATCGGATCAAACCAAGAAAAATTTCATCAAACTTTTGAACGAAAACATTGATGATCATAACTAAATGAGCGAAACATAGCTGCACAGAACAAGCCGATTAGTAATAAAACACATAATTATGGAATCAATATGAATCAATTCAATAAAAACAACCTTTTTGATAGCAAGAACTTCTTTGATCTTCTTCCTTTGATACCGCAACCAAGCCTTCCAAAGACTTCTTAGGCTCTGATACCAATTGTTAGTCCAGAATCCTCTCTACCGGGTATCAAACACGTACACAATCAAAGGCGGAAACAATGATTGTATAGAAAGAACAAAGAAGAAACATAAAACTGAATGATTCGATTAATGAAGTGCACACGGTTTCGAAGAACCGTCTGGTACACGAGTAAAACAAACCAAAACACTAGCAACCCCAAAACAACCAATGAAACCCCTATTTATAGTTACTATAGGCGGTCATCATACATGGGCCAATAAGGCCGAACCCAGTATTATAATAACCCAAGACAACGCAAACCTCTAAAATCTAGCCCAACAAGATTGTATTTGAAAACAAATAACCGGTGATTCTTTTCAATGGTGTAACACGCATTTTTTCATATAAATCTGATGATCGGTTATTTGAAAAACCATTGTTCAACATGGGTTTGCAAATGAACAAAAGGATGGCACTGAAGATTGGTTCCAGTTTATGAAATGGTTCCAGTTTATAAATAACTGTTATAAAACACGATTTATAAACTGGAGATTGGATCCAGTTTATGATATGGATATATTTTATTGAATCAAATACATAAAAGTTTTCAAATCGGAACACATGATATGGATCCAGCAATTGAATACATAAAGCATATAATAAAAGTTTATGAATCGAAACATATTATAATGGATCTAGTTTTGTCGATCTCAGGGAAGAAGATACATACCTAGAAGCAAGAATGCATAAAAAGAAGATTGATGAATATTGGTTGGAAGATTTGTTAGTGAGGAATTGAGAGTGTGATGGAAGAATGGACACAATTAAAATATACAAAAGAGTATTTATAGGGGATAACTTGGAGCTCCATATTCAATATGGATACCTCAAACTCTCTCTAAGGCTAGGATTCGACCCGAGTGTATTGATTTATTATATAGATAGAATAGATTGAAAGCTATAAATCTCACATGACACTTAAAGAATGCATCATCCCTCTTGAGTGTGACATGTCATTAATGATATAAAATTAAAGTTAAAAATAAAATGTCATGTGACAGTATTTTAGGGGAAAAAATTGATTTTTTCTCTCTCATGTTTCTTCCCATAATTTTTAAACGTTAATATCTTTTATATTCGAGATTTTTTAAAGAAAAAAATTACACCAAATTAAAGAGCGTTTTATTATCTTTCCAACGAGTACCATAGTGCTAAATAAAAAACGGAGAAAAAACCATTTTTTTGTGGGGTTTTGTTCATACAGGAAAAAAACCACAAAGTGTTCAGGTAATTCATTAATCATGTATAGGCAATTCACTAATTATGTCCAAACCAGTAAATGTGAATTCTATTTTCAACAGGTGTTAACAATAGAGTTGTACATTGTTTTAGGGTAGGTATTAATATTAGAGTTATACATTGTTTTATGTTAGATGTTAACATTGGAGTTATACCTTGGGTATGTTTGACAAAACTAGCTGGTAGCTATAGCTTTTTAAATATATTTTGGCGTTTGACAGAGCAGCTGGAGCTTTTAATAAAATGTATAAAATGACCAAAATAGGCATTAATTAAAAGCTTATATGCATGTTTTTTTTTTATTATTATAGAATGGGTATTTATGTCATTTACCCATTAAAAGCTTGCAGCTAGTAGGAGCTTTTTCCTAAACACTAGTATTAGTAGCTTTTCACTATAAAGCTTTTTCCCATAACCTAAAAGCTTTAAGCTCCTTCAACTAAACAAGACTTTTTATTGAGTATGAGCTTTTTCTTAAAAGCTTGAAACTTAAAGCTCATAAAAGCTCCCTCCAAATATACCCATTGTTTAAGGTTAGGCGTTAACATTGGAGATACATTATTAATTGTTTTAGAGTAGGTGCTACCCGAAGCTTTCCTGAATATAATTGTAAGCGCGTCAGTCTATTTCTTATGTAAAATTGATATGTCATATTAGATTTTTCAACCTCGAGACGCTCCCGAGGTATAATCTAGTATACACATATGAATAGGTATGCATAATTTATAATTAATTAGGGTTGGTGTGATGGTCATCACTAACCAATCTCATTGTGTCACGTCATTAAAAAATACAAAGGTAAAAGAAAAATTAAATACAAGGTAATAAAAATTAAAAAAAATACAATAATAAATAATAATTAAATACACTAAATGCCAATATTTTTTAAATTAATTTACTAATAAAATACAATAATAAAAATTAACAAAAAAATACAAGGTAAAAAAAATAAATAATAAAATTAAGTGACCGGTAAGTTTGGCTCGTTTAAGTCGATATCTAAACCACTAATGTGTTCTGTTAGATTAAATCGTAGTTGATAGGGTTGTTCATTCTTCAACTCCATAATAATACCATCACTAATGTTTACCTTTTTCAGAGGGTCCATAACGTAATCCGGAGCTATTGCACTCTGCTCTTCCTTTATGATCATATTATGCAATATAACACACGCATACACAACACTCCTTAATTTCACTTGATCATTCAAATGTACTAGTCAATTAGTTATGTGCCATCTAGTTTTCAAAACATCAAATGCTCGCTCAACGTCTTTTCTCGTAGATTCTTATATCTTTTTGAACAATATTTCTTTGTCAACGGTCGGAAACGAATAAGATTTCACAAAAAAAAACAGACCAACTAGGGCAGATGACACTAGCAAGATAGAACTCACATCTATATTCTCTCATGTTCACCGTAAACAAACACGTTGGGGCGGTTTTTTGCAACTTGGCATCGAATAGAGGTGACTGATATATAACATTAATGTCGTTGTTTGAGTCGGGAGGACCAAAGTGCGCATGGTAAATCCATAAATCGTTCGTTGCAACGGCTTTGAGCATCTAGCTTCATAAAAAAAAACCGACGATCATGCTCGAAGGGCTTCTATTTGATAACTTAATAAGCTACAAACGCCTCTGGCGTGCACGCGATCTACAGCACGTCTCTGGCGTAAAAAAAAGCTACAAACGCCTCTGACGTGCACGCGAGCTGCGGCACGTCTCTGACGTAAAAATAAGCTGCAAACGCCTCTGACGTGTGCGCGCTCTGCGGTACGTCTCTGACGTTGCGTAGGGAGTTACCGACAAGCGGGGTTACCCGTAAACGTGGAGTTACCGGCTTGCGCAGGATGACCATTGCGTAGGGAGTTACCGACAAGCGGGGTTACCTATAAGCGTGGAGTTACTGATAAGCGCGAGGTTACCATTGCATAGGGAGTTACCGACAAACGGGGTTACCCGTAAACATGGAGTTACCGATAAGCGCGAGGTTACCATTGCAAGGGGCACCCTTGAAAATTAAGGTGATACTAAAAAAGAAATCACTGAGAGTTGAGTAATATCACATGCTTTGTACTTTTGCATGCTTGGTAATTTTGTCCTTCTCTTTTGTATATTAAAGAGTTTGTCCTTGTATGTAAAAGTTGGGACAAGAAATTAGGTAAACTCATCATCATGAGAATAAATTAATCCAATGTGTAACTCATGCTTGTACTAAACATGAAAATAATAAAATAGAGATAATATAACTTATGTTATCATCCCAGTGATAGGATTCATGTCATGAACGAGTAGGAATCCATATGCTGAAATGACAGTTCTGCGCTCGGCTACAAAAGCTTGGCTCCGTGGATATAATATACCATGCGTGAGGCGGCGTTGGCCGATGAAAGCATGTGCCGCGGGTGACATCTTCTTACGTGTTACGTCAAGCGGGGGCTCTATTCCGCTGAGACGCAAAGTGCCTTGATGGGTGAAAGCCTTGATGAGCTTGGCGCTAGTGGATAAGGAGCAAGACTTTAAAAAACATAGGTGTCCCATCTACTTTTCAGAAAAAGCAAAAGATTTCTAATGGAGATGATGCACCTCTTGCCTAGAAATTTTATACGTATTGAGCCTAGCCCCCTATAATTTAAGGTTCCCGCGACTTTTAGGACTCCCCTCCCCCCTCTCGAAAATTTTGTTCAGCTTCACCATTGTATGTGTGTTTAAAAAAATCTATATATTTTGTTAAACACTTAACCCTTTAACGTTTTATTTTTTTTAAGCGTAACAGTAACCTACTAAACACTAAAACCACATTAAATTAAGCCTATTAAACACTAAAACTATTTTAAATTAAGCCTATTATTCTTTTATACATGGATACTCAATTGTAAAGTTTAAACCCATTTAAAATTGACCCCATGTTTAAGCATAAACTCAATTAAAGTCAAACTCATTTTAAAATGGTCTAATAGGGTTCCGTTTTTTTACTTCCCCTAGTCGTAAAACTTTTCGAGGATTCTTGGAAACGTCTGTGTCAGAGCCGGCCCTAGTGGTGGGCGAGCCGCACACCCGGCCGAGGCCCATTTTCCCCTAGGGCACTAACGATTGGCTTAATCGGGCTACTTAACTGAGAAACGTTTTCAAAGTTTGACCCCTCAAATGAACTCTTGTAGAGTAGTTTAAGTGAATGAGAAGAAGAAATAGCGAGGATAGAAAACATCATTTGGTTTGTTTATTGTCTGCTACTAATCACTGTTCTCTAGGTTTGAAAGAAGGTGAAGATGGAAGATATAAATGATAAGAAAATTAAAGAAAATGCTGAATCTAAAGTAACCAAGTTGTTTAGATAGAGGCCTGTATTGTATAATACTATGTGGCCTTGTGGGTTTCGAAGTAACTTTACAGAGCTAATAGTTTTAACTTTTAATTGCAAATTCAATCAACATTTGTATTTATTAATTAAAGTACAATTTAATATTTAATATTATTTTATGCAGTTTGATGTTTATTATTTCGTTTAGTTTTTCTATTAGCTTTTATATTTATATACATATAAATATATTTTAAAAATATATTTTTACAACAATATTTCTAACCAAACATTATGGTTTCATATATAAAATTTGCTAACTATGGATAACAACAATAATAATAAGAGGGCTTGAGAAGGGTTGAGTAATGAGAAAATAATTTTTTTATCGACCCAATCTATTTGTGTAAACTTATATTGACCTCATAGTTGAAAAGTTTTGGTCCCGTCACCGTAGTTTAAAGAATTAGTTTATATAATTCATTTTAGGGCCTTTTTTCTAGCTCGTATAAGGCACTTGAATTCTTAGGAACGGCTCAGATCTGTGTTTCAACTTATTTGCATCTTTAGCTTATAATGATGTTTAAATTTACCAACCATCTGTAGGAACACCGTTCACAAAATAAAAGAAATACAGTTGTTTACTAAATAAACTCGGATTACAATACAATAATAAAATTAACAGAATACAAAGACAAAAGGAAAATTACAAACAGAGAAGAAAATACGAAAGAGGCAAAGGAAACTCGAAGCGACTGAGGCACGTGTAAAACACGCTTCCCTTAAAACAGATTTCGGGCCACCCAGGTGAACCTGTCTGTTTCTCAGGGTACAACAGCCTAAGCAGATTGCACTGCCGGAGTTACCCAAGCACCTGAAACAGTACCTGAAACAAGAGCCTGCAAGTCTGAAAAGTTAGGGAAATTTTCTGAAAGAAGGTAGTGGTTCGAGAACATGAATTGGAGAATTTTCGGTGTGTTAAAACAGAGCACATAACTCTGTATTTATACACGAAATTGAAACATCTCATTGATTACGAATTCAATGATATAAATTAATTCCGAAATGAATACTCATTATGAGGCCATAATTTCATTTGACTGTTTCAATTTGAAAAATCAATGATTGAAATTAAGTCTGGAAACTCATTAATCAGTACTTAATTTCGTTTGACTGTTTTGAATTCGAAAGGACTTGACCACATCAATTAACCAGTCTTAGCCATAGGCTCGAGTCACACCAGTCCAAGCTCACTTAAAAATATAAAGGCGGCTCTCAAGCGGCTCGCGGCGATGCAAGCGTGCGAAGTGCAAAGCGTGTCATCAAAACGCCACATTACGCCCATCGCCCTCGTCCCGGTCCCGTGCCCATCGGGTGCTTCGCACCCTCTTGGCTGCCACTGGGTGTGTCCTGTTTTATAGGAATACATTCCTCTACAGAATTCTAGATATAAACCAACACATGATTTATATTTCCACCAATGTGGGACAACCACAAATTTCTCCAACTATAAGGTTCCACCACACACATAAATCTTAGATCTCTCATTCACCTAGCTTTATAACTAAGGGGTTGGCTAAATGCACTCCCCTTTTTTACTAATTGCACTCCCTTCTAAAAAAACAGATTAAAAGTTATCAAATTCTATCCTTCTACTTTAAAAAAAATCATTTTAGTAACTCATCTTCTTCGTGTAATCAACCCTTTTTAAGTTACTCACCCCATGAACATCATCTTCATCACATAATTGAAGCATCATTATCCCATGAATCTCGTCATCATCTCGGTGGTACAAAACCCCATATGAAATATTGTTAGTTTTAATCTTTATGTTTTAATTACTATAGTTTGAGACAAACTTAGATCAAGATAGAAGAAAAATTCTATAAAAAAAATATAAGATTTAATTATATTTATTTAAAAACTTCAAGGGGGAGTGTAATCAGTAAAAATAATATAAAGGGAGTGTATTTAGCAACACCCTTATATTATATTACATTTAATGGGTTGGGTTTTTCTACAAAGGCTATAAAAAATGAGAAGGGTGAGAAGCTACTAGAAAATGACATGTGTCCAAAGGATTAACAAGTGGGAGGGATAATTTTGTCAAAAACATATGCACATGCAAGTCACATGCCATTTCCACCTTCATTTTTAAATGCCCGTAACTTTTTTATACGTCAACCGTTTTTAAAAAAAATTATACCATAAAATTGAGCGTCGTTTTATCTTTAATATGAGTACCATATTGCTATACTTTTGAAAAAAAAAATTCAAAACCCACTTGCATAAGACACAATGGAATGTAAAACACAATGAACACCAATTAAATATAGGGTATAAAACATAATCAAGAGTCTAGTAAAACACAATGGACAACTACTAAGACACAATAAATAGAAGACTAAAACACAATGAATACTTTTGAAAAAAAAAAAGTTGAAAACCCAGTTACGTAAGACACAATGGATGACATACGAAAGACACAATGAACAAAAGACTAAAAAACAATGAATACTTTTGAAAAAAAAAATTAAAAACCCAATTGTGTAAAACACAATGGACGACATAATACCGACATAATAAACACAATGAATACTTTTGGAAAAAAAGTTGAAAACCCAGTTGCGTAAGACACAATGGAGATAACGTAAAACACAATGAGTACCAATTAAATATGCAATGAACAATAGGGTATAAAACACAATGAATAGTCTAATAAAACACAATTGACGACATATAAAAGACACAATGAACAGAATACTAAAACACAATGAATAATAGACTTAAACACAATGAACAACATAATAAAACACAATGTACGCCTAAATACAAAACTCATTTGCGTAAAACACAATTAAAAGCATACTAAAAACACAATGGACAAAGTTAAATCATGTGTAGACTAAAAAAACATAAATAACATATTTATAAAGCACACATTCATACTATAACACAATGAACGTGCAGAAGACACAACGGAGAAAAAAAAACCCATTTAGCACGATTTTTTTTTTCAATTTTAATGTAGCAATGTGGTACTCATATTAAAGATAAAAAAACGCTCGTTAATATGGTGAAATTTTTTTGAAAAAAAAATGTCGTATGAAAAAGTTATAAACGTTTTAAAATGATGGGGGAATTGACATGTGCATTGCATGTGGAGAGAGAAAGTCAACAAATGTGGTTTTCATTTTATGCCCTTTCTCTAATTTATTATTTATTTTTTTCAAACAAACTAATCTCAACCCTTCAAATATATGATCAATGGATCACAATCCTTCTCACCCTTCCTAGAAAAAGTGTCTTGTGTATTTGATCCTAACCCTACATTTAATATAATATTTAATTATTAAAATTTCCAACAATCCCCCACATGAATGGAGATTGACCCACACACTCAAGTGTCACAATAAAATTTCAACGGTTAAGTAATGCAGGATAGGTAGGTATTCCCTTTGAACCCTCCTTTATGATGTATACTTTGTCTCCTAGCGGTTAGTAGATGCGGTGTCCTTGAACCAACCCCTTTTTTTATGTAGACATTATTACACATCACACATTACTCTCCCTGGTCTGGTTAACCCCTCATTGTCGTGTTCGTTTATGGTCATGGAGCACTATCCTGGTTCTGCGAGAGCTCTAGGAATTACGCCCCCCCTAATTCCATTTGAAGTGACCCCACTTCTCTCTAACATAGGTGATTTTACCAAAATCATTAAAAGCCGTATGCTTAACCTCCTTTGACATCACTGATTGTTTAAGGATGGACTAGGAAGTGTGCAACTCCCTTTGTGTCTTGGGGTACTCCCCCACAGTGATCTTAGTTCGTACAGTTAGGTGGTCCTATTGAGCCTAGATCATGGGATCTCTAATCTTCTAGGATAGGTTTTCCGTTGTACAAACTTACTCCAAGGGCTTTAGTCCCATTCCTTTCGACGACTTGTGCACTGCCTCTCTGCTTAAGCCTTTTGTTAGCGGATCCGCAATGTTATCCTTTGACTTCACATAGTCAATTGTGATAACTCCTGTTGAGAGCAGTTGTCGTATCTTATTATGCCTACGTCGTATGTGCCTTGATTTACCATTATACATTGCACTTTTAGCTCTACCAATTGCCGACTGGCAATCGCAATGTATGCAAATAGCCGTCACAGGCTTAGGCCATCTTGGAATATATTCCAAAAACTGACGTATCCATTCTGCCTCTTCTCCAGCTTTATCTAAAGCAATAAATTCAGATTCCATTGTGGACCTAGCTATAAGAGTTTGCTTGGAAGATTTCCAAGCTATAGCTGCTCTTCCAAGGGTAAACACATAACCACTTGTGGATTTAGAATCTTTCATATCGGATATCCAGTTGGCATCACTGTATCCTTCCGCAACAGCTGGATCTTGGCCATAATGCAGTCCATAATTCCTCGTGTATCTCAAATACCTTAACAATCTTGTCATGCTCTTCCAATGTTCAGCACTGGGATTACTAGTATATCTACTTAGCCTGCTCACAGCATATGCTAAGTCTGGTCTTGTACATGATATGAGATACATCAAACTTCCAATGATCCTTGAATACTCCAATTGAGCAACATCTTCTCCTCTATTCTTTGACAAATGTTGAGAGGTATCAATCGGAGTTTGAGCCACACTTGTGTCTTCCGAATTGAACTTCTCAAGGATCTTATCCACATAATGAGATTGACTTAACACAAGACCAGTTTGGGTTCTAATAATCTTCACTCCAAGAATTACATCAGCTAGACCCATGTCTTTCATGTCAAATCTCGCTTTCAACATGTCTTTAGTAGATCTGATCATCTTGTCATCACTCCCAATGATAAGCATGTCATCCACATAAAGACACAAGATTACATAACCTTTAGAAGTGTCCTTCAAATAGACACACTTGTTGTCACACCCTCAAAATCCACTTGCGGAGTTTTACCGCGAGGCGTATGACAAACCAGGATCCAAACCAACGATCACAATAAACAAGTCTAAATGAACATATGCAATTTAAGAAAACATAGTTTAGAATCCCCAAATACAGCGGAAGCTTATTCAAAACATAATCCAAAATAAACCAAGTGTTCAACGTTTGAAAACCATGCAAATCCTAACTAGACGCCGTGCAGACGTGTGCGCCCTAGTTCCATTGTGCTACCTTAGCGACCTGAGAAAACATGTAAAAGTTTACGTCAGCGCAAAAATGCTGGTGAGTTTACAGGTTTTGTAATCCAAGTACCAAGTTCAACCTGTCCATACTATCACAAATCGAAAACCATAGTACGCTAGCTAGGCGTATGTTTTGTTACTATCACGATTGGAAAACCATTACTAACTCGCAAACCAGATGTCGTGCCCGATGTAGTAACCTGTTGTTCCTGTTTGAGACAATATGCACCCGCCGACCCTCCAAGTCGACGAGCGGGGTTGGTCACTCCCAATAGCGCTATTCACATTTCCCCGTTGTGCAAACCCGCACATTCATGGTTCCCCCCGGGACTTCCAAAGATCGCATAGTAAACAATAGAAACCCATAGTATGACAGTAGTTACCAAACATAAGTTTTAACACATGTTTTCTCCCCCGAAAAGTGAAACCAGTTAAAAGAGGGGCCGTAAACTCACCTTAAGTTGCGTTACTCCGTAACACGAATAAACTCAGCAGCTATGCTAGTCCCGTAAAGCGGCGACCTAACATATGACAGTTACAAGTACTTAGACTAATAACCCGCAGGTTAGTTAGTCCCTAGATGTCCAGACCATAACCAAGTTCGTTTGAAAACACCGTGACTGTTTAACTGACCCAATGTACAAGACTCGACATCCCATTGGTGACCCGAGACTCCCCGTGTTATGTTTACGCTCCCAAACAAACAATCATGCAATCACACTTAACATACGTTAACGTCCAACAAGTTATAGCACGTAGTTCACGTATCACATAATTACATCCAAACATATGTTACCAAGTTATTAGATATGTTACGGGGTTCCTAGCATGTTCCTAGATGTCAAATCGGGTCTCGGAATGCTAATTTACACTTACAGCAGCAATACACGCGATTAGGAAAAGTCAACTAGCATTTAGGTTGGTCAACTGGCATTTAGGAAGGCTAATTGCATGTAATATAGGCATTTAGGGTCATAAGACATGTAAATCTTGAGTTTATAGGCGATTAGGGCTATAAGACATGTATTTCAGGACTTAACTAGCATTTAGGATCACAATTGCATGTAATAGAGGCATTTAGCCCCCAATTGCATGTTATATAGGCGATTAGGGCATCTTTATAGGCGATTGGCCTCCTAATCGCCTATAACATAGGCGATTAGGGTTGCTAATCGCCAGTAACCCAGCTGTTCCGGTTTTTCGCGCGTTTAACACTCCAAATCAGATCCAGAACGCGTATAATCATCCAATATCAATCCAACAACTATAACAAACATGTTTAAACCAAAATCCTTCGTTTATCCTCGTATTATCAGCCCTGCATGCAACCATGTAATCCAAACACAATACACATAGCATGAAACATCACATTAACATGCATAACTATAACCCTAATGAACAATTACTCAGATCCTATCATCATGCCATCATTATTAATCTGAAACTAACCTAATAACATGTAAATCATCCATCTTAAATCATAAAAACCCTAGCTTTTAATCATAAACACACATAACACATGTATGATAGATAGAATCCGATTAACAACACTTATTAACGATTTTCAGAAAGCTTATTTGTTTTAGAACAGGTCTGGACCATTAGGGATTTAATAAAAACGTTAATAAAGATTGCATGGATGGAAACCACACCTTAGATTTGTGAAAGATTGATGAAATAAGCTTGAAACCTTGTGTTTTGATCAAAAATCACGTTCCAGAGGTTGTGTGTGTGTTGGGGCGGGTTATGGGACGACTAGGGTTGGTATTATGAAGTTTAGGAGGTCAAGTATTGTATTTATAGTCGTTTTTAGTCGTCCAGCACGTAACACGCGATTGTGCAGCAGCTATACGCGATTAGCATTGCTAATCGCATGACATTCATGCATTTAGGGCTAATCGCCTATCATTTCATGCGAGTAGCCCCCTAATCGCATGAAATGATCCCCAAATGCATACCCTATAGGCGATTAGCCTCCCCTAATCGCCTATAGGGGCTGGTTCTGTGTATTTTGCGCGTTAAACCCCGTTTTAACATATGTTAACACATTTTCACATACCGACAAGTCACATAATGATTGTAAACACATAACACTTGCAAACAAACATATTCACACTCGTTCACCAATTCCCGGGACTCGAGACTTGTATGTTCCGTATGACCTGACGATTCTACGAATCGTCACCATTTGTACACTTGGTTAAGGACTGACATCTAATGAACCTCTAGACTAACATCCGATGATCCTCTATACTAAACTGATAGTTCCCGAACCATAACACGACTTAATTAACCCAGTTAAGTACAATATACGCTTGACTCGCTAAGGTAGACTTTCATCTAGACAACGTTGTTAACCAGAAATTGCCGGGTGTCACATCATCCCCACGTTAAAAGAATTTTCGTCCCGAAAATTGCACAAGTACCAAAAGGAATGACGAAAGAAACAAATAAAAGATAGAAACCAAAAGAGAGATTTACCCGAGCTGTCACATCATCCCCACGTTAAAAGGAATCTCGCCCCGATATTCATTCAGTTGCAATGGAGACATATCTCGATTCGAACGCTTCCTTAGGAAAGAGATGAGGATATTTAGACTTCATCTGATCCTCCCGTTCCCAAGTGTACTCTGGTCCCCGGTTCAAGTTCCAGCGAACTTTCACAATGCGAATCTTGCTATGACGTAGGCTACGAATCTTGTAATCCAGAATCTCCACAGGTTCTTCCACAATCCGAAGACGATCATCAACCTTGATCTCTTCCAGTGGAACGATGAGAGACTCGTCAGCCAGACACTTCTTTAAGTTGGACACATGGAAGACGTTATGTACGTTACCGAGCTCCGTCGGTAAATCAAGACGATACGCCACCGGTCCAATCCGTTCCAGGATCGTAAATGAACCGACATATCGAGGGTTGAGTTTGCCACGCTTCCCAAAGCGTATGACGCCCTTCCACGGTGAAACTTTCAGAAGTACTTTGTCATCAACATGGAATTCCAATGGTTTGCGACGTTGATCAGCATAACTCTTTTGCCGATCCCGTGCCGCTGCCAACCGGTTACGAATCTGTACGATCTTTTCTGAAGTTTCGTACACGAGCTCAGGCCCAGTGAGTTGACTCTCACCCACCTCAGCCCAACAAAGAGGAGACCGGCATTTCCGCCCGTATAGTGCCTCGAACGGAGCTGCCTTGATACTCGTGTGATAACTGTTGTTGTATGAGAATTCTACTAACGGTAAATGAGCTTCCCAACCTTTGCCAAAATCGATCACACATGCCCGCAGCATGTCTTCTAAAGTTTGAATCGTGCGCTCACTCTGACCGTCAGTCTGTGGATGGTAAGCTGTACTCATGTCTAGTTGGGTACCCAAAGCCTTGTGCAACGACTTCCAGAAATGAGAAGTAAAGTGGGAGTCACGATCCGAGATAATAGAAACCGGCACCCCGTGCTTAGAAACAACTTCCTTCAGATAAAGACGAGCCAAACGATCCATGGTGTCGGTCTCTTTAATAGCGAGAAAATGGGCTGATTTGGTCAACCGATCAACAATCACCCATATCTTATCATTCCCGCTCGGTGACTTAGGAAGTTGCGTGACAAAATCCATTGTAATCCGTTCCCATTTCCACTCCGGAATTTCAGGTTGTTGCAAGAGACCCGACGGTTTCTGGTATTCCACCTTGACCTTAGCACAGGTCAAGCATTTGCTCACGTATGAGGCTATATCCGACCTCATGTTTGGCCACCAGTAAAGCACCTTCAGATCTTGGTACATCTTATCCGAACCAGGATGAATAGAATATCGGGACTTGTGAGCCTCATCAAGGACAAGCTCCCGAAGTCCCCCGAATAAAGGAACCCATATGCGTTCTGCGAAGTAGTGCAGGCCATCAGGCCTTCGCTCGAGGTGCTTGTCGGCACCGTGCATAGTTTCAGCTTTAAGGTTTTCCTCCTTCAAAGCTTCTAACTGGGCAGAACGGAGTTGATCAGGTAGAGATGAATGAATGGTGAGTTGCAATGCCCGAACGCGACGAGGTTTAGTTGATTCCTTCCTGCTCAAGGCGTCTGCTACAACATTCGCCTTGCCAGGATGGTACTTAATGGCGCAATCATAGTCATTCAGAAGTTCAATCCAACGACGTTGTCGTATGTTCAAATGTTGTTGGTCGAAAATATGTTGAAGACTCCTGTGATCGGTGTAGATGGTGCATTTGGTACCGTACAAGTAATGTCTCCAAATTTTCAACGCGAATACCACTGCACCCAACTCCAAGTCATGGGTGGTGTAGTTCTTCTCGTGCACCTTGAGTTGACGAGAAGCATACGCAATCACTTTCTCGCGTTGCATCAACACGCAACCGAGACCATGTATAGAAGCATCACAGTAAACAACGAAATCATCAGGACCTTCAGGTAAAGACAAAATAGGAGCAGAACAAAGTTTAGACTTTAGTTCTTGAAATGCCGACTCTTGTGGTTCACCCCAGTCGAATTTTCTATCCTTCTGAGTAAGAGTGGTGAGGGGTTGAGCGATCTTCGAGAACCCCTGAATGAAACAACGATAGTAGCCCGCAAGGCCTAGGAATTGCCGCACCTCAGTTGGCGTCTTTGGTGCTCCCCAGTCCTTGATCGCTTCGATCTTAGCTGGATCGACATGAATTCCTAGTTCATTAACCACATGTCCTAGGAACTGAACTTCGTGTAACCAAAAGTCACACTTTGAGAACTTGGCGTAAAGTTGTTCCCATCGCAAGAGTTCCAAAACCAAACGCAGGTGTTCCTCGTGTTCAGTCTTGTTCTTGGAGTAAATCAGGATGTCATCAATAAACACAATGACGAACTTGTCAAGATATGGCTTGCAAACGCGGTTCATCAAGTCCATGAAAACCGCCGGTGCGTTCGTGAGACCGAAAGGCATGACCAAGAATTCGAAATGGCCATAACGTGTACGAAAGGCAGTCTTTGCAACGTCAGCTTCCCTTACGCGCAACTGGTGATAACCGGACCTCAAATCAATCTTAGAGTAATAGCTAGAACCCTGAAGTTGGTCGAATAGATCATCAATACGTGGAAGAGGATAACGGTTCTTGACGGTCAATTTGTTCAGTTCTCTGTAATCCACACACAATCGGAAACTTCCGTCCTTCTTCTTAACGAACAGAATCGGGGCTCCCCAAGGGGAAGAACTCGGTCTGATGAAACCCTTGTCCAAGAGTTCCTGTAACTGACTAGACAATTCCTGCATCTCGGGAGGTGCAAGACGGTAGGGTGCCCGAGCAATAGGAGCAGCCACTGGTACAAGATCAATGCCGAACTCAACTTGACGATGGGGAGGAAGACCAGATAAATCATCGGGAAAAACATCAGGAAACTCGCGTACAACAGGAATATCGTCGATCTTCTTCTCATCGCTAGAGGAAACAGATAAAAGTGCCAAAACGGCCGAGTAACCCTTCCGAAGACACTTAAGGGCTTTCATGCTAGAGATGATATTTAGCGGAACACCACCCTTGATACCGTACACAGAAAGGAATTCTCCATCAGGGAGAGGAATCCGAATAATCTTGTCGTAACAAACGATCTCCGCGCGATACAAGGACAACCAATCCATGCCTACCACCACGTCAAAACTACCCAAAGGTACCGGCATAAGGTCGATGGGGAACGACAAACCCGACAACTCTAGTTGACACTCCCGAAGGATACAAGTAGCTTCAATCTTTTTACCGTCAGCCAACTCAATAATATACTTAGCCTCTAATGGTACGGGTACTACATCTAGCAGTCGACTAACTTCCATGGATACAAAACTCTTGTCGGCACCAGAATCAAATAAAACACTAACAGAGCGATTATTGAGAAGGAACGTACCGGTAACTGTGTCAGGATCCTGTCTAGCCTCAGCGGCTCCAATGACGAAGGCACGTGCATTCCTGCCACCGCCCCCGTTGTTCCCGTTACCGTTGTTTCCGCCCTGCTTCAGTTTCGGGCAATCCTTCTTGTAATGCCCAGTCTCACCACAGTTGTAACATCCTTGTCTTCCCGTAGTTCCTTGAGCAGCAGGAGCCGGGGTATTGCTTGGGGCCTGGGTCGATGGAAGTGTAGCCCGACAATCTTTAGCAAAATGCCCAAATCGCTGGCAGCGATGGCAACGATTACCGTCGCAGTTCCCTTGATGATGACGCCCACACTTGTTACATTTAGGCAGTTTCCCCGCATAACCACCCTGTTTGTTACCAGTAGAAGAAGAACCCCCATTATCAAACCTCTTACCCTGCTGTGCTGGCCCAGATCCTTTCCCCTCGTTTTCCCACTTACGCTTGTTATTCTCCGGGGCCTTGACAGTCGAACCCTTAGCAGGCAAAATACCCTCATTCACCTTCAAGTTGGTCATCCTATGAGCCGATCGGACCACCTCTGAGTATGTAGGATGATTTCCAGCAGCTACCAACCCTGCGATTTCTGGCACTAACCCCGAGACATAGTGTTCGATCTTCCTATATTCTGGCACATGCAGATCAGGACATAGCACTGCCAACTCATTACGCCTTACCGTGTACTTCTCAATTTCGGACCCAGACATCTTGAGGTTCCACACCTCGTGCTCTAACTTCTGCACCTCTTCCCTTGGACAGTACTCACGCTTCAGCAGTTGCACAAAATTCTCCCAAGGCATAGCATAAGCCTCCCCAATACCCATGTTCTGGGTGATGTTATTCCACCAGGTCAAAGCAACATCCTGGAATAACGCAGCAGCATACTTAACTCGATCCTCTGGGAGACAGTTACACATCAGAAACACTGACTCCACCTTTTCTAACCACCTGAGTAAGCTCACCGCACCCTCAGTGCCAGAGAATTCCTGGGGCTTACAGTCCCGAAACATCTTGTAGGTACACATGGGTGGGGGTGGGTTAACAGGACCACCTGAAATGAAACGCATGAGAAACCACGAAGAATTTAAACAAGGTTCACCCATGAGGCAAGGAAAATGGATAAATCAACTTACCACCACCATTGTGCCCTAACTGGAAGGCAGCTTGTAGCAAGTTGTTCAGATCATCCTGTGATAGGTTAACACCTCCACGACCACCAGCACCACCGCGACCACCACCACGTCCACCATTGCGACCACCTCCACGTCCTCCTCGTACTCCAGACATGATTCTGGCAGAAAGAACGAGAAAATTTAGTTTCGCAGTTAAAGATAACCACTAATGTTTACAAGATCAAAGCTAGATCCAATCCAGGACTATCCATTCGAACCCAGAGCTCACCAGGGCTTTCATGCATTTCGGTTTATGATTTTGTGTGCACCCAAAATGATAAACCGCTCTACATGGTCCTTCAAGTGTTCTCCTAGTTCAAAGTTCAAATCACCGAACATAGACTCTTAGCTATACACCGTAATACTACGGTAGTTTATGGCAAGTGTTTCCATTGGAGTATGAAAGGGAGATGTCCGAGCCTTGGACAAATCTCAAGAGTACACGATTTACCCCAATATACCGCACTGCCTAGGAAACAAGTAACCCGACTTAGGATAGAACGGATGATGTAACATAGGAAGGTCAGATGATTTAGAGACACCCCGACAAGACCATACGTAAACCACCATAACGTTTAGTACTATGTGATCGTCTAGTGTGTGCGACTCGGCTATAGACTAGACTCTACATGCAGTCCTAGTTCACTATAACCATTGGCTCTGATACCAATCTGTCACACCCTCAAAATCCACTTGCGGAGTTTTACCGCGAGGCGTATGACAAACCAGGATCCAAACCAACGATCACAATAAACAAGTCTAAATGAACATATGCAATTTAAGAAAACATAGTTTAGAATCCCCAAATACAGCGGAAGCTTATTCAAAACATAATCCAAAATAAACCAAGTGTTCAACGTTTGAAAACCATGCAAATCCTAACTAGACGTCGTGCAGACGCGTGCGCCCTAGTTCCATTGTGCTACCTTAGCGACCTGAGAAAACATGTAAAAGTTTACGTCAGCACAAAAATGCTGATGAGTTTACAGGTTTTGTAATCCAAGTACCAAGTTCAACCTGTCCATACTATAACAAATCGAAAACCATAGTACGCTAGCTAGGCGTATGTTTTGTTACTATCACGATTGGAAAACCATTACTAACTCGCAAACCAGATGCCGTGCCCGATGTAGTAACCTGTTGTTCCTGTTTGAGACAATATGCACCCGCCGACCCTCCAAGTCGACGAGCGGGGTTGGTCACTCCCAATAGCGCTATTCACATTTCCCCGTTGTGCAAACCCGCACATTCATGGTTCCCCCCGGGACTTCCAAAGATCGCATAGTAAACAATAGAAACCCATAGTATGACAGTAGTTACCAAACATAAGTTTTAACACATGTTTTCTCCCCCGAAAAGTGAAACCAGTTAAAAGAGGGGCCGTAAACTCACCTTAAGTTGCGTTACTCCGTAACACGAATAAACTCAGCAGCTATGCTAGTCCCGTAAAGCGGCGACCTAACATATGACAGTTACAAGTACTTAGACTAATAACCCGCAGGTTAGTTAGTCCCTAGATGTCCAGACCATAACCAAGTTCGTTTGAAAACACCGTGACTGTTTAACTGACCCAATGTACAAGACTCGACATCCCATTGGTGACCCGAGACTCCCCGTGTTATGTTTACGCTCCCAAACAAACAATCATGCAATCACACTTAACATACGTTAACGTCCAACAAGTTATAGCACGTAGTTCACGTATCACATAATTACATCCAAACATATGTTACCAAGTTATTAGATATGTTACGGGGTTCCTAGCATGTTCCTAAATGTCAAATCGGGTCTCGGAATGCTAATTTACACTTACAGCAGCAGTACACGCGATTAGGAAAAGTCAACTAGCATTTAGGTTGGTCAACTGGCATTTAGGAAGGCTAATTGCATGTAATATAGGCATTTAGGGTCATAAGACATGTAAATCTTGAGTTTATAGGCGATTAGGGCTATAAGACATGTATTTCAGGACTTAACTAGCATTTAGGATCACAATTGCATGTAATAGAGGCATTTAGCCCCCAATTGCATGTTATATAGGCGATTAGGGCATCTTTATAGGCGATTGGCCTCCTAATCGCCAGTAACCCAGCTGTTCCGGTTTTTCGCGCGTTTAACACTCCAAATCAGATCCAGAACGCGTATAATCATCCAATATCAATCCAACAACTATAACAAACATGTTTAAACCAAAATCCTTCGTTTATCCTCGTATTATCAGCCCTGCATGCAACCATGTAATCCAAACACAATACACATAGCACGAAACATCACATTAACATGCATAACTATAACCCTAATGAACAATTACTCAGATCCTATCATCATGCCATCATTATTAATCTGAAACTAACCTAATAACATGTAAATCATCCATCTTAAATCATAAAAACCCTAGCTTTTAATCATAAACACACATAACACATGTATGATAGATAGAATCCGATTAACAACACTTATTAACGATTTTCAGAAAGCTTATTTGTTTTAGAACAGGTCTGGACCATTAGGGATTTAATAAAAACGTTAATAAAGATTGCATGGATGGAAACCACACCTTAGATTTGTGAAAGATTGATGAAATAAGCTTGAAACCTTGTGTTTTGATCAAAAATCACGTTCCAGAGGTTGTGTGTGTGTTGGGGCGGGTTATGGGACGACTAGGGTTGGTATTATGAAGTTTAGGAAGTCAAGTATTGTATTTATAGTCGTTTTTAGTCGTCCAGCACGTAACACGCGATTGTGCAGCAGCTATACGCGATTAGCATTGCTAATCGCATGACATTCATGCATTTAGGGCTAATCGCCTATCATTTCATGCGAGTAGCCCCCTAATCGCATGAAATGATCCCCAAATGCATACCCTATAGGCGATTAGCCTCCCCTAATCGCCTATAGGGGCTGGTTCTGTGTATTTTGCACGTTAAACCCCGTTTTAACATATGTTAACACATTTTCACATACCGACAAGTCACATAATGATTGTAAACACATAACACTTGCAAACAAACATATTCACACTCGTTCACCAATTCCCGGGACTCGGGACTTGTATGTTCCGTATGACCTGACGATTCTACGAATCGTCACCATTTGTACACTTGGTTAAGGACTGACATCTAATGAACCTCTAGACTAACATCCGATGATCCTCTATACTAAACTGATAGTTCCCGAACCATAACACGACTTAACTAACCCAGTTAAGTACAATATACGCGTGACTCGCTAAGGTAGACTTTCATCTAGACAACGTTGTTAACCAGAAATTGCCGGGTGTCACACTTGTCACATTCATTTACTTTGAAACCACTGTTAAGCATAACTTGGTCAAACTTTTGATGCCATTGTTTTGGAGCTTGCTTTAAGCCATATAGTGACTTGACGAGTTTACATACTTTGCCTTCTTGTCCAGGAGCAGAGAAACCCTCAGGTTGCTCCATGTAAATCTCTTCCTCTAATTCCCCATTCAGAAATGCATTTTTTACATCCATTTGATGTATTTCCAAATTTCTCAAAGCTGCAATTGCAAGCACCAATCTTATAGAAGTTATTCTAGTCACAGGCGAGTATGTGTCAAAGTAGTCAAGACCTTCCTTTTGTCTATACCCTTTGATTACGAGCCTTGCTTTATACTTGTCAACAGAGTCATCAGCTTTCATTTTTCTCTTGAATATCCATCAATATCCAATTGGCTTGCACCCTGGTGGAAGATCAACTAGCTCCCAAGTATGATTCTGCAAAATAGAATCAATCTCACTTTTGATGGCTTCTTTCCATTGAGGTCCATCTGAAGAGGTGACTGCTTGTCGATAGGTTTGAGGCTCACTCTCAACCATGTAAGCAAGGAAATCAGGCCCAAAAGATTTTTCAATCTTTTGCCTTTTGCTTCTTCTTGGCTCAACCTCTTCAGCCTCTGATTGTTCATGGATCTTATTTTGAACAACCCTATCAACCATTGTTGACGAACTCGCATGAGTTTGTACTAACATTGGGAACTCCTCTTCAAAATAAGTTGCATTTCCTAGCCTTGTTTCTAATATGGAGTTCTTATGAACATCAGGATTTTTGGACTCATGCACAAGAAAACGATGTGAAGTCCCATTTTGGGCATATCCAATAAATATGCAATCAACAGTTTTAGGCCCTATTCTAAGAGCCTTGGGAGGTGTAACAATTACCTTGGCCAGGCACCCCCATACTTTCAAGTATTTGTAGGATGATTTCTGCCCCCACCATAACTCATATGGTGTTACATCCTTATTCTTGAAAGGAACTTTGTTCAACAAAAAATTGGCCGACAAAATGCCCCCCCCCCCACATGTTCTGGCTCATCCCAGAACTTATCAACATGGCATTCATCATTTCTTTTAGTGTACGATTTTTTCGTTCCGCAATACCATTTGATTGGGGTGTATAGGGAGGGGTACACTCGTGTATTATGCCACTTTTGGCACATTCATCCCCAAATGGCGAAATATATTCACCTCCCCTATCACTTCTCACACGCTTTATTTTCTTATTATGTTGGTTTTCAACTTCAGCTTTAAACAAGATAAACTTGTCAATTGCTTCATCTTTACTCTTAAGTAAATACACATAACAATACCGCGTACTGTCGTCAATAAAAGTAATAAAATACTTATTGCCACATCTAGTGGGAATTGATTTCAAATCACATACATCAGTGTGAATCAAGTCAAGGGGCTCAGTTATTCGATTAACTGATTTAAATGATGATCTTGTTTGTTTGGCTTCAACACATGTTTTACATTTTGATTTAGAGTCTATGGCAAATGTTGGTATGTAATCTAATTTAATTAAACGACGCATCGAATTAAAATTAACATGACCAAGACGACCATGCCAAACATTAGGAGACTCAACCAAGTAAGCAGAAGTAGTAGCGTTCTTATTCATGTTCTTAGTAACAGCCATTACATTGAGTTTGAACATACCATTCTGGGCATAGCCCTTACCAACAAACACACCACGCTTACTTAAAACAAACTTGTCACTCTCAAAAAGTAAACGAAAACCAAACTTGTTAAGAAACCATCCCGACACAAGACTTTTACGCAAGTCGGGAGCATAAAGCACATTGCTTAAAGTGAGCTCTTTTCCAGAAGTCCACTTCAAGATCACATCACCCTCTCCCTTGATATCTGCTGTAGCAGCATTCCCCATGTACAGCTTCTCATCTCCCACCACCTCTTTAAACGTACTAAAGAGGGTCTTGTCTGGGCAAACATGACGAGTAGCCCCAGTGTCCACCCACCACCCTTTTGGGTTGTTAGTCACCAAATTAACCTCCTCCATCATGGCAGTGAGGTCTGAAATCATGGCCACTAAAGGCACATCATCATCAACAACCATAAGCGCCTTCTCACGTTTAGGTGCTTTGCATTGATCAGCTTGTGACCAGCTTCATTACAGTTGTAACATTTCCCTTTGAAGGAACTAACCTTCTTTTTCACACCACCTTTTCTAGGCCCAAGGTCCTGACCCTTACCTTTTGATTTTTCACCAAATTTGTGACCTTTGTTGCCCTTATTCCCCATTGAAGACTGACCATGCTCAACAATGTTAGCTTTTGCAGCACCTTCAACTTGAGTTCCTTTTAGAGACACTCTGTTATCTTCCTCAATACGCAAGCGAACCACAAGGTCTTCAATGGTCATTTCCTTTCGCTTATGCTTAAGGTAATTCTTGAAGTCCATCCAACTTGGAGGAAGTTTCTCAACTATTGCAGCCACTTGGAATGTTTCACTAAGATTCATTCCTTCAGAAAGAATATCACTAAGGATTACTTGCAATTCTTGGACTTGGCTAATAACAGTTTTGGAATCCACCATTTTATAGTCCAAGAATTGAGCCACAACAAACTTTTTAGTACCAACATCTTCAGTTTTGTACTTACGCTCCAAAGATTCCCAAAGTTCTTTGGCAGTCGTTATTTTGCAGTACACATTATACAATGGATCAGCAAGTCCATTCAACACATAGTTTTTGCATAGGTACTCAGAATGCTTCCAAGCATCAAGTGCGCTCACAGATTGAACGTCAGAGTTCCCTTCACCAAGTTGAGGGGGGGCCTCAATCAAGAATCTCGCAAGATTCAGAGTTGTCAAGTAAAACAGCATCTTTTGCTGCCATCTTTTGAAGTTCAATCCAGAGAACTTCTCTGGTTTCTCAGCATGGTTTGCAACCGCCTGGGCTGCCTGGGTGCCAACTAATGGCCCCATAGTGGTGGATGTTGGTCCAACGGTTGTTGATGAAGCGCTAGCATTCGTAGCCATTTCTGAAACAAGAAAATAATGGTCAGAAATAATCAAACCAAGAAATAATCCTTTGAATTTTACAATTCGGTTTACAAAAAACCAAACTGTTTGGTTTACAGAAAACCAAGGCAAACTCACAAAGAGTTTAAAGAAACAATTTTATTTTGTAATCCGAAAATTTTAAAACAAAGTATGAACGGAGTTTTAAAATCTGTTTTAAGCTTGTAGGAACACCGTTCACAAAATAAAAGAAATACAGTTGTTTATTAAATAAACTCGGATTACAATACAATAATAAAATTAACAGAATACAAAGACAAAAGGAAAATTACAAACAGAGAAGAAAATACGAAAGAGGCAAAGGAAACTCGAAGCGACTGAGGCACGTGTAAAACACGCTTCCCTTAAAACAGATTTCGGGCCGCCCAGGTGAACCCGTCTGTTTCCCAGGGTACAACAGCCTAAGCAGATTGCACTGCCGGAGTTACCCAAGCACCTGAAACAGTACCTGAAACAAGAGTCTGCAAGTCTGAAAAGTTAGGGAAATTTTCTGAAAGAAGGTAGTGGTTCGAGAACATGAATTGGAGAATTTTCGGTGTGTTAAAACAGAGCACATAACTATGTATTTATACACGAAATTGAAACATCTCATTGATTACGAATTCAATGATAGAAATTAATTCCGAAATGAATACTCATTATGAGGCCATAATTTCATTTGACTGTTTCAATTTGAAAAATCAATGATTGAAATTAAGTCTGGAAACTCATTAATCAGTACTTAATTTCGTTTGACTGTTTTGAATTCGAAAGGACTTGACCACATAAATTAACCAGTCTTAGCCATAGGCTCGAGTCACACCAGTCCAAGCTCACTTAAAAATATAAAGGCCGTGCGAAGTGCAAAGTGCGCCATCAAAACGCCACATTACGCCCATCGCCCTCGTCCCAGTCCCGTGCCCGTCGGGTGTTTCGCACCCTCCTGGCTGCCACTGGGTGTGTCCTGTTGTATAGGAATACATTCCTCTACAGAATTTAGATATAAACCAACACATGATTTATATTTCCACCAATGTAGGACAAGCACAAATTTCTCCAACTATAAAGTTCCACCACACACATAAAGCTTAGATCTCTCATTCACCTAGCTTTATAACTAAATGTCATTATATTACATTTAATATAATATTTAATTATTAAAATTTCCAACACCATCTACCCATACGTTATTATGAGACATATGACCTCCACGAATACACGTTGCATGAAACACCGACTAATGTGATGAAGCAAATCAGAAAATTATATCTTTCAACCATTCAAACTTACTATTTTTAGAAATTTCAAAACAAAATATTGAAGAGTTGGAGTTTAAAATACATTTGTCACAAATCCTTTGATACGTGCCCAAAATCATTTAAAACATGATCTCCATGTCACCATAATCACTGATCACACTCCTACTATAAATCACCCACAATAACCAAGTGAAACAAATCACAAAAAATATTCAAAGATGAAGGGATCAGTTAGTCATGTAACAATGTTAGCAATGATAACCATGGCTCTAGTCATGGTGCACACAACCGAAGCCATTAGTTGCGGTGAGCTTGCTGGTATGCTCTCACCATGCATAGACTACCTAAGGTCAGGTGGTTCACCAAGTCCCAATTGTTGCGGTGGAGTCAAGAAGGTTCAAGGTGCCATCCAGAGCCAAGCTGATAGGCGAACCGCTTGCAATTGTGCTAAGAATGCAGCTGGCCAGCTGCAGGTTCGAGCTGATGCCGCCAGTGGCCTTCCTGGCAAGTGTGGTATCTCCACCACCGTTCCTATTGATCCCAACGTTGACTGTAACACGTAAGTGGATCAACTGAAATACTTGTTTAGTTTAATTAAGGTTTTAATTAGTGACTAATGTGTTGTCAATTGGTGCAGCATTCCATGAGGTGGCAGCGATGAGAGTTGCCGATAAAAATGGTGTGACGAATGGCAAGCGGAATAAATAAACGAGATCGTTTTTTATACATGTGTTATAAGAGTCTAGTACAATGTATTGTGGTTCGGTTTGCATTTGGTAAAACATATCATGTTATGTTAAAATGGTAATGTCATGTTATATAGTCTTTTAGTTGCATCTATGATCTTTAAAGGTTAGCCTATGAATATAATTTAACTAAATGGATCATAATAAAAACAGAAAATTCAGAATATAAGATATCAAAGTGTGTAAATAGTAACTTTTACAAATTAGTTAAAAACAATCAAATGATTTAAGTATAGTTATATTATATAATACTAATAAAAAGACTACAAGTTCAAAATTTTCAATTGTAGAATACACATCAAGGAAATAAAAATGTAGAGATGAGTGATCATACAAACACTTCTTAACCTACAAAGGGTACAAAGACTTAAGAGCATGACACGGGACAGTATGGAAAAGGGTATCGTCCTCTGTCGTCGTAATTGCGCACAGTTGTACATAATTACGCAACTTATTTCATAATTACGCATGTTATAAATGATTATCATTCATGTTATACGCACAGAAAAACAACTTTAAAAACAAAAGGTTTAATCAATCGTGTGCTCTCATGTCTTTTGTAATATAACTATTAATCGTGTTACCCAATATAAAAACAAGCTTAAAAATGTTGGGATGGTCCTTTATTTACTTGATGGATGTTTGGATGCAAGTATAAAGTGATTATTTAACGACTTTTAACAGATTAACCAATATTCACATTAAACACCACCCTGAAAACAAAAGGTATGCTGCACGCAAACAGTCCCCAAATCATCATACCACCAATTCCATATTTTTGTAAAACATAAGATTGAAAAAACAGTAACCATAACACCTGTTTCTTCACTTCAAGCCAAGTACCGATACAACTTCCTATCGTCCTTGTCCCGTTCTAAAAACTCCCTCTCGATAAGCGACTCGATTCTTTTCTTTATCACAATCGGGTTTGGTAAAAACCTCGACTGCAGTTGTTTTGTAACCTCAGCCACGATATTATTGTGATCCAAGACACGTCTTGCTTTCATAATCCTAACAATCGCCGCCTCTATCTGAGGTTTTCTGTCCTCCTCGACTCTCTGTCTTGTCTCCTGTTTTTCAGGTTCTGATTCTTTCTGCGCAGCCACGGTCCCAATCTTCACCTTGTAAAACTTGCTAGAAAACTTATCGTTAAAGAAAAACACATCATCTTCACTGATGTCTTTGCTCATAGGTTCTTTTCTAAGCACGTTTTTCCCTTTAGCACAGGCTAAAGACTGCAAACATCGTTTCAGATCTAAAGTCGGTATCTCGGTAGCTTGTTCAATTTCTCTGTAACTCAACCCATCTCCATTGTTGAACAACATAAGAACACACATTTGGTAAGTTGAAACGTTCAGCTCGTGCTTTTGGCCTTTACCGAACGTTGCTTTTATATCAGCAGACCCCATGTTGGTTTGCCAGGTCAGCCTGCGCCCGCTATGTGTCCCAAGATAATACGTCTTGAACTTGTCACACACAGTTAGGATTTCAGATGGAAGGTTGCAGGCAGTGGTTGATTGTGTCGGCCATGACCCAGTTGTGAGAACATGGACAACGATTGTTGGCCCGTCACCTAACTCGTGTCCCATTGCTTCATAAAATCCTTTCATTGTATCATCAGAGGTTTTCATATCAGTAAACATACCTTCAAGTTTTGATGTAAACTGATACCCACATTCGGTTTTTAATTTCAAAATCAAACTTCTCTCTGCGTCTTCCGACACGCTCTTGTTAAAAAGAAGCCTTTTCGCCAAATGCTGTTTATAATACTTTTCAAAAATGTCTTTTTCTTGAAGATAACGAAAAAGCATCATAACTTTGTCCAGTACAATCTCAGCATCCTCTTCACTGACCCCTTTTAAACCTTTCCTTAGCTTATCATCAACAAACAATGATATAAATTCAGGAGACCGAGTATTCAGATTAATGAAATACTCAAACGAAGAATTCAAAGCGTTTTGGAACATTTTGTCATTGTTAAATGCAAGATTAATGATCTTATCATGTTTATCTCTTTCATCCAAAAGACGCTGTACAAAATCCACAGGATCTTTTAACCTTTCAGGATCAGTTGCTAATTGCTTACCCGTTTCCCGAAGGTGTGAAGTCATCACGTCCCTTACTAATGACAGCCCATTCGGCACTCTTTTGAACAAAGTATACATTCTACCCAAATCTTCGTATTTATCATCCATAAGCATACTAACTAACCCTGAATTCTCCATGTGTACTAATCTGTTCATCTGGCTTTCAATCATCTCTTTTTCCACCACATTTGTTATTTTCACTTCACTTTTTGCATCCAGATAATGTGAAACTCGTTCTATCTCCTCATTTAACCGTTTTTCAGCTTTATTTAAGTAATCCCCACAATCACAACTTTCAATAAACAGTTGAGATTCACCGCGGTAAAAATCTGCGGAAACAGCTAAAAACGGTTTTTCAAAATCTTCTTGGTAAACCGAAGAACCTAAATCCATTAGCATTTTAACCACGTTTCTCATTAAACCACGGTTAATTACTTCACCTCCCCTTTCTTTCTGCACGAGTTCCAGGAGTGTGTCTTTAAGTCTAATTTGGATCTTGATTGTGTGGACGATATTATCCCTCCATAAATTCAGCCCGAGCTCATGAACTGGAGTTTTGTGTGTACTAGGAATAAACGTTCTATCCATGTACATCAATATATCTCGTATCATTTGTAATGCTTTGTTGTGTTCTGTCCATTTCCTGTCTAGTTCTCCCAGAAACAAAATTCCCTGAGAAGCTTCTATTGACACTGCTATTTCTTTTAAATGTGCAGTCATGGTGGCCACAAGCCCAGAATAGAGTTTTTCTCCAAATTTATGCAGCACCATATTGTAGGCATTCCTGGATTATAAAACAATGAACGTCATCACGTTAATTCTTTGGACATATTTGGCATATCTATCATTCTACCTAGGGTAGATTTTTTTATCAATTTAATGACGGTATGTATTTCATGATTCGGTACCGCCATACCGCTATAATACATCAATGCATGCTTGTCTAGCTATATAAAAAAAGGGACCAGTAAAACGAGGCGCTTGAGAATAAAAACATCACTCCTCACACATTTATATGTCCTAGAGGTCAAAACCGGCGGTGTGATCGTATTAAACTTTAACACAAATCGACAATTATGTTTTTTTTTAATGGCAAACCACAATGAAGTTGTCTAAGGGAGACAATCACACATCCATTAAAAGCATAAATTATAAATTACATAAATATCAGAAGTCATCGAAAATATCGCTCGTTCCAACAACTTTGAATGCACAAGCTCAGTTCACATACAGGTAAAACATAATACCACCATCTCAATAAAATTATCTCCATCCAATTTAATCAGTGCATCCACAAAACATCTTTTTATTTTGAACGGCCAACAAATTGGTCCAGCAATTCAGTCATATCCATCTTTTCTACTCAAAATCCAACTAAACTACTAAAGCAAATGAAAACCCTAGATATGATAAAAATCCACAAAACCTTCTCCTGCTATTTACGTAATTACGTCTGAAACATAATCTATACACAATCACACAATCAAATCAAATCATGTACAAATGCATACTTAACATACGGCTGGCAATAGGTAAACCTATAAAAGACACGATTAGATTACCGAAAAACTACACTCTGTGATGTTTTTACTTATTTTTAAATAACTGAAATTAGGAGGCCATAATGATCCATCATTTCTCCTTCTTGGTACATAAAACATATAAAGTAGTTAAATAAGTTGTGTTCATGTTTAGAACTTGCGTTGTTCACGTCGCCAGAGACCTGTTAAACCCGCTAAGACACGATTTGCCAGCCGTAACTTAACACAGCTTCATAATGTTCAATTGGCTCAAATACAGTCATATACATACAGAAATCCACAAAACAATCTCATCCTTCTGCTATTTAACTCTAAAACATCATCAATCCACAATCAAACCAAATCATATACAAATGCATACTTAACACAGCTTCCTAATGTTCAATTGACACAAATACAGTTATAAACCCTAAATAGGAGTCAAATTAATTCAATACATGTAAACAAATGAAACAAACCTAATTCAAACAAGAAAAGAGAAAAGCGATCGAACCTGTAAAGTTCCTCGAAACTAAGGCCGCTAGCGTTATGATTATAAATCTCATGAATCGCATGTTCTAGAATCTTCCAAGTCTTCTCGGCGTACTTTGGATCCACTACCACTCGATGTTTAAACGCTTCGATTTGGAAACCTATCTTCTTCTGTGAACTCATTTTTTTGTTATCTCTGAATCGGTTATTATTATTATTCGCACAAATTACGATTCTGGAACCCGTATACCGTCCTTTTACATACATTGGAAGATGGTTTCAGTGCTTTATTTATACTCGGTTAGTTCCGGGGTGCAAACAAGCCGAGCCTAAGCTCGACCACGCTTGAGCTTAGGCTCGGTTAATTTAAAAGAGCTCGAGCTCAGCTTGATTCGAGCTTCGTTTTTAAAGCTCGAGTTTGGTTCGTTGATAGTTTCTCAAGCTCGAGTTTGGCTTGGGCCCAGTTCGTGTAGTGTTTATTAGTTAACTAGATTATTGCCCATGTGGACACTCAGTTTAATAAATATTAGGACTTTGAGTGGTAACTTAATTAAAACATAAAATATATTAATTAAAACATAAAATATAGTGAAAATATTTCTGATAAAATTCAAAAGTAAGGAATATACATGTAATTCAAATATCACTAAATATTTCCTTATACGTTACTTTTTGTTTATCAAGTATAAGTAACCTATTAACTTTTGACAATGCAACCTAAAGTTGTCCATGTGTAAATACTGGGTGTCTTGATACAATCCAACTTTCGATAGAGACTGCCGTTGGTTTTTATTGATGGTCATTACGAAACATACAGATAATAAAATTGGAGCCTTTGAAATTTGAGGGATTAATATGAGAATTTAGAAAAAACATATATCACTTAGATAAAAAGTGATAAATACAAAAAAAACATATATCGTTGAAAACAATTTGATGTCTCAATTAGGGGTGAGCATAAATAGGGTCGGGCCGAAAAAAACCGAGAATTGGACCGAAAGAAGACCGAAACCGACCCGATATGCAGTAATAGGGTCTGAATTCGGTTCTGATTTATACACCCATTTCGGGTTCGGGTCGGTTCCGGTCCAGGACAACAGTAAAACCGAAACTAACCTGTTGGACCGATTTTGAAACATAAAGATGGGCAACCCAGGCCCAACACCTCTTTACATGTGTTAAGTAACCTAAATAAAACAACAATGGATCACAGACTCGTCCCTACGCATAGTATTGCTTCATAGATCAAAAATACATCAATGAATCTCCAAGTACTGTACAATACTTCTTCTAATTGGTCATAGATCTTCACACAAATAATCAAATATAAATTAGGATGTGTAAAATTCTTATATATGCTTGCTTGCTACATAACATGTTTATATGTTTGTCTCATTGTCTTCCATCAAGAACACGTATCAAAGCTATTTAGGGCAAACTTAGCTTAGGAAACAAGTGAAAGCAATGTAGAATATGTAGGCAAATGAAACCCAAATAAAAACTAAACAAATTCCACTTAATAAGTATTAAGTAATAAACCAAAAAAAATTGACCATCAACTATGCAAACAACAGTTTAGCTATAATAATCCTGGAGAAATTGGAAGAAATAGCCATGGATTTTATGAATTTGAAGCTCACATTTTTCGGTTTCGGGTATATTCTTGCTGGAACCGTAGAACCGTGGGTGATAGGACCGAGGACCGACTTCTATTCCAGGTTCTCAAGTCGGGTCTGTATTTATATGATTATCGGGTATCGGGTCGGGTTGGGTTTATGTCGGGTCGGGTCGGTTCCTGTCTTTTGCTCACCCCTACTCTCAATGTTAGCTTCCTTCTTAGTTTTGTTCGATGGAAGAGATGTTGAATCATCAATTTCATAGACGTGGTCTAGGTTATGCCTCATTCAAGGGTAATGGGAATATGAGTTGTTTGGTTTTCTCAAGGAATGAAATCAGCAATTCCTTAGGGAATCCTTTTGTCTCAAAACATGCCTCACCCATTCCTTCCCACACCTCGTTTTTTTTTGTTCATTTCGTCCCATTTTTATTGGTTTTCTCGATTTTACCCTCATTAGTGGCACCAGTTATCTAGATTAACCACCACCGTCCACAACTCTCCTGCTATATCCTCACCGAATCCCGCTTGCTGCTTCACTTTTTACCCTCCTCCTTCTCCCATTTGCATTTCATTTCTTCCACTTATCATCGTCTTCCTTAATGCATGAGAGCGTTTCCATTCGGTGTCATCGGTTCCTCAACAAACAAAAGTCAAAAGAATATTCGGTATGTACAGATTTGTTGATGCAATTGTCTTGTGAATTAGAAGAACTGAAGAATTCATATTCTGTAATTGTTCGTTGTAGCTAATTCTGAAAAGTTCAAATTAATTAAGCTCGGGCTCGATTAACTTAAAAGAGCTCGAGCTCGGTTTGTTGGTAGTTTCTCAAGCTCGAGTTCGGCTCGGGCTCGGTTCGTTTATTGTTTATTAGTTAATATATTAAATTAAATAATATATATAATAGGCTCGACAGCTCGATAAGTCAAAAGCTCAGCTCGACTCATTTATTAAACAACTTTAAATGTGGGGTAAATAGCATAAAATATTAATAAACCTAATATTATACTAAGGCTCGACGAGCTTGGTGAGCTTCATATGTCAGGCTTAAGCTTGATAAGTAAACGAGCTTTGTTTTAGGCTTAAGCCCGGCTCGAGCTTGATAAGGCTCGGCTTGGCTCGTTTCAAGCTTTTTATCAAGCCGATCTCGAGTAGCTCGCGAGCTGCTCAACTCATTTGCACCCCTATCTTACGGTCACCCACACTCTCTCTTAAAACAATAATTTTCTTTATATGTTTTATAAGTAAAAGCATTTTTTTACGCCGAATTTCAACTTACAAGTTTTTAAAAACTGATAGTTTTTTAAATATATTTTGGTGTTTGATATAGTAGTTGTGGCTTTTAAAAAAATTGTATAAAATGACCAAAAAGCATAACTAAAAACTTGTATGTACAAGTGAATGTAGTGTTGGATAAAAAACCACGCATCAGTCATATTTTTATACAAGGATAATCCATGATTTCGTATTTTTATACAAGGATAATCCATGATTGCATAATGTTTTATACTTTATCTAAAGGTTCCCACTAAAATTTGCCTAATTGTTGAAATTTTTTATGGCTCTTTGTATTAGGTCCCCTAACTAATATTAGTATAACTCTTTTAAACATGTTTTTATTATAAATCACAAGTTGCCCCTTCTTAAACTTATCAACCGTGACAACACGAATATGATATGTTTTTATGTAAACACACCATTAATGACACAAAAATATATAACTCTTTAACTTTCAAGGTTAGAATCATATCAGGCTAGTGGGATATTGAGTTAACGTGTCAAAAATTGATGAGTCCTGTTAGTCTGTTTTGAGCCTATACAATTATTTTGTGTCAAAAACATCAATATCAACTCAGATACATTTAAAGTTATGTAATCAGACACAACCAACTTAACATGTTAATTTATTTAAACGGGACAAAGCGTTTATCAACTCAAAACATAAACATGTTGTTAGGTTACAAATGAGTTGTAACATGTTGTAAACAAGTTGATGAGTGATAAGTATTTTGAAACATATATGTTGCAAGTGTGATGGTCAAACTTATAATTTATATTTTTTTTTTAAAAAAAATATTTTATTTGTTTTATACAAGAACTCGTTCAAGTTTAACATAAATTAAAAATGGTATAATGTGAAACTAAAACACGTTTGTTTATTAAATTAGTTACACCAATATACCTAAGAAAACTAATCATTAATTCTTATGATATTTCTGATTGTGACAGAAAATTTGACTCTTCAAATTTTTTAACTTTGGAGCCACTTTAATTACTTTCAAAAATTTAGATAATGTCATTTTTGTAATTATTGATGAAAGGATCTATACTTTATAATAAAATGGAGATTTAAGATCTTCCACGCCACCTAATGTGCCTCATGTAATTTTAATATAAAAAAACAGTTTGATGTAAGACCGTTGGGCCAACGGTTTGTGTACATGTTTTCACGACTATCAATTGGTATGTGCCATGTGTTAGTCGTTACACCATCTTATGGTGACGATGCCCAATACCACGTACACCTTCTAATTCAAAACTTCCACTAATTAAATGTTGATTGATATCCTATTAGATCTTTTGTTGCCATACAAATGTTGTGCTGTTACTGTCGATGCATATAATATGCATATATCTGGTGGGATATTGAATATACAGATTTTTATTTTTGTTTAAAAAATATTAGTGTAACTAGTTTATAGACGTAATTGTAGTTGGACATCTTAAACACGATACTGTAACGAGTTTTATATGCATTTTGCATCAACATTTAAAGAAATTAATTGACTGGTTTTGATTAATTTGGTTTTGGTTAGTCAATTATAATCATTGAATTAGTTTGGGTTTTGTTTGACAATCAAATATTTGACTTTAACCGATAACTTGACCCGGGCTTAGGAGATTTGACATGTGTTAAAGTTCTAAACTTTAGTTCATCAAAAACTTTTGTGTGAAAACCTACGACTAATCTTAGGCTGGGTGGTGTGGAATAAATTACCTTCATATGCTACGTCAGTGTCATATAGGCAATGAGCTTTAACTAACCTACCAACTCACTAGCAATGAGCTCCCACATGGAATGGATGGCGCTCGCCATTTGATTGACGGAGGTGTTGATGGTGCCCTTCAATGGCGCCGAAGGGGTGGTGTTCGAGGTGTTATTGTAGGGATCGTGTGACATGAGGCGTCACTTCACACCACTAAGCCTTATGAAATTGAGTTACCATATTATAGTACAATACCCTATGTGGGACTCGGTCACTCCATCTCCTCTTAGGATGATGGGGCCGCATTTGGGTTCGTTTGTTGGCAGAGCTACATGACAAGGTGCACCGTCAGATCCCACGCGGGTTTTCCTAGTGGATGCCTTTTAGGTTCACGATCCCGTGAGTGATGGATGTATTAGATGGTGATGTACACAAAACTCAAATAAGATGTTACCATTTTTTTAAAATTGCTTTGGCTAGTGATGTGACACAATATTATCGGATTACAGGTTGAAATAGGTAGCAAGCTCAACAAGATGGTGCTCCCTCCCTTTAGAGTTGGAGTAGGTTCAAATAAGATGGTACCATCCAGTTATCCTATTAGTTGAGTTTATTGGTGTAAGTGGGTCCTAAGACGGGTGTACCTCTATTCTTAGACTGTGGGGAGTGGAGGAGGAAAGAGGGGAATGATGCGTCATATAACACATGCAGTGTCCATTTTTCAAGGATGAAAATTGTGAACAGTTAAAAGGGTTGAAAGAAATAAATTATTATTATTATTCTTTGTGAGTTGAATTTAAAAAAAAAAAAAACAAAAAACAAAACAAAACAAACCAAAAGGCAACCAATCACCTTTAAAGATCCATGTCCCCACATCAATGACCCCCCCCCCCCCCCCCCCCGGTGGGGGTGGTTAAGGTGATGGTGAAAAAGTTTTCACTCCCCTTCCCCCTCCTCCCACAACACACACTGTTAAAGTAGCTTATAATTTAAACTTTTATATCTCATGATGACTAAAATATAGAAAGAAAAGCATAAGAGTTGTTTATGAATTCATCACATCAACAAGTATTGTTGACTTGTGTACAAAGGCAGACCTTACTTGGGGCCAGGAGGGACCCCTCAATTTTCTTTTAAAAGTTCTGATTATATAGTATTCGTATAGAAATATTTTGGTGTGTACGATTTCGACCCCCGTTTTTTTATAAAAAAAAATTAGTTATATACTTCCGACCCCCGTTTCGGATTTTCAAGCTTCGTGGTTGTGTACAATAAAGTCAACAAATGTATATGCATGGGCTTAATATAAGATAACGTGTTTTGTTTTTATTTCCGGTTAGTTATTTGTTAGTTGGGTGGTGTTTTTATATTTTGGATTTTGTTAGTTAAAAAATATGATTAATTAAAATGAAAATTAAGAGTAACATAGTGCAACAAAGCCAAAAATAAGAGCGTAATTGCGTGTATGTAACAAATTTATAAGGATAGCATTGTAAAGATGTTAAACCACATAACTTGCGTGTTACCACCGAAATGTGTGTTAAAAATAAGTCTAAACCACCATAGAAACATCAAGAATAAATATTCTTAAGAATTATGTTTCAGAAAAAAAAACACTGTACGATCATTAATGGTTATTTAAATTTATACAATTAGTAATTTATATATACAGAACTACATACGTAGTAGCCTACTAAACAGTTTTAACATACGTAACAACTTAATTAAAATTGAAGAAACAATAAGTATCACGGTGATTGTCACTGGACACCGTGAGGGTTATTACTTATGTTCGTCAGGATTAATCCTTTACCCAAACCTCTTGGTTAAACCCGGGTGATAGTAAAGAGTATGGATGTATGTGTGAGTTACGCGAATAAGAACACAAGATGTAAGTGGTTCGGTCGAGTAATGACCTACGTCCACTATAACTAGCTGGAATATTATTAATGAACAAACAAAGAGAGTTACAAGAGTAGTGCCTGTTTGGTAGCCTCTTAATCAGTCTCTTAACCATTCAGGTCTGAATCATTCAGCATTCAGACTGTTTGTTTCAGCAAATGAATGGAATGATTAAGTGCTGAACCATTAAGCTAAAAAGGGATGCTGAATGATTCAGATCTTAACCATTCAGAGCCTCTTAACCATTCAGACCATCTTAATAATTCAGCACTTAATCAACCAAACAACCCCTTAGTTGTGATGAGTAATTTCGGATCCCTTTGCAAGGAGATGTCCTTCCTTATTTATAGGAGAAATCATGGGCTTTTCCGAGGAGCCCATGAGAAGTTATCCTTATTTTGGGTCCGGCCCAAATCCGGGCCCAACCCTACCATGGAAATGGCGGGAAAAGCAGATCACTGTGGATGACGTCATATCGCAGCATGGTCGTTGGTCGATGGGGACACGTGGCGAGCCCTGGTTGGCAGGCGGCGCCTCTGTCCTTGCTACAGTCGTTGACCATGCTCCTGACGTCGGCAGGGGATGTCTGCTGTCACTGTTGATGACAGTGGAAGCATGGGAACAGTCACGTCGCCATCCTCTTTTGTGGTAGTTGGACCACTCTTGCCACCTGTCGTCTTTTCCTTGGTGCGTATTCTGTCAGAGATCCTTGTGAATCTTCCCTTCCTTATCTTCCGTACCTCGTACCAAAGGTGGTAAGAGAAGATGCCGCGCGTGGTCGCACGCGCTTATCAGGTGTTGACCTCTGCTTATTAGTATGTGAGGTCGCGCGCTGTACCACACTTTATGTTGGTCGCGAGCTGATGCCAGAGTCTGGCGCTAGCAGTTGTGCTTATAGGGATAGGGATGCCTTTTCCCCCTGGATTATGCTCCCTATCCCTTCAAGTCCCCCTAGTCTAGGGCTTCTCCTGCTCCTTGATGGAGAGCAGGTGGAGCGCTAGACTCAAAATATCGAGTCGCGGATGACAGCTCGTCTGCTTCTGGTCGCTCTTGGTCTGCTTGTCTGGATGTGTTCCGCCCTAGTTTGTGTGGGGATTGGGCGGGGAACGTTTTTTCTGATTTTTCGTCAAATTTGCCCTGAGGAAGACGTGTTCCGCCTTGACCTGTGAAGGAGTTGAGCGGGGAACGTCTTTTCTATTTTACGTCAAGTTTGCGCTGAGTAAGACGTGTTCCGCCTTGACCTGTGAAGGAGTTGAGCGGGGAACGTCTTTTCTGTTTTACGTCAAGTTTGTGCTGAGTAAGACGTGTTCCGCCTTGACTTGTGAAAGAGTTGAGCGGGGAACGTCTTTTCTGATTTTATGTCAAGTTTGCGCTGTGGAATTGAATGCGAGTCTGGAGTTGTAATAAATTTGAAATCATTGGCATTCAATTTGTCTCTCATAAATATGAGTTAATGCGCCTGGAAGTCGAATGATCAGTTGCTTCTGATGGAAGCTTTAATGGTTTCTGACGTGTCAGGTCCTCGTCTGTTGTGCTGACTGTTGGTTGTCACATCATTGTGGTGCTGTGATCAATTTTCGTCTGGTGTCAGGCGCGTGTGCCGCCAGGGAGAACGCCTTATTCTCCAACTCCCTGGCCGCGGAGGAGTTCGTAAGTGAGGTGGTGCCTCCCTATGAGCGCACACACCAGGATATGTTGAGTCGCCCTGAACTGAAGGCAGGTTTGTGTGTGAATCAGGCGACTCAACTGTCCATGATGGACTCGTTGCGCCGTCGGGACGCGGCGGTGCAACGTGATATGGAGTACTTGGAGGCGGAGAAAGCAGGCCTTGCTGAAAAAGAGGCTGCCTTCAAAGCTGAAATTTTCAAGTATCGTCGTCGCGCTCATGATGCAGAGGCTAAAGCTCTTAAGCTTGAAGAGGAGGCGGTGGCGGTGGCGGATAGGCGCAAATGGTCAGAGTCTTGGAAGAAGACCAACGCTGAAATCATGCGCTTTGTTGGGTGTCGAATCCAGCAAATAAATAAAAAATATTCTACTTAGTATAAGTGGAAGTAGAGTTCGTGTCCTCAGGGATACAGACCAAATGATTATACCAAAAGCGTTTTCGCACAAATACTATTATAAAAAAAAAGGGGGGGGGGATTGGTATAGTTTAAATTAATGAAAATAAAACCAAAATTAACAAGACGGATGCTTAAAAAAAACGTTAATTAAATTGTGAGATAAATTCAAATATTAAAGCTAATTCCAACACTAAGGCAGTTTCTTAACTTGACCCGGGCTTATGATCACTAACAATTATGGTGCAATGATCCTTTAATTAAACGGTTTATATCAATACTAGACGTCACGCCGTTCGGAAATCCACTCTATCTAATGTCTAACCAAGCGCCGTTCGTTGATTAGAGCCAACCCGCTACTCCAAGCTCACGCCGTTCGGATCTTAGTGTGCGGGTTGCAATGATAAAAGTATCGATTACAATCAAACACTCACGCCGTTCGGAGTGCTTAATTATATTGTTTAATTCTATAACAAATTTAAATTCATAGACAAACCTAAACCGTTATTTGTTCCTTTTATCAAATATATAAAACCGGTTAAAGTTTCATAAATTGATGAACTCTATTAGAATGATTAACAAAGTGACCAATTTTATCAACCAACTAATATTTTACCTAAAGGTATAGAATCAAGAATCAACCAAACAAACCATTCAAGAATTAGATCTCATAAGAGTTTCACATAAGTTTTAGAATCAAAATTAAGTAAACATACCAAAGTGCCGGAATTAAAAAGGTTCTAGCCGGACATGGCGGCTAGTTCAATCCAAACAAATATAATACGAAACATAAAAAAAATATTAAAGCTTACGAAAAAAATAAATAATGAAACTACTAATTGCTCCAAGACACCTTAGATGGCAAAGTGTTTTGTGTTCTTCTCCTCTGTTCGATGATTGCCCAACAGCCCCTTTTTAAAAAATATGAATCAATCAAAATATCAATATATCCACCCACAAATTATGCAGCCAACCTCCGAATTATCTATTCCCCCCAAAAAGCTCCCAAGTTGTTGTTTTCCAATTTTATTTTATTTTAATTCTTTCAATTAACAACTTTCCAATTCGACCCCTTCTAGTTCTTGCCATTCTACTTGCGGCCTAAACTTCTTTTCAAGAGTGTCATTAAAGTCCAAGCAAATTGCGGCTTCGCCTCGTCAATGCTCGCCATTTTCTCTTTCAATTCTCCACCCCTACAAAATCAACCAAAAACAAACCAAAGTAGATTCCGCCCACAAAAATATGCAATACACGAAAACAATGCAATATGTACAACCTAAATGCATAAAACGCTAAAACTAGCAACTAAAAAGATGATAAAATATGCCTAAAATTGCAACTAACAAATCTCCCCAAGCTTAAACCTTTCCTTGTCCTCAAGGAAGTCAAGAATAAAACTAAGTCGAGGAGCAAACACGAAAACAAAACACATATGCATGCTTGAAATGAAATATTTTTTTTTCTTTTTGTCCCTTAGCAAAACTTCATGCTAAACACGTCCAACACATTCCCAAGACATAGACGACTAACATCAAACGGAGTCGAATATAAGCCACAAACCGTAGGAACACATTAATTCACAAGACTAACAACGATCAATAGATTTACGACCCAACAAGTCTAGATGATGCCATTTTTTAAAAACATGGGCGTACCTATTCAAGCTTCGCCTCCCTTCAAGAATCTAACCATACATAGCATGTACCCCTCACAATAATCACTCAACACTCGGTTATATATATGCAATTTGGAGTGATTCTCTCAAAACCGGACAATAAAAACATCGTTAACATAAGCTTGTACATTAATCAAATCTACACCTAATTGTTAAAACCTAACATAGATCAAGAGGGCTTTTTGGGTTGGCAAGGGCTAAAGGTAGGGAAAATTTGGGGAAAATGGCGAAAACAAAAGAGAAGACGATCCGGTCTAATAAACAAAACTTCTAAACACATAACAAACTTAGTCTTTTCGACTCAACAACTTATTCTATATATTTTTTTTTCTTCCTTTTTTTTTTTTTCAGCTTTTTTTTTTTTTTTTTTTTCATTTTTTTTTTTTTTTTTTTTTTTTTTTGTCAATCACATAACATACTCTTCTATCTTATTTATACACTTCAGTAAAGTCACAAAGTAAGCACAACTTAAAACCGGATATAGTAAACGAACCATGGGTTAAATCAAAAAGAAAAAGGTCAAGGCTCAAAGGGGCTACTATTGGGAATGCTTCAATTGGGTTACAAACAAAATAAGCGAAAACAAAGATGATGAAAAAGGGCTCAACATATGGGTGATCCTAATGCCTCTGTCACTTCTATGTCAAATCCCAACTCAAGGTCTCAAAATGTATATAATGCACAAGTTCTAAAACGATGAATCATGTCGGTATACACTCATCAAACGAAACAATGAATATATATATGGAATTTAAGGCTCAAAAACTCACTGAACGTATGGGATTGGGTTGCCGATACAAGCTATGCATAGCTATCAACTATCCAGTCAACTACACCATCCTAAGTACCCCAAACATTTTATATTTTCTAAAAAAAAAATTGACTATGCTGGGCCTACTTTATCCCGCAACTTAAAGAATTTGCGTCCTAAAGCGTGTAAGCCCACACCGACCCGCCTTCAGCTTACGTTTTACAATGAATGAGACGTGCCTTTCGTGTGCAATCAGATAACCTTGGGAATTTTTTTTTTTTCAATTTTTTTTTTTTTTTTTTTTTTTTTATATGCAAAATGACTACTAATAATGCATGAAATATAAACAAACTAATGCAAACAAAAGAAATAGAAAATACCTCTCCCCAAGCTTGAACAAAGCAGTGTCCTCAATGCTTAGAGACGAGGGCGGAAGGCATCTAATGCGGCGGTGGAGGTGGCTGAGGCCTGAGTCGATCACGGATTTCAGCAATAGCACGACCCATCTCCCGTTGGTGTGCATACATGAACCGAAGCATCGCGCGCTGATCAATTAATTCTCTCCGAACTTGGCGCAATTCATCCCGTACGGTAGATTGCTCGGTATCAATGGCAATGGAGCGATCATCATTCTCTTGTGGTGCATCTACAGGGATCCCAATAGGAACTTCTGACTCAGGAACATCGTCCGGGTCATAGAATCCTGTCCAGTCTGTCTCAGAGATGGGGGTAGCTAGTGATAACCTTTGAATATTTGTTTGATTAATGTTAATGGTTTCACTTTCTCCCTTTAACCAAATGACCCCACTACTGAGTTTCGGAAGCTTGTACAGTTTCATCCTAGCCAACTGAACCATGTCTAGGTGTGGAGCACCCTTTAGCTCTTCCAAGGAAGGTGGGAACTGAAGCTTTAGAGATGGGTGACGGGCTAGAATGGTGACCACTGACCTGCAACAAATCTGCCCTTTTGTCGCGTTCGCGACCTGCAATAGCTTATGGCTCAAATATCTCCCGAAGTTAGGCTGTGACTGCTGAGGGTAAATCATGCACCATAGCAGATAAAGCTCACTAATGGTAATGCTCCCAGTATCTTGCCTACTATCAAGGATGTTTGACAATAGACGGTGAGCGACCCGTAGCACCGGATGGACTATCTGTGAAGCTTTCAGTTTGCTACTTGCAAAATGATCATCAGTGGTGATAGATTTCCAAAAAGCTTTCGCTTTGAAAGACTCATGGGTAGGATCATTAGGGCCGAATGTTCCTTCAGTGGGAGCTTCAATCATCCGACATATGTCATCTATAGAGAGTGCACACTCTTTGTTTAAAAGACGAAAGCGGAGTTTGTCGTCTTTAAGGTGTAAGGAGCGCAAAAACTCAATAGTAGTTCTTTCAAAACCCACATCAAACCATTTTAATAGCTTGCCCCATCCAATATTCCCGAACAAAGTTTCCACTCCTTCGAGAACACCCAAATCTTTCAATGATTTTTCATGTGCAAATTTGGTGTTACACAACCCTCGGCTCTTCAGGAGTGCTAATTTTTCACCATCTTTGAGCTTGGTGACCTGATGATTTCCAGCTGCGCTGCTCGAAGCTTGTTCAGCTGTTGCTGTTTTCTTTGCACGTTTCGCAGGTGGCTGTGATGGCGAAACGGTCGCGCTTTGTTTGTTTATGACACGCATCTTTACGACCTGAAAAAAAATATATATATATATAACGCATCATTCACAGATTGCTCATCGCCATTCAACCTTTTATGTTAGGTCATCAATTTTTTTCATATCATGTTCAGTAAACGAATTACCTGATGAACCTGCCTTAAACATATAATATACACAACAATAATTTCAAGAAATTCAAGACAACACAATCAATTAAAACAATAGCAATGGAAACAACCATAATTTAACCAATGTGAGATAGCACATAATATTTAACCATATGGAATTTGGGCTGCCTAAATTGGGTAAAGGAGATCAGGGCTAAAGATAGGTGTTAGGGTTCGGGTCAAAAGTTGCAGAGGAGATGGAGTGACAGAGGGAAGCGGAAGGGTCTAGGGTTTTAGGGTGGTGGTGGTTGATTAAGGTGGCTGGCGGCTGTTGGTGGTTAGGAGGATGGATGTGGCGAGTGGAGGTGGTGTGAAGGTGGTTAGCGGCGGTGAGAGCAGGGGACAGGAGGTGGAGGGAAGGTGGTTACTTTCAGAGGGCGGCGGTGAGTCGAGTGGTGACAGACCGGAGACAAAGGACGCAGAGAGAGAGAGAGGGAGAGAAGGAGGGGCATACCTGGCTCGTATATGAAGACGGCGGAAGCTCGACGTGGTGGCTGGCGGCGAGTGGTCAGGGATGGTGGGTAGCGACGGAGGTGTTTGGCGGTGTAGAGTGGTGGCTACGGGCAGAGGAGCGGCGGCGAATGGCTGGCGGCGAGGGGCTGTGGAGATGGTGGCGGTTGTGGCTGAGGAGAGCGGCGGCTGTGGTGGTGAGGTGGTTGGGGTGGTGGCTGTGAGAAGAAGGATGGAAAGAAAGACAGTGTTTGAGGTAGGGATGTAGAAGGAAAGAGATGGTGATGAGGGTGAAGGTTTGGTTGTCTTGGGTTATTGTAGAAGATGAAGTGCAGAGAAGAAAAGAAAAAGAATATGAGAACCCTAGAATTCTTACCCGGTCAAGTAAAGGGTTGACCCGCCCGGGTCTGATTTCGGCATTTAGAGGGCTTTTTCAACCCGCCCGGGTCGTTATGACACCCGCCCGGGTCGATTTTCGGGACCTTTTGATGATTTTTTTAATAAATTTCAACCCGCCCGGGTCGCTTGTGACACCCGCCCGGGTAAATTTTCGGCCATATTTCAGAATTTCCAACCCGCCCGGGTCTCTTTGTGACCCGCCCGGGCTAAGTTTTGGCCAAAATTAAGTTCTTAAACCCGGCCGGGTTAACTCCTGACACGCCCGGGTCGTGGTTTTTTTTTTTTTTTTTTTTTTTTTTTTTAACATAAATAAATAAATAAATACGGAACCACGGGTTGCCTCCCGTGCAGCGCCTTTCTTTCACGTCTTTAGGCTAGACTTAGACCGAGTCTAATCTTGATAATGCACACAATCCAACTCCATTGCACACTCTTCTTCGGGTTGGAATGTCTCATAAAACACTTTCAAACGATGGCCGTTCACCTTAAACGTTTTTCCTGTTTGTTCACTTGTTATTTCTACTGCACCATGAGGATAAACGTTAGTAACCACAAACGGTCCGACCCATCGTGACCGTAATTTGCCAGGAAATAACTTAAGTCTAGATGAAAATAACAATACCTTCTGGCCCACACTGAAAGTTTTTCGTGTGTTTACCTTATCATGGAAAGCTTTAGTCTTTTCTTTATAAATCCGGGAATTTTCGTAAGCATCGTTACGAATTTCTTCTAGCTCTTGAATTTGTAGCTTACGATAAATTCCCGCTTCGTCAATCTTCAGGTTGAACTGCTTCACTGCCCAATAGGCCTTGTGCTCTAGTTCCACAGGAAGATGACAAGCTTTTCCAAAGACCAGGCGAAACGGCGACATACCTATAGGTGTTTTGTAGGCAGTGCGATATGCCCACAATGCATCGTCCAAGCGTAAGCTCCAGTCCTTGCGGTTTGGGTTAACCGTCTTTTCAAGGATCGACTTGATTTCTCGATTTGATATCTCTGCTTGACCATTCGTCTGTGGATGGTAGGCTGTCGAAACTCGATGCGCAACACCATATTTCTTGAAAAGTGCTTCAATGGTTCTATTGCAGAAATGTGATCCTCTGTCGCTTATGAATGCTCTTGGTGTACCGAACCTGCTAAAAATATTAGCCTTCACAAAATCTGAAACAACTTTAGCATCGTTAGTTCTCGTGGCTTTTGCCTCCACCCATTTGGAGACATAGTCCACGGCTAAAAGAATATAAACATTACCAAACGACGATGGGAACGGACCCATAAAATCAATGCCCCATACATCAAAAATTTCACACACTAAAATGGGTTGGAGGGGCATTTGATCCTTAGACCTCAAGTTACCGGTTTTCTGGCACCTTTCACAAGATTTACAAAACATGTATGAGTCAAGAAATATCGTTGGCCAAAAGAAACCGGATTCAAGTACCTTGTGCGCTGTTCGTTTTGGACCAAAATGTCCTCCACAAGCTTGTGAATGGCAAAAATCTAAAATTGAAGGTACCTCACTTTTGTCGACACACCTTCTTATGACTTGATCGGCACAGATTTTCCAAAGGTATGGATCGTCCCAAACATATCGCCTTGCTTCCTTCTTGATTTTATCCTTCTGAGCACGTGAAAGATCGAAAGGAAGAGTGTGCGTCACCAAGTAATTGACGATGTCCGCATACCAAGGAGTCATCACTTCAGTGGCGAATAACTGTTCATCCGGAAATGAATCGTTCAAAGGCATCGGGTCCTCATTGTTGATGATCCTACTCAGATTGTCCGCGACTAAGTTATGCTTCCCGCTTTTATCTCTAATCTCCAAATCGAATTCTTGGAGTAAAAGCACCCACCGAATCAGTCTCGGTTTTGCATCCTTCTTTGTCATGAGATATCTCAAAGCTGCATGATCAGAATAAACAATTACTTTAGTACCCAATAAGTATTGTCTAAATTTTTCTAAAGCAAAAACAATAGCTAAGAGCTCCTTTTCTGTAGTCGAGTAATTGCTTTGAGCATGATCCAATGTCCTCGAAGCATAGTAGATCACATGTGGTACTCGATCCTTCCTTTGACCCAACACCGCCCCTACTGCATGATTGCTAGCATCGCACATGATCTCGAACGGTAAATCCCAATCAGGCGGTTGAACTATGGGTGCGGTAACTAGCAATTCTTTCAAGGTGTCAAAGGCTTTCTTGCATGCTTCGGAGAAGTCGGATTCAACATCTTTTTGTAAAAGCTCACACATTGGTCTTGCTATCTTTGAGAAATCTTTGATAAACCTTCGATAAAAACCTGCATGACCAAGAAAAGAACGTACCTCGCGGACAGAGTTAGGATAAGGTAAAGATTTAATAATGTCTATCTTTGCCTTGTCAACTTCCAGACCTTTTGCAGAAACAATATGCCCCAGAATGAGACCTTGATCAACCATAAAATGACATTTTTCATAATTCAAAACAAGGTTGGTCTCAATGCATCTTTTCAAAATTTTGGTCAAATTTGTTAAGCATTCTTTAAAAGAGTTTCCATAAACAGTAAAATCGTCCATGAAAACTTCAATGATCTCTTCAACATACTCTGAAAAAATGCTTACCATGCACCTTTGGAATGTGGCGGGAGCATTGCAAAGCCCAAAAGGCATCCGCCTATATGCAAACGTTCCAAAGGGGCACGTAAACGTGGTTTTCTCTTGGTCTTCCGGTGCGACGGGTATTTGGTGAAAACCGGAGTACCCGTCCAAACAACAATAATGGGTCTTTCCCGCTAACCTCTCTAACATTTGGTCAATGAATGGTAGCGGGAAATGGTCCTTTCGGGTCGAGGCATTGAGCCTTCTATAATCTATGCACACTCTCCACCCGTTTTGTACACGGGTGGGGACCAACTCACCTTGTTCATTTTCAGTGACAGTAATACCTGATTTCTTTGGCACTACTTGTACGGGGCTCACCCACTTGCTATCAGATATCGGGTAGATCATACCTGCATTCAACAACTTGAGAATCTCCTTTTTCACAACTTCCATCATAGGAGGATTTAACCTTCTTTGTGCTTCCCTTGTTGGCTTGTAATCTTCCTCCATAAGGATTTTATGCATGCAGAGTGTTGGACTCAAACCTTTGATGTCGGCTATAGTCCATCCTATTGCTTCCTTATAGTGCTTCAAAGTCTCAACCAACTCACTTTCTTGCTCATTTGACAACTTGTTGGATATAATCACCGGTAAAGTTTCCTTCTCCCCAAGGTATGCATACTTTAAGTGTTCGGGGAGAGCTTTCAGCTCCAAGTCTGGTGCCTGCACAATAGATGGAAGAAGCTTTTGGTTAGTAATTGGTAGTTGTATTTTTGGAGCTTCATACCTTGTTTTCCTTTGTGCATCCATAAAAATCACAAGTTCCATCAGATCCTCCCCAAGCTTGAACTTTTCAGTAAGTTCTTTTGCTGCAACTTCATCAATGCTTCTGTTTAAGACTAATGCTAAAACATCATGGTTAGATAACTCAAAACAATCATCAGATAAGGGTTCAATAACATCTAACCAATTTAAAGATGAAACATCACTTGGGTAACGCATAGCATCATAGATATTAAAATTGATAACTTCCCCATCAAATTCCATTGATAGGGTACCACTATAAACATCAATTTTTGTTTTAGCAGTTTTCAAAAATGGTCTCCCTAACAAAATGGAACTTGAACTTGGAGTGTCATCATCCTCCATATCCAACACATAAAAATCAGCAGGAAATACCAATTCATTCACTTGAACCAAAACATCCTCTAATACACCTTTTGGGTATACTAAGGATCGATCGGCTAACTGAATTACTACCCCGGTCCTTTTTAATGATCCTACATTTAATGTTTTGAAAATAGAATTTGGTAGGACATTAATAGAGGCTCCAAGGTCGAGCATGGCTCGTGGTATAGTTAGATTCCCCAATTTGCAAGGAACCGTGAAAACACCCGGATCCTTGCACTTTTGTGGTAATCTTTTTTGTAAAACCGCTGAAATATTTTCACCAACCTTAACAGTTTCATTACCTTTCAGCTTCTTCTTTGATGTGCAAAGCTCTTTCAAGAACTTCGCATATCGTGGAACCTGTTTAATAGCATCAAGTAAAGGAATGTTTACCTCTACCTTTCGAAAGGTCTCCATGATTTCTTGCTCTTCCCTTTGCTTTTGTGTGCTTCGCAGTCTAGAAGGGAATGGGGGAGGAGTAGTGTACTTTGCCTTCACTTCATCAGATTTGGGCATCTCATGCTTGTCATTGCCCTTTTTCTCAACAACAACTTCTTCCTCTTCCTCTTGCAATTTAGGAGCATCATAACTCTTTCCACTCCTCAAGGTGATGGCACAAGCATTGTGTTTGGGATTTGCTTCGGTTTGTGGGGGTAACTTGCCTTGAGATTCTATCTTGCTGACCGAGCTAGCGAGTTGTGCCATTTGTTGCTCCAAATTCTTGATACTGGACCTAGTCTCTTGTTGGAATGAGTGAGTACTAGTGGCTAAACTCTTCACAATGTCTTCTAAAGATGGCCCTGAGCTTCCCGCTTGTTGTTGTGCTGGTGGTTGTTGCCTAGACTGATAGTTTTGCTGTTGTTGATTGCCTTGAGAGGACTGGCGTTGTTGAAATGGTGGCGGCCTCTGTTGATAACCCATATTGGAAGGATGTCCCCAATTCTGATTGCCTCGTGGTTGTTCATATTGTCTCAAATTCTGTCCCGAGTAACCAATCGCATTTGCATCTTCAACATCCTCTTGCAATGTAGGACACATATCCGTGGGGTGTCCATGTTGTAAGCATATCCCACAAGCTTTTGGTTTTTGTTCAACACCTTTCTCTTTGGTAAGTAGCATCACAGCTTTCGTCAATTCAGCAATTTGGCTTTCAAGATGAGGAGTATTCACTTCTTTGACACCCCTTGGCGGATCAACATACCATTCTTCCTCATGTGCTGAATGCTTCGAGTCTTCAGCAATTGATGTGATTAGAGCTCTAATTTGAGTAGGAGTTTTATCGAGTAGAGCTCCTCCACTAGAGGCATTTATCAAACGCCTCTCCATCGGTGCCAATCCTTCACAGAAGTATTGAAGGAGTTGATGCTCAGATATGCCATGTTGTGGGCATCGAGCACAAAGCTTCTTGAACCTGTCCCAATAGGTGTGCAATGCTTCCCTTTTGATTTGCTTGATCCCAATGATCTCTTTACGGAGTATTGAAGCTTTGACTTCCGGGAAGTATTTGTCAAGGAACAGTGTTGCAAGTTCATTCCATGTGGTTATCGACCCCGGTGGCAGGTAATATAACCACTCTTTAGCTGAATCTTGAAGAGAGAAGGGGAATGCCCTTAGTTTGATTTGGTCTTCAGTAATGTCGTGTGGCTTCATACCTGAACACACAACATGAAACTCTTTAAGGAACTTGTGTGGGTCCTCATTCTCTAAGCCTCTGAAAACGGGTAACAGATGGATCAACCCAGATTTCAGTTCAAAGTTTTCCATTGCAGGGTAGTTGATGCAAAGTGGTTGTTGTGGGACATCACGATTCGCCCACTGTCTAAGGGTTTGTTCAGCTGCCATTGTTGGTTCGGGTGAGTTTGGTTCTTGGTGGGTATGGGTGGGTGAGTGTGGTGGAGTAATGAGTGTTTGTGGATGTGAGAGAGATTCGGTTTCAGCTTCGGATTCACTTGACAAGAGTATGTCTTGCCAAATGTTAGTGATCGGAGGTGAAGTGATAGAGGTTGGGGAGCTTGCTAACTTCTTTCGTTGTTTTGCTTGCTTCCTTAATCTCCTTGCAGTTTTCTCTATTTCCGGATCAACTTCAAGTGGTGTACCTGTACGAGAAGATCTTGGCATGAAACAATTAGAATTGCCGTATCCCCGGCAACGGCGCCAATTTGTTGGGTGTCGAATCCAGCAAATAAATAAAAAATATTCTACTTAGTATAAGTGGAAGTAGAGTTCGTGTCCTCAGGGATACAGACCAAATGATTATACCAAAAGCGTTTTCGCACAAATACTATTATAAAAAAAGGGGGGGGGGATTGGTATAGTTTAAATTAATGAAAATAAAACCAAAATTAACAAGACGGATGCTTAAAAAAAACGTTAATTAAATTGTGAGATAAATTCAAATATTAAAGCTAATTCCAACACTAAGGCAGTTTCTTAACTTGACCCGGGCTTATGATCACTAACAATTATGGTGCAATGATCCTTTAATTAAACGGTTTATATCAATACTAGACGTCACGCCGTTCGGACATCCACTCTATCTAATGTCTAACCAAGCGCCGTTTGTTGATTAGAGCCAACCCGCTACTCCAAGCTCACGCCGTTCGGATCTTAGTGTGCGGGTTGCAATGATAAAAGTATCGATTACAATCAAACACTCACGCCGTTCGGAGTGCTTAATTATATTGTTTAATTCTATAACAAATTTAAATTCATAGACAAACCTAAACCGTTATTTGTTCCTTTTATCAAATATATAAAACCGGTTAAAGTTTCATAAATTGATGAACTCTATTAGAATGATTAACAAAGTGGCCAATTTTATCAACCAACTAATATTTTACCTAAAGGTATAGAATCAAGAATCAACCAAACAAACCATTCAAGAATTAGATCTCATAAGAGTTTCACATAAGTTTTAGAATCAAAATTAAGTAAACATACCAAAGTGCCGGAATTAAAAAGGTTCTAGCCGGACATGGCGGCTAGTTCAATCCAAACAAATATAATACGAAACATAAAAAAAATATTAAAGCTTACGAAAAAAATAAATAATGAAACTACTAATTGCTCCAAGACACCTTAGATGGCAAAGTGTTTTGTGTTCTTCTCCTCTGTTCGATGATTGCCCAACAGCCCCTTTTTAAAAAATATGAATCAATCAAAATATCAATATATCCACCCACAAATTATGCAGCCAACCTCCGAATTATCTATTCCCCCCAAAAAGCTCCCAAGTTGTTGTTTTCCAATTTTATTTTATTTTAATTCTTTCAATTAACAACTTTCCAATTCGACCCCTTCTAGTTCTTGCCATTCTACTTGCGGCCTAAACTTCTTTTCAAGAGTGTCATTAAAGTCCAAGCAAATTGCGGCTTCGCCTCGTCAATGCTCGCCATTTTCTCTTTCAATTCTCCACCCCTACAAAATCAACCAAAAACAAACCAAAGTAGATTCCGCCCACAAAAATATGCAATACACGAAAACAATGCAATATGTACAACCTAAATGCATAAAACGCTAAAACTAGCAACTAAAAAGATGATAAAATATGCCTAAAATTGCAACTAACACGCTTGAAGGAGACTCTGGCTGAAGCGCAGCAGGAAGGGCGGGTGACTACCAGGAAGTTAGAAGAGACTTGCAAAGCCCTCTCCGAGAGGACTGTTCTGTTTGTGGAGAAACGCAAGGAGCTGGAGTCCAAAGATGCTGATCTTATCAAGGCTACCGAGCGTGTCTCTTTTCTGGAGCAGGAGAGGGTCCAAATCCTTAATGCCAAAGAGGATTTGGAGCAAGATCTCGAGTCTGCGGAGCAGGCTCGCGCCGCGGCTGTCACGGAATGTGAGGCGGCCCAGCAACTGTTGGATCAGGCGGTTGCTGTTCAGACCCAGATGCAAGACTCCATCCGCTGGTTGATGACTGAGGGGATGGATGGGGTAAGTCTTGATGCCTTTCCTATTGTTAACTTTATATTTATTATGTTGATTTGCTAACTTTGATTTTTCCGCAGGTCTTTAAGAGATTCTGGCAGGAGCCCAAGTTGGGCGACCAAGTTGCTGCAATTGCTGCCAGCGCCCAAGCCTATGGGTATGGCGAGGGTTATGAGGATGGATTCTTGGCGGCCCAGAATAAAGGGCGTCTTGACCTCGCGGAGCATTATGGGAAGCCTTTGAAGGAGGAATATGAGGCGGAGTTGCTCAAGTTCGAGAAGATTGACTTCCCCATCCTTCAAGTGATTGCGGACTGTAATCGCAATGCGGACCCTCCTGCTGCCCTCAAGTACTTCATAGAAAGATCTGATGAACTTGCTGTTGATGCACTTTCTGTGGACGTCACTGTCGAATAGACTAGGGTTGAGTCTTTGTATAGTGTTACATGAGATTGTGGTGATCCATAAGGGCATTTTATGGATCTGACGCATTTGTATAATATAGGACAATACCAAAGCCAAGTTCGACCTAATATACACTGGGCGAATGTGGAGGTTTTCCACATTCGACCATTACAAATGGGCGAATGTGGAAATGCTCCACATTCGACCATTCCAAAGGGGCGAAGGTGGCTCTTGGGTGTTGTACTATAAATAGCAATCTCATGTGTTATTGTTTATTTGGTGATTTGAGTTTGTACTTTGAATGCTCTCAAGGGGGAGGTCATGCCCGACCTCCCCCGGCCTCGAGATAGATGTTTATCCTACTGATGACAGTGTCTGTAACCGTTTCTGTAGTAATACGAATCTGTGATGACGTTGTTATCGTGTATTTCTGTCTCGTCTCGAATCTCCCGTCTGAAACCGAGTTGTTTTCGCTTAATCGATCCATGAATTCGGTTTTTAACCGAACTCTCACTTGCGCGGGAGGCGGAGCAAAGGCGCCAAGAGGAGATGCGCAAGAAGGCTTCTGGTGAAGGTCCTTCTACTTTGTCTGATGAGTAGGCGCTTGCATGTCTTGTAATTACTTATGTAAATATGAAAAGGGTTTTTAATTCCCTGAAGCTAATGAAAAATTTTGTGGTTTGTTATATCGTGTTCACTTTTCTCGCTTTAACTTCTGTGCACTTAGTTAACCAGGTCGTCACCCGGTGTGTAAGTAGAGGTTAGGGCGCGCGTCCGGCTAGACAGTCCGGCGTCAAAGTGAATACTTTTGCCTTGAAGACTGTAGCGTGGCGCGACTTATGCCAGAGGGTCCGAGTTGGGCGCGTGATTGCCTTGCCTAGAAGACCATAGACTTCGCTTCTATATGATGTGTGCTTCCTTTGTCCGACTTGTATATTACAAGTCTAGAAGACAAGTTCTACGCATACACGTTTCGCGCGTCAGTTAAGTCCGGCAAGTAAGCCTGTCTTGAAGACCATGGGGCGCTGTGTTTGACGCCAGTTTGTGCAAGTCCGACGTACTCGAGGCGCGTCTTGAAGACTTGCACGGCGTTGATAGTCAACAGCGTTGGTCCGACGAAGGTTTTGTCCAAGTCTTGAAGACCATGGCGCGGAAAAGACAAGTAGAAGTGCAGATATAGGAAACCGTTTTTCATTGATAAAGATGGCATGTGTAGCCATTTTACAATTTTTTACAAATAACAGCGTCGCAGTTGCGCGTCGTTCCAAGATCGCGGGATAGGTGTGCCATCTAGTCTTTCTAGGGCGTACGCGCCTTTGCCAAGTATTTCTTGTATCTTGTATGGGCCTTCCCAAGTAGGGGCTAGTTTTCCGGGTTTTTCAGCGTTGGAAGCCGCGTTGTTTCGGAAAACGTAGTCCCTGATCTTGAATGCGGACTTTTTGACGCGCTTGTTGTAGTAGCGCTCTAGCTGTGTTTTGTGCTTGGCTTCTTTGATTGCAGCAAGATTGCGGCGCTCTTCTAATAAATCGAGGTTCAATCGGAGTTCCTTGTCATTGTCTCTTGTTTCGGCCATTAACACTCTTGCGGAAGGGCAGCCTATTTCGGCGGGGATGACCGCCTCGGTACCATATGTCAGGCTGAATGGCGTTTCGCCATTGCTAGTTTTTGTGAGGGTGCGGTAGGCCCATAAGACATGAGGGATTTCTTCTACCCACCCGGTTCTCTTGGTTCCGAGCCGTGCTTTGATGCCTTCTACTATTGTGCGATTGGCCCGTTCCACTTGACCGTTACCTTGCGGGTGCGCGAACGATGTGAAAATTTGTTTAACACCCATTTGAGCCAACCATTCCTGGAGGGATTGGTCCTCAAATTGTGTGCCGTTGTCGCTTACCAGTTGCATTGGTAGGCCGAATCGGCAAATGATGAACTCCCAAATAAATTTCTTGACATGCGCGCCGTCAATCTTAGCTAGAGGCTTTGCCTCGACCCACTTGGTGAAGTAGTCGATTGCGACGATTAAGTATTTTACGGTACCCGGGGCCGTTGGGAATGGTCCGACCAGATCGATAGCCCATTTCTGAAATGGCCACGCCGCTGTAACGGACACCAAGTTGTTCTTGGGACGCAAGGTATTCGAAGCGTGGCGCTGGCAACTGTCGCATTTGCGCAACTCGTTGACCGCGTCCACGTGCATGCCCGACCAATAGTACCCTGCATTCATCAACTTCGCTACTACCATCCTCGGGCCCGCGTGTAGCCCGCATGTTTCTTCATGTATGTCTCTGAGGAGGAAGGAGGCGTCTGCGGAGTCTACGCATGTAACAACCGGCAAAATTAAGGTAATTCCGTACTAATTAATTATACGCGATTAACATAACTAAACGTAATTATGTGTTAATTATTTAACTGAGGCCTTAGAAAGATAGCAATTCCCAAATAATGCATAGGAATGCATAAGTTTAATGACAAAACATGATAGGATCATGTGCAAGCAAATCTATCCGGTATGGACACAGGCGATTACCCGGTAAAAATTTAATAAGCGAAACGAACCCCGGACACCCGGAATATAAAATAAAAGATAATTTCACAAAGTATAATGAGTTTTGGAACCCCAAAGCCATATGTGAAAACTTATTGTACAAATCTCCCGGTAACGAATAAAGTGCGCGTACCGCACCCGATACGCGCGTAACACGTAATTTCACCCGGCATAAGCCAAAATAATTTATCAGTAATTAAACTGGACTATGTTTAAGGAATATTAAGGGTATTTTAATATTCGGATGACACGCGATTAAAAACCCAAGAATGCCCGGACGGTACCCGAACAAGATTAACTTAACTAATTATGGGTATTATTTAGCAAAGTGGACCCCACCAAGACCCCTTGGGGCCGGCCTATGGCCCACTCAAATGGGTAATATCTTTGTGATTATCTCATTAAACCCTTCACCTTCTTAAATACCCAATTATTAAGACACTAATCATACATTTGCATGGGATTACATTGGCCAAGAAAAATCAACAAATCCCCTCCACTCTCTCTCTAATCCACGGCCAAACACCCTCTATAATCTTCCATAGATTTTATTTTGTGATCTTACATAATCCCTTGCAATCCTCCATAATCCAAGACAAGATATTGAGTGATCTTTGCAAGATTTGAAGAGATATTATATACACACAAGTAAGAACACTTGAATCAAAACACAAAAACTCTTCTTCTTCTTCCTTGTGGCCGTAGCCTTGCACCCATCCACATACATTTTTCTTACAATTTTTACACTACCAAATCACCTCTAAATCATTAACCTTCAAAACCCCATTGTGTGTTTCAAGAGCTTGGAGCTTAACCCTTTGGAAGAACACACTAAAACCCCATCCAATCCAAGGTTCTTGTCTTCCCTAGCCTTGAGCTAGTAGTAGGGCTGGCAATGGGTAACCTGTATAAGACACGATAAGACCTGTTAACTGAAAAATACACTATGTGATTTTTTACTTATTTTTAAATAATTAGAATTAAGAGGCATAGATCCTTCATTTCTCTTTTTTGGTACACAAAACATAAAACTGTGTTACAAACATGAGATATAAAGTAGTTAAATGAGTCGTGTTCATGTTTAGAACTTGATTTGTTCGCGTCGTCAGAAACCTGTTAAACCTGTTAAGACACGATTTGCCAGCCCTAGCTAGTAGTAAGTTTTAACCTTGTTTTGTTTGTTAATGTTCATATTATGTGTTCATGAGAGCAAGTTGTACATTGATGGGTAAAGTATGGTTTTGAAACATAAAGATGATGTATCTTACAAGAATAAAAATGGAAGAATAATAACATGAATAAATCTTGGATTGATATTAATAAATGTGATATTTTAAGAAAATGTAGAAACGTATACATACACTTAAGAAAGTTGATGATTTGGGTATGATTTGTGAAAAGGACTTGAATATGATAAAAGATGATTTTAATCATCATAAGATGACTAGTTAATGTCAAAAATATAATGGAATGTGTTAGATGATCATGAATGAAAAAGTTCCATGTTCAAAGTCTACTCACTTGGATGAGTGAAAATTTGATATATTGGATAAAAACATGGAACCCACATGTTAAAAGCATTAATAATGGAATAAAAGACTATTAAAAGTGAAATGGTGTAAAAATAACCAAACATGAAAAATATGGTTCTTCAAAGTCCACTAATTTGGAAGGAAAAATGCTAACCTTGAAAGATGAGATGAAAAATGCAACAAGTATAAGTTAAGGGACTAATATTGTAACTTAGAAAGTTGAGGGACTAAAATATGTATTTTAGAAACTTTGGTCCAAAAATGCATTAACGGAAAGTTCGGTGTCAAAAACGCAAATAATAGTTTTTCCAAGTGTAGTTTTGATAAACATGAGAAACCTACTTATGTATAAATTAAAAGAGGTATTTTTATAAAAATAGAAGTTTTATAAAAATAAGAGGATAAGTTAACATAAGGATTTTATAAAAATAAAGGTTTTATAAAATATTAGTAAAGACTTGGGAAAACTTGTACAAAAATGGATACTTTTATATAAATGGGAATATAAAAGTATCGGAAACATTTTTGAAATACAAGTTAAACGAGTTGGACTAAAAATACAAAAGTATATTTTTCCAAGAAATATACGCTCGGAATTGGAAGTATGAATAATATTTCCATAGAACGCATATTGGAAGAAAATGTGGAAAAAGCTAACTAACGGACTTAGTTACATGAACTAACGAAAACGGATAAACGGACATATGAGAAAAATGCCATTACGGCAAGATGAATATATATATATATATATATATTTTTTAAGAAATAAAATATATATAACAAGGGTAAAACTTGCGTAACACTTTCCTAAGTGTAGAAAGAATATTCGTGGGAGAAAACATAACGTAATGAATTAAAAACGCTAAACGACACATGGACTTAACAAGTAGAATTCACGCATTGATATATGTACACATGCTCGTTTCGACGAAATTCTAGTATATCTATTTGAATGGGAAAGTAGATATGCGAGAAGGAAAACCGAGACGAGTAGGTGAAGTATATCTACGAACATGTGAATACCGACAAGATCCTAGCACATTTATTTAAATGGGAAAATAAATGTACAGCATGGTGAGTCGAGTCGGGCGTTAAAAATATATATTACCAAACGACAAGAACTTAGCATATTTATTTAAATGGGAAAATAAATATGTGGCAAAGTAAGTCGGATCGAGTAATAAGAAATCATATTATATCGAGCGAAACGATCCTAAGTATAATTATTTAAATGGGAAAATAATTATACATTGGGTAGAGTCGTGTCGAGTATAATAGTATACAAGTTACAAAGAGTATTGACAAGAATAATATATGACTTGTACGACAAGGGTAATCCATCGCCAATGAACCTAGGATACGAGACTAATTAAACGGGAATTTGGATAATACGTGGTCGGGGAGTTGGGTGTACAACTTGCCAAGGCACATGCACAATAGGTGTAGTGACTTATACGTCTAGGACGTTTGTAGGTGCGAGACCGCAAAATTTGCTATTTTCTTCTTTGAGCCGAGCACAGTTTCAAGTGAGTCTCACGGCCCCATTTCTAAACTATTTAACGTTTTTACGGGGGAAAGATATGTTGGGATTTGTTTGACGGGTTGGATACTTGAGTTGTGATCGCCACTCGGGGTTGAGACCTCTCTACTATAATCATTAATTCAGGAAAGTGAAACCGAAGGAATATTTGGATAGTACTATTGGTGCCTGACAAGGCCCACCCCTAATCGATAGCGTCGATTATGCATCGGCGTATGCCTGGGGTGCACGTATTCTGAAATCAAGTCGTAGGAATACCGAGTAACGACTTGGGGCGGGGCATTATTATTTGTCTTGGTTTGGTTATAGGCTCAAGTAGAATTGTAGGAACTTGCAACTCCTATAAATTGTCATAACAAGGAAATTCCCATGAGATAAAGTGTTATTAAACTAAAACCTGTGAACTCACCAATATTTATATATTTACAAATTTTTAAACATATCTTTCAGGTAATTGACAGATGAAGGACAACATGGCAAGCAGGGTCGGGGGAATCTCTAAACTAGGCGTTGGATGTTTTGTAGAGGTCTCGTCACACTATCCCAAGGAAACCGGGATATAGTTGAGGAGCCTCCTTATTTGTCTGAAAAAAACAATTTTCAATTATGTATGAATAATTAACATGATTTTCGACGCTTGAATAAATGACCCGTTTCTTTAATTACTTGTGGTTTGCATTAATTTTGGCTTAATCCTCTTGAACCGTCGCGCCACGTGTTTCCGCCGTAGGCGTGGTGTGACAACGCAGCGCAGCAGCGGCCCTAGGTAAGAGCGGCGGTACAAGGTACCGTCTATAAGTTGATATTGTAAAGCCTTGTGCTTGATCTTCCGGGCCTCTAACTTGTCGTCAGGCAGGATGCCGGAGGATAAGAAGGCTTTGATTGGGGTCATCCAGGACGCGTTGCCTGTTTGGATGACGTTGACTTGTCGCGGTGGGACAGATGGTTTTTCAAGGACCTCAACTCGCACTTCTTTGGCCATATGTTTAAAGACCGTGGATGCCATTTTACTCAGCGCATCGGCTGGCTTGTTTTCGCTGCGCCGGATGTGTTCGACCGTGCATGAGTCGAACCGTCGCATGAGTTGCTTGGCTTGTTCCAGGTATAGGGCCATGATTTCATCTTTTGCGTCATAGGATCCATTGATCTGTCGCGCGACAAGTAATGAGTCTACGTGTGCCTCCACGTGCCTGGCCCCCATTTTTTCCGCGATGCGGAGGCCTGCCAGCAACGCTTCGTATTCTGCCTCGTTATTTGTGCTTTTGAAGTCGAGGCGGATGGCGTATGTGAACTCATGTTTATCTGGGCTGATTAGGCGTAACCCCGCGCTAGCGCCATCGTCATTAGAGGCCCCGTCCGTGTATACGGACCATTTTTGTGACGAATCGTGAACCGGTGCGGGTGATTCTTCTGCTTTGCATTCTTGGACTTGGTCCGTAGGTATCTCCGCGGCGAAGTCAGCGAGGACCTGGCCTTTAATTGCGGGCCGGGGTTTGTAATTGATCGTATGTTCCCCCAGGTCAATGGCCCATTTTGCCAGGCGGCCCGATAGTTCGGGTTTGGCGAGAATGTCGTTTATCCGATAGTCCGTGAGAACGTTTATCGGGTGGTCTTGGAAGTACCTGCGCAGCCTTCGGGATGCATGGACGAGTGCGAGAACCAGCTTTTCCATGATTGTGTATCTTGTCTCTGCGTCTAATAGCGTGCGGCTGATGTAGTAAATTGGTGTTTGAACGCCTTTGCGGTCAACCATTAGAACCGCGCCTATCGCCCGTTCCGTGACAGATAGGTAGAGTGTGAGCGGTTCTTTAGGAAGAGGCGCTGTTAGTGTCGGAAGGTTCATTAAGCATTGTTTCATTGCCCGGAATGCTGATTCCGCCTCTGGAGTCCAGCGGAAGTTGCTCTTTTTTAAACAGTTCTTCAAAGTGTCGACGAACGGGAATGACTTTGAGGCGTAATTGGACAAAAAGCGATTGAGGGCGACAAGGCGGCCCATTAGCGTCTGTACCTCTTTGACGGAAGCGGGGGAAGGCATTCTTTCGATAGCTTGTACTTTTTCTGGGTTAGCGCGGAAACCATCCCGCGTTACAATGACGCCCAGAAATTTACCCTCTTCCATCCCGAATAAACATTTGCTCGGGTTCAATTTAATGCGCACTTTGCGTAATTGATTGAACATTTGTTGGATGTCCCGAAGCATGTCACTTTCTTCCTTGCTCTTGATTACCAGGTCATCAACGTACACTTCAAGTCGTACGCCGATTTCATTGATGAAGGCCGTGTCCATTAGGCGTTGGTATGTAGCACCCGCATTTTTCAGGCCGAAAGGCATCTTGGTGTAACAGAAGATGCCCGCGTCTGTGCGGAACGCTGTTTTATCTTCATCTTCCTTAGCCATCTGGATCTGGTTGTACCCCTTGTATGCGTCCAAGAAACATTTGAACCGATAAGGGGCAAGAGAGTCCACGTTTAGATCGATTTCTGGCAAAGGATAGCAATCTTTGGGGCACGCCTTGTTAATATCCTTATAATCGACGCACATGCGCCAGCCTCCGTTAGCTTTGGCGACCATGACGGGATTAGCTACCCAGGTTTGATATCTGATGGGGCGAAGGATGCCCGCGTTGAGCAGCTCGGTGACTTGTTCGTTCATGGCCTTTGTTTTCTCCGGGCCCATGCTGCGCTTCTTTTGCACTATTGGTTCTACGGAGCGATAGACATTGAGCCTGTGTTCCGCTATTTCGCGGGGGACACCGACCATGTCCGCCGGTTGCCACGCGAAGACGTCCATGTTGCTGATTAAAAGCTATTTCAAGTGACTGCGTATGGTCTCGGAGATTTCATGGCCAATGACCACCGTTTGCTCGGGAAATTTAGGGTTTAGCGCCCATTTTTCCGGCTCAGTGCGGGCATTTGTCTTGACCATTTTTGGAGGCTTGGCGGTTTCAGTGGTGTGGCAGTCTTTGTTGGCTCTGATGAAGGCGATGCTTGTCTTGGTTGGAAAGCCGACCATCGCGTGCGCCGTTGAAGCGTTGGCGTTAAAGCGCGCGATGCCTTCCCGGCCTAAGAGTATGTCATGATTAGAGGTGGCTGGCAAGACCATGAAGTCGCATATCTCCGTGCGTTCATGGGTGCCATCGGACCACGTGACTGGCAGGGAGAGCATGCCCCGCGGCATGATGGTCTCGTGAATGAAACCGGAGATTGGCTCCTTGACCGGTACGAGTTTCGCTTTGTCTTCCGCATCCAGCTGTTGGAAACATTGCTCGTACATAATATCGGTGTTGCTGCCGCTGTCTAGGAACATGTACCGTGTGCGGTAATGCCCGAAGACTGCGGTTATGACGAGCGGGGCGGTGTAGGAGGCGCCGCCTCTGACTTTTGGCATGAGAACATCGGCCTCTTTCCATGAGTCATCAAGGGTTGTATGCGGGTGCGCTTTCCGTGCTGGGTGTTATTGCCACGCCTAGTCATGTTATAGTGATGACGAGGGATGAGTGTGGCGGCATGAGTGTTGAGGTCACGGATTTTCTTTCGCGACCCCTCACCCTGGTTTTCATCACCCGCGCTACTCTTGCCAGTGCGATGGACGTTCTTTACCAAGTGACCGAGCTGACCCGACTTCAGCGCGGCCTCAATCTCCATCTTCAGGCTATAGCAATTGTCTGTGAGGTGACCGAAGTCGTTGTGATATTCACAGAACTTGCTTCGGTCCACGTTCCTTCGTTTCCCCAGAGGGTTGGCTTCTTTCAACATGACCTGCTCTGTTTTCAGGACCTGAGATGGTGTCTTTGTTAGCGGGGTCCAATCGTGGTTTTTCTTTGAGTGTCCACGTTGGTCCCGAGATTGTTTAGTACTGATGAGTTGGTGGGCATCGCCCGCGGGGGAGTATTTTCGCTCGTCGGCAGTGCCCGAGATGTCACACCCTCAAAATCCACTTGCGGAGTTTTACCGCGGGGCGCATGACAAACCAGGATCCAAACCAACGATCACAATAAACAAGTCTAAATGAATATAATGCAATTTCAAAACATAGTTTAAAATCCCCGTTTACAGCGGAAGCTTATTCAAAACAGTATTTCAAAAGTAAACCAATTGTTCAACATATGAAAACCATGCGACTCTAACTAGACGCCGTGCAGACGCGTGCGCCCTAGTCCAGTAGTGCTACCTTAGCGACCTGAGAAAACATGTAAAAGTTTACGTCAGCACAAAAATGCTGGTGAGTTTACAGGTTTTGTAATCCAAGTACCAAGTCAACCTGTCCATACTATAACAAATCGAAAACCAGTGTACGCTAGCTAGGCGTATGTTTTGTTACTACCACGATTGGAAAACCATTACTAACTCGCAAACCAAATGTGTGCCCGATGTAGTAACCCTGTTGTTCCTGTTGTTCCTGTTTGAGACAATATGCACCCGCCGACCCTCCAAGTCGACGAGCGGGGTTGGTCACTCCCAATAGCGCTATTCACATTTCCCCGTTGTGCAAACCCGCACATTCATGGTTCCCCCCCGGGACTTCCAAAGATCGTGTAGTACACAATAGAAACCCATAGTATGACAGTAGTTACCAAATAATCGTTTTAACACATGTTTTCTCCCCCGAAAATGTGAAACCAGTTTAAAAAAGGGGCCGTAAACTCACCTTAAGTTGCGTTACTTCGTAATACGAATAACTCAGCAGCTATGCTAGTCCCGTAAAGCGGCGACCTAACATATGACAGTTACAAGCACTTAGACTAATAACCCGCAGGTTAATTAGTCCCTAGATGTCCAGACCATAACCAAGTTCGTTTGAAAACACCGTGACTGTTTAACTGACCCAAAGTACAAGACTCGACATCCCATTGGTGACCCGAGACTTCCCGTGTTATGTTTACACTCTCAAACATGCAATCATGCAATCACACTTAACATACGTTAACGCACAACAAGTTATAGCACATAGCTCACGTATCACCGAATTACATCCAAACATATGTTACCAAGTTATTAGATATGTTACGGGGTTCCTAGCATGTTTCTACATGTCAAATCGGGTCTCGGAATGCTAATTTATACTTATAGCAGCAGTACACGCGATTAGGAAAAGTCAACTAGCATTTAGGTTGGTCAACTGGCATTTAGGAAGGCTAATCGCATGTAACTACTAGCATTTAGGGCTAATCGCATGTAACTACTAGCATTTAGGGCTGATTGCATGTAACTACTAGCATTTAGGGCTGATTGCATGTAACTACTAGCATTTAGCCCTCTACTCGCATGAACATAGGCGATTAGGGTTGCTAATCGCCTGTAACCTTGCTGTTCCGGTTTTTCGCGCGTTTAACGCTCCAAATCAGATCCAGAACGTGTGTAACCCCCCAATATCATCCCAACAACTATTCTAAACATGTTTAACCCAAAATCCTTCGTTTAACCTCGTATTATCAGTCCTGCATGCAACCATGTAATCCAAACGCCATACACATAGCATGAAACACCACATTAACATGCATAACTATAACCCTAATAATCAATTCTCAGATTTTATCATCATAATACCATTAGTATTCTGAATTAACCTAATAACATGTTAATCCTTCATCTTGAATCATAAAAACCCTAGCTTTCTAATCATAAACACACATAACACATGCATACTAGTTAAAATCCGATTAACAACACTTATTAACGATTTTCAGAAAGCTTTTCCGTTTTAGAACAGGTCTGGACTATTAGGGATTGTATAAAAACGTTTATAAGATTGCATGGATGGAAACCAAACCTTAGATTTGTAAAAGAATGATGGATTAAGCTTGAAACCTTGTGTTTTGATCAAAAATCGCGTTCCAGAGGATGTGTGTGTGTTGGGGCGGGTTATGGGACGACTAGGGTTTGTATAATGAAGTTTAGGAGGTCAAGTATGGTATTTATAGTCGTTTTTAGTCGTCCAGCCCGTAACTAGCGATTATGCAGCCTTTACACGCAATTAGGAAGCCTAATCGCATGTAAGTTCATGCAATTGGGGCCTAATCGCATGAACAGTCATGCAATTGGTCCCCTACTCGCCCCTATGACTGCCCACTCGCCCCTTCTATAGGCGATTGGGCTATCCTAATCGCCTATAGGGGCCTGTTCCGTGTGTTTTGCGCGTTAAACCCCGTTTTAACATATGTTAATGTAACATCCCAAAAATCCATTCCGCTTAATTACGCCATTAGGCGTGAATAAGAAATGACAAAAACGAATTAAATAGTAGAATGAGCCTTTTATGGATAATAAAAGGGGATGATACGAATGTGGGTTATGTTCTAATATGAAAGTTTACCTAGTGAAAGTAATTATCTTTATAATGGGGAGATAACACTAGAAAGAAACTTGCATAGTTAAGGTTTTGATAATAAATGGCTTTGGGGTAAACTTGAGGGACTTGTGGTGTAAATATACCACAAATAAAATGCCCAAACACACCCCATTTGGGGGAAAACGAGTTCAGCCCCAAAGAGGGCATTCTTGAGCCATAAACCAAGCCCTAAGTCCCCTAAGTTGAAGAATTAATGCAAGATGTTGATGTAGGAGATGAAGGGTGTATTCTAGAGGGTAAATCTTCAAGGATTGAGCTTTGGTAAGAACCCTAATCCCTAAATTCGTGTAGGGTTCGAACCCTACATGTGGGTTTTGAGCAAAACATGTTAAATTCGTATTATTGTTTGATTGTAAGTGATATTGATCATCTCTAATGGTTTAGAGATGAGCTAATCACTAGAAGTTGCTTATTTGCATAGATGATGATATTGGGTTTTTCATTTGAGCTTTGATATTGCTTAGTATGGGTAAATCCATGTAATAGTAAGAATAATGTGTAGTTGATGATATGCATGTGGAAATTGATGATGATTGAAAGTGGTATATGTGTTAATTGTATAGAAATTGAATGAATTGAAGGATATGTGTAGAGTTGAAAGTAGATGTTGCTATTAGTGTAACCCATGGTCATTTTTAGTTAAATGGGTGAATAGATTAGAAAGAAAGTGAGTTTTGTTATGTTTAATATTTATGGAATGAAGGGTAATTGATGTGGGTAAGAAATGTGATGATGGATGCTATGAGCTATGAAAGTATGCATGAAATGCTTGTACATTGTGTTTCAAATGTTGTACGCACACCATGTGTTCGATGAAATGTTTAGATGAACTTGCGTGCAAGTAATTGATGAGAATGAATGGAATATGATGAGTGTAGGAAATTAATATAAAGGATGTGTTTTGATGGAAACCATGTGTGAATTATGATGGATTGTATGTAGGTATGTATGTATGCACATAAGCGATCCTATGGTTGTATGTGTGTTCTATAATGTGTGAATTTGTATGCAAGACTCGACAAGTATGAAAGTAATGTGATAGTTGGTGCAAGTGATAGTAGGTTAACATGGGGATTTCATCTTAGGAAGAGACCATGTGGGAATTAGTTGATTGTATGAATTGGTAAGAAGTATGCATTAGTAGTATGTACACTATGCTTAAATATTATGATGTACACGATGTGTTGATTGATTGGGGTGACGAATGATCTTGTATCTTAAATGAGATGTGAATATGATGTCTATGGCGAATCGTGTATGATCTAGTACATCAATATGGACATATGTTTCTAAGTAGGATGTTGGTATAGTTGGAAGTTGACTTTCTGGAAAGTCAACAATGTAGAATAACATGATTAGGCTCCCAAACTTGATTGTGTGATTAGAACACTATGCGACGCATAATATGTTAGAACTATGAGACATATATGATAGTAAGTGGTATTACATGATGTGAGAATAAATGTGGTTGTGAATGTATGTTTTAGACATGATAGAAATTGACTAATGAAAGTCAATGTGATATTTGGTTGAGGAGAGTTGTTAGTGTGATATGATCATGTATGCTAACAATGATGTGAACATGATGATATGAAAGGATAGGAAGGATGGACTCAACCATGGGAAGCTAATGGGTCAAGAGGAGACAAATAAACAAGCATGAACTTGGAGGACTTGAGGTAAGTGATTCCCGAACTTAACTCGCATCTATGATATTGAATTATGTTCACATAGAATGGGAATCTTGAAGGAGTATGTGGTTTTGGTTATGGGTCAAGGATCCACATGGTAGTTAACTTGGACATTGTCTTTAGGTAAATGTAACTAGTGTAGACAAGGTTTGAGCGAATCAAGTATATTAGGCACTTGAACTCAAACCGGAAGCTCGTAGGGGCGCGCATTCGATCAAGGTATGTGTGGAATGAGGGGTGGGAGAGTTGGTAAATGGGTTGCTAGAATGTCGGAAATTGTGGGTAAGAATGGCATGTAAGATATTACGTTGAAAAAGGAAAACAGTGCGCGAGGTCTGCTTTTGGCGTACCCTACGCCAGTTTTGGCGTAGGATACGCCAGACCTGTTTTGCCTACGCCAACTTCTGCTGCCCTACGCCATTCTGTCACCCCTTGCCTACGCAAGTGGCGTAGGATACGCCACTTTTGGCGTACCCTACGCCAAAACCCCTTTCAGCCCCGGATGTTGATTTTTCAGCTCGTTTATGCTTCCGTACCTTGCCCGAGCAACTCCAAACCTCATTTATAGTACATATGTGTACTCATGCTCGGGTTTGAGAGAGAGCTTCATGTATGTAAGGGTTGGTAGTTATATGTAGATTGAGTAGAGGATTGGAAACGTCACATTTGTCTTAGAGATTGGCGAAGAAAGAGTAACATGACGGGTAAAGTAGGTTATATGAGGGGTTATACGAGGGAATTGTATGCTCGTACGTATTGTGGGGTTATACGAGGAAATTGTATGCTTGTACGTAAAGTAAGTTACACGAGGGAATTGTATGCTTGTATGTAAGGTAAATTACATGAGGGAATTGTATGCTTGTATGTAAAGTAGGTTATATGAGGGAATTGTATGCTTGTATGTAAAGTAGGTTGTATGAGGGAATTGTATGCTTGTATGTATTGTGGGGTATTGAGGGAATTGTGTATTTGTATGAATTGTGGGATTATTAACCTTGTTATGTGAATGGTAAGGAAGATGCAGGTATGTAAGTGTGAATGCATGAGACTTATAGGATCAGCTCGGGGTACCACACCCGAACTTCCAAAAAGGCGTTGGAACGAGATTGTGGAGCATCTATGGATATTATCTCCGCATTTTGAGTAGTGTGTAGTAAGTCACTAAGTGAACTAACGAAACGGTTATTGGTGATCGCAGGTTGTCTTGTCTACCTAATAGAGTAAGGAAAGGATGGAGATCGAGCAAGGAGGCGGATTGTACGAGGACACGACCCTATAACGTGATATAGATGGGTCATGTTCAATGTGATAGAACATATTTAAAAGATGTAATACCTAAAATGTTTAGTAGATTTGGGTTATAAACATCCAAGGTTGTTTTTAAAAGAAATAAATTTTTCGGTTGGTATTTTCCGCTGCACGTTTTTCTGTAAATTGGTTTAGGGTGTCACAAGTTGGTATCAGAGCCCTGGTTTGAGTGAAATCTTGTACAAGGAAGTAAGTACTTGAACTCAAACTTGTGTGCTCCTGAATGCAGTGACCCGTACAATCCAAGACTCGATCAAGGCCCAAAGGTAGAATTTAATATTAACTCACATGACATGTTAAAAGCTAATTGTGGTGTTCATGTTAAGGTAAGCTTTTGTGGATAATGAAGAGGTCTCAAGGACACGATTCAAGATAGATCGCAGGAATTGTACATAAGATGGAATAATCACAGGTACGCGATAGCTAACTATTGGTACCGGTGGGAGGAAATTCCTCAGGGATGGTAAAACATAGAAGGGAAAAAACAACCATGTTGTTTAGGAACGAAATTGAAATGTAGCACGAAGCTGAAAACCAGTCTCTAGGCATAAGGTAATGATTACACGAAGGCACGTGGATAGCATGTGGACTGTGCGCCTGGCCAGTGCACAAGAAGCATGCGATGCACGTGAGACCGTGAGAATCATCACAGGTATGCCTGGTAAACTTGGAAAGTAAGTGGTCGTGTGGGTAAGTGGGTGGAATGAAAGGTTTAAGTCTGTAGATAAGTACGGATCAAACCTATATGAATGAAAGCCTGAAATGAAAGGTTTGAGTCCGTAAGCAAGTACGGATCAAATCAAAATTGTAGAAAACCCTTATGGGTCAAAATTGTAGAAAGCCCTTATGGGTCAAAATGGTGGAAAAGATCCTTATGGGTCACAATGGTTGGAAAGGCCTCAATGGGTCAAGAGGTTGGAAGGACCTTAACGGGTCATATGGTTGAAACCATGTAAAATAGGCTGGAAAGACCTTAGCGGGTCAAACGGTTGGGAAGACCATAAAAGGGTCAAAAAGGGGTGAAATTATAGAAATTGTGGAAATGACCTTGAACAGGTCAAATAGTGGAAATGTAAAAACATAGAATTACCCAAGTAATGGGTCAGATTTGTTGGAAAGTTGTAGAAATATAGAATAGTCTATGAAGTGAGTCAATTGGGTAGGAATGAAGGAGAGAATACACTATTCTCTCTAACCAAGATAAGCACAAGTTAGTAACTTAATTTAGATATGCTTGTTATGTGGCATGCAAAATGCATATATATGGGTAGTAGAAGGTGGTAAGGCATGGTATTAGTGTGAGTTATTTTGTAGAAACCTATAGAAAACGAATGAACGGTCGATCTTTTGAAAGACTCGTACCCCTATATGCAGAAAATGAATGATGTGGTGAGATGCTAGAATGTGATGTAGGGATTATCATTAAAGTAGTAGGATATGACACATCTACCTTGAAAAGTCAAATTGTAGAAATTTTTACAAGATAACGAATAAAACTTAAAGAGGTTGCGTAAGAAATGAAATAAGTAATGTAGTATAGCATGAGAATGGGAAATCAAGAAGGGAATTCTTGAATGGACCATTGAAGGTCAATGTCACGAACGAAAGGTATATGCCTAACCAATGATTTTGTAGATACGAATGGTCGAATTTATGAATATCACGGAATCTACAAGATAGGTGATATGAAGTTAGCGAGTTGGAATTCCTTGTGAACAAACTAAGGCAATATAAGTATGGCATGGAATTATTAGGGAGAAAGTCAAGCCGACGGCTAGATGGTCGGTTAACGTTGTGAAAGGAAGGTTAGTGAATTCGGTTATTTTGTGATTGTTAAGTAGGAAATTGATATGTCGAATAGTACCCACGTATGAATGAATGATATCTTACGTATGTTGTAGCTCGGAAGGTTTGACTTTTAAAGGTCAAAAAGATGAATGAATCTTAGCTTAGACTTGGTGTTGTTAAGCGATGGACATATGTGTGTACAGTAAGTAGTGCTTGAAATGAGCTAACAAGGAAACTAGTGTGAATAGAATGGCTTTGAAATTTACCAAAAAGGGGTGGGGGTGTATATGGTAGATGTACCGATTCAGTAGTGCCTATGCAATTATGCCTAACTCTCAAGTTAAGCAAGAAGGAGTGGGGAATGAATGGCTAAGTAGGATTTATTGGTTGAATATGTAACTAATCGATTTATTATGTTTAATAAATGCGATAGGCCTCTTAAAATATAAGAGCGTAAGAACAAAACATGGAAATACGTTTTGCCATGAGTAAAGTTATTTTACAACCTATATGTAGGCTTGCGATGTGGCATGAAACTTTGAATGAAGTGAATGAGTAAATAAGCAAGTAGAGAATTCCTGGTATGGTAGTGATGAAGGAGGTTTCGGGGACGAAACCCTCTTTAAGGGGGGTAGACTTGTAACATCCCAAAAATCCATTCCGCTTAATTACGCCATTAGGCGTGAATAAGAAATGACAAAAACGAATTAAATAGTAGAATGAGCCTTTTATGGATAATAAAAGGGGATGATACGAATGTGGGTTATGTTCTAATATGAAAGTTTACCTAGTGAAAGTAATTATCTTTATAATGGGGAGATAACACTAGAAAGAAACTTGCATAGTTAAGGTTTTGATAATAAATGGCTTTGGGGTAAACTTGAGGGACTTGTGGTGTAAATATACCACAAATAAAATGCCCAAACACACCCCATTTGGGGGAAAACGAGTTCAGCCCCAAAGAGGGCATTCTTGAGCCACAAACCAAGCCCTAAGTCCCCTAAGTTGAAGAATTAATGCAAGATGTTGATGTAGGAGATGAAGGGTGTATTCTAGAGGGTAAATCTTCAAGGATTGAGCTTTGGTAAGAACCCTAATCCCTAAATTCGTGTAGGGTTCGAACCCTACATGTGGGTTTTGAGCAAAACATGTTAAATTCGTATTATTGTTTGATTGTAAGTGATATTGATCATCTCTAATGGTTTAGAGATGAGCTAATCACTAGAAGTTGCTTATTTGCATAGATGATGATATTGGGTTTTTCATTTGAGCTTTGATATTGCTTAGTATGGGTAAATCCATGTAATAGTAAGAATAATGTGTAGTTGATGATATGCATGTGGAAATTGATGATGATTGAAAGTGGTATATGTGTTAATTGTATAGAAATTGAATGAATTGAAGGATATGTGTAGAGTTGAAAGTAGATGTTGCTATTAGTGTAACCCATGGTCATTTTTAGTTAAATGGGTGAATAGATTAGAAAGAAAGTGAGTTTTGTTATGTTTAATATTTATGGAATGAAGGGTAATTGATGTGGGTAAGAAATGTGATGATGGATGCTATGAGCTATGAAAGTATGCATGAAATGCTTGTACATTGTGTTTCAAATGTTGTACGCACACCATGTGTTCGATGAAATGTTTAGATGAACTTGCGTGCAAGTAATTGATGAGAATGAATGGAATATGATGAGTGTAGGAAATTAATATAAAGGATGTGTTTTGATGGAAACCATGTGTGAATTATGATGGATTGTATGTAGGTATGTATGTATGCACATAAGCGATCCTATGGTTGTATGTGTGTTCTATAATGTGTGAATTTGTATGCAAGACTCGACAAGTATGAAAGTAATGTGATAGTTGGTGCAAGTGATAGTAGGTTAACATGGGGATTTCATCTTAGGAAGAGACCATGTGGGAATTAGTTGATTGTATGAATTGGTAAGAAGTATGCATTAGTAGTATGTACACTATGCTTAAATATTATGATGTACACGATGTGTTGATTGATTGGGGTGACGAATGATCTTGTATCTTAAATGAGATGTGAATATGATGTCTATGGCGAATCGTGTATGATCTAGTACATCAATATGGACATATGTTTCTAAGTAGGATGTTGGTATAGTTGGAAGTTGACTTTCTGGAAAGTCAACAATGTAGAATAACATGATTAGGCTCCCAAACTTGATTGTGTGATTAGAACACTATGCGACGCATAATATGTTAGAACTATGAGACATATATGATAGTAAGTGGTATTACATGATGTGAGAATAAATGTGGTTGTGAATGTATGTTTTAGACATGATAGAAATTGACTAATGAAAGTCAATGTGATATTTGGTTGAGGAGAGTTGTTAGTGTGATATGATCATGTATGCTAACAATGATGTGAACATGATGATATGAAAGGATAGGAAGGATGGACTCAACCATGGGAAGCTAATGGGTCAAGAGGAGACAAATAAACAAGCATGAACTTGGAGGACTTGAGGTAAGTGATTCCCGAACTTAACTCGCATCTATGATATTGAATTATGTTCACATAGAATGGGAATCTTGAAGGAGTATGTGGTTTTGGTTATGGGTCAAGGATCCACATGGTAGTTAACTTGGACATTGTCTTTAGGTAAATGTAACTAGTGTAGACAAGGTTTGAGCGAATCAAGTATATTAGGCACTTGAACTCAAACCGGAAGCTCGTAAGGGCGCGCATTCGATCAAGGTATGTGTGGAATGAGGGGTGGGAGAGTTGGTAAATGGGTTGCTAGAATGTCGGAAATTGTGGGTAAGAATGGCATGTAAGATATTACGTTGAAAAAGGAAAACAGTGCGCGAGGTCTGCTTTTGGCGTACCCTACGCCAGTTTTGGCGTAGGATACGCCAGACCTGTTTTGCCTACGCCAACTTCTGCTGCCCTACGCCATTCTGTCACCCCTTGCCTACGCAAGTGGCGTAGGATACGCCACTTTTGGCGTACCCTACGCCAAAACCCCTTTCAGCCCCGGATGTTGATTTTTCAGCTCGTTTATGCTTCCGTACCTTGCCCGAGCAACTCCAAACCTCATTTATAGTACATATGTGTACTCATGCTCGGGTTTGAGAGAGAGCTTCATGTATGTAAGGGTTGGTAGTTATATGTAGATTGAGTAGAGGATTGGAAACGTCACATTTGTCTTAGAGATTGGCGAAGAAAGAGTAACATGACGGGTAAAGTAGGTTATATGAGGGGTTATACGAGGGAATTGTATGCTCGTACGTATTGTGGGGTTATACGAGGAAATTGTATGCTTGTACGTAAAGTAAGTTACACGAGGGAATTGTATGCTTGTATGTAAGGTAAATTACATGAGGGAATTGTATGCTTGTATGTAAAGTAGGTTATATGAGGGAATTGTATGCTTGTATGTAAAGTAGGTTGTATGAGGGAATTGTATGCTTGTATGTATTGTGGGGTATTGAGGGAATTGTGTATTTGTATGAATTGTGGGATTATTAACCTTGTTATGTGAATGGTAAGGAAGATGCAGGTATGTAAGTGTGAATGCATGAGACTTATAGGATCAGCTCGGGGTACCACACCCGAACTTCCAAAAAGGCGTTGGAACGAGATTGTGGAGCATCTATGGATATTATCTCCGCATTTTGAGTAGTGTGTAGTAAGTCACTAAGTGAACTAACGAAACGGTTATTGGTGATCGCAGGTTGTCTTGTCTACCTAATAGAGTAAGGAAAGGATGGAGATCGAGCAAGGAGGCGGATTGTACGAGGACACGACCCTATAACGTGATATAGATGGGTCATGTTCAATGTGATAGAACATATTTAAAAGATGTAATACCTAAAATGTTTAGTAGATTTGGGTTATAAACATCCAAGGTTGTTTTTAAAAGAAATAAATTTTTCGGTTGGTATTTTCCGCTGCACGTTTTTCTGTAAATTGGTTTAGGGTGTCACAGTTAACACATCTTCACATACCGACAAGTCACATAATGATTGTAAACACATAACACATGTAAATACACATATTCACACTCGTTCACCAATTCCCGGGACTCGAGACTTGTATGTTCCGTATGCCCTGACGATCCTACAAATCGTCACCGTTTGTACACTTGGTTAAGGACTGACATCTAATGAACCTCTAGACCAACATCAAATGATCTTCTAGACTAAACCGATAGTTCCCGAACCATAACCCGACTTAACTAACCCAGTTAAGTACAATATACGCGTGACTCGCTAAGGTAGACTTTCATCTAGACAACGTTGTTAACCAGAATTTTCCGGGTGTCACATCATCCCCACGTTAAAAGAATTTTCGTCCCGAAAATTGCACAAGTACCAAAAGGAATAACGAAGGAAACAACAAAAGATAGGAACTAAAAATAGAAACCAAAAAGAGATTTTACCCGAGTTGTCACATCATCCCCACGTTAAAAGGAATCTCGCCCCGAGATTCATTCAGCTGCAGAAGAGACATATCTCGACTCGAACGCTTCCTTAGGAAAGAGATGAGGATACTTAGACTTCATCTGATCCTCCCGTTCCCACGTGTACTCTGGTCCCCGGTTCGAGTTCCAGCGAACCTTTACGATACGAATCTTGCTATGACGTAGGCTACGAATCTTGTAATCCAGAATCTCCACAGGTTCTTCCACAATCCGAAGACGATCATCAACCTTGATCTCTTCCAGTGGAACAATGAGAGACTCGTCAGCCAGACACTTCTTCAAGTTGGACACATGGAAGACGTTATGTACGTTACCGAGCTCCGTCGGTAAATCAAGACGATATGCCACCAGTCCAATCCGTTCCAGGATCGTAAATGGGCCGACATACCGCGGATTGAGTTTGCCACGCTTCCCAAAGCGTATGGCGCCCTTCCATGGTGAGACATTTAGAAGTACTTTGTCATTAACTTGGAATTCCAATGGTTTGCGACGCTGATCAGCATAACTCTTTTGCTGATCCCGTGCCGCTGCCAACCGATTACGAATTTGTACGATCTTTTCCGAAGTTTCGTACACTAGTTCAGGCCCAGTGAGTTGACTCTCACCCACTTCAGCCCAACAAAGAGGAGAACGGCATTTCCGTCCGTACAGTGCCTCGAACGGAGCCGCCTTGATGCTCGTGTGATAACTGTTGTTGTATGAGAATTCTACTAACGGTAAATGAGCTTCCCAACCTTTGCCAAAATCGATCACACATGCCCGCAGCATGTCCTCTAAAGTTTGAATTGTGCGCTCACTCTGACCGTCAGTCTGTGGATGGTAAGCTGTACTCATGTCTAGTTGGGTACCCAAAGCCTTGTGCAATGACTTCCAGAAGTGAGAAGTAAAATGGGAGTCACGATCCGAGATAATAGAAACTGGCACCCCGTGCTTAGAAACAACTTCCTTCAAATAAAGACGAGCCAAACGATCCATGGTGTCGGTCTCTTTAATAGCAAGAAAATTGGCTGATTTCGTCAACCGATCGACAATCACCCATATCTTGTCATTCCCGCTTGGTGATTTAGGAAGCTGCGTGACAAAATCCATGGTAATCCGTTCCCATTTCCATTCCGGAATTTCAGGTTGTTGCAAGAGACCCGACGGTTTCTGGTATTCCACCTTGACCTTAGCACAGGTCAAGCATTTGCTCACGTATGAGGCTATATCCGACCTCATGTTTGGCCACCAGTAAAGCACCTTCACATCTTGGTACATCTTATCCGAACCAGGATGAATAGAATACCGGGACTTATGAGCCTCATCTAGGACAAGCTCCCGTAGTCCCCCAAATAAAGGAACCCATATGCGTTCTGCGAAATAGTGCAGGCCATCAGGCCTTCGCTCGAGGCGCTTGTCGGCACCGTGCATAGTTTCAGCTTTAAGGTTTTCCTCCTTCAAAGCTTCTAACTGGGCAGAACGGAGTTGATCAGGTAGGGATGAATGAATGGTGAGCTGCAATGCCCGAACGCGACGAGGTTTAGTTGATTCCTTCCTGCTCAAGGCGTCTGCTACAACATTCGCCTTGCCAGGATGGTACTTAATAGCACAATCATAGTCGTTCAGAAGTTCAATCCAACGACGCTGCCGTATGTTCAAGTGTTGTTGGTCGAAAATATGTTGGAGACTCTTGTGATCGGTGTATATGGTGCATTTGGTACCGTACAAGTAATGTCTCCAAATTTTCAACGCGAATACCACGGCACCCAACTCCAAGTCATGGGTGGTGTAGTTCTTCTCGTGCACCTTGAGTTGACGAGAAGCATACGCAATCACTTTCTCGCGTTGCATCAACACGCAACCGAGACCATGAATAGAAGCATCACAGTAAACAACGAAATCATCAGGGCCTTCAGGTAACGACAAAATAGGAGCAGAACACAGTTTAGACTTCAGTTCTTGAAACGCCGATTCTTGTGGTTCACCCCAGTCGAATTTCCTATCCTTCTGAGTAAGAGTGGTCAGGGGTTGAGCGATCTTCGAGAACCCTTGAATGAAACGACGATAGTAGCCCGCAAGGCCTAGGAATTGCCGCACCTCAGTTGGCGTCTTTGGTGCTCCCCAGTCCTTGATCGCTTCGATCTTAGCTGGATCGACATGAATTCCTAGTTCATTAACCACATGTCCTAGGAACTGAACTTCGCGTAACCAAAAGTCACACTTTGAGAACTTGGCGTAAAGTTGTTCCCGTCGCAAGAGTTCCAAAACTAACCGCAGATGTTCCTCATGTTCGGTCTTGTCCTTAGAGTAAATCAGGATGTCATCAATAAACACGATGACGAACTTGTCAAGATATGGTTTGCACACGCGGTTCATCAAGTCCATGAAAACCGCCGGTGCGTTCGTGAGACCGAAAGGCATGACCAAGAATTCGAAATGGCCATAACGTGTACGAAAAGCAGTCTTTGCAACGTCAGTTTCCCTTACGCGTAACTGGTGATAACCGGACCTCAAATCAATCTTGGAATAATAACTAGAACCCTGGAGCTGGTCGAATAGATCATCAATACGTGGAAGAGGATAGCGGTTCTTGACGGTCAATTTGTTCAGTTCCCTATAGTCCACACACAATCGAAAACTTCCATCCTTCTTCTTAACAAATAGAATCGGGGCTCCCCAAGGGGAAGAACTTGGTCTGATGAAACCCTTGTCCAAGAGTTCCTGTAACTGACTAGACAATTCCTGCATCTCGGGAGGTGCAAGACGGTAGGGGGCCCGAGCAATAGGAGCAGCCCCTGGTACAAGATCAATACCGAACTCGACTTGACGATGGGGAGGAAGACCAGATAAATCATCGGGAAAAACATCAGGAAACTCGCGTACAACTGGAATATCGTCGATCTTCTTCTCATCACCAGAAGAAACAGATAAAAGTGCCAAAACGGCTGGATAACCCTTTCGAAGACACTTAAGGGCTTTCATGCTAGAGATGATGTTTAGCGGAACACCACCCTTGATACCGTACACAGAAAGGAATTCTCCATCAGGGAGAGGAATCCGAATAACCTTGTCGTAACAAACAATCTCCGCGCGATATAGGGACAACCAATCCATGCCTACAACAACGTCAAAACTACCCAAAGGTACCGGCATAAGGTCGATGGGGAACGATAAACCCGACAACTCTAATTGACACTCCCGAAGGATACTAGTAGCTTCAATCTTTTTACCGTCAGCCAACTCAATAATATACATAGTCTCTAATGGTACGGGTACTACATCTCGCAGTCGACTAACTTCCATGGATACAAAACTCTTGTCGGCACCAGAATCAAATAACACACTAACAGAACGATTATTGAGAAGAAACGTACCGGTGACTGTGTCAGGATCCTATCTAGCCTCAGCGGCTCCAATGACGAAGGCGCGTGCATTCCTGCCACCGCCCCCGTTGTTCCCATTACCTTTGTTTCCACCCTGCTTCAGTTTTGGGCAATCCTTCTTGTAATGCCCAGTCTCACCACAGTTGTAACATCCTTGTCTTCCCGTAGTCCCTTGAGTAGTAGGAGCTGAGTTAGTAGTCGGGGCCTGGGTCGATGGAAGTGTAACCCGACAATCTTTAGCAAAATGCCCAATTCGCTGGCAGCGATGACAACGGTTGCTGTCGCAGTTCCCTTGATGATGACGTCCACACTTGTTACATTTGGGCAGTTTCCCCGCATAACCACCCTGCTTGTTACCCGAAGAAGAAGAACCCCCATTATCAAACCTCTTACCCTGCTGTGCTGGCCCAGATCCCTTCCCTTCATTATCCCACTTGCGCTTGTTGTTCTCTGGGGACTTGACAGTCGAACCCTTAGCAGGCAAAACACCCTCATTCACTTTCAAGTTGGTCATCCTATGAGCCGATCGGACCACCTCTGCGTATGTAGGATGATTTCCCGCAGCCACTAACCCTGCGATTTCCGGTACTAACCCCGAGACATAGTGTTCAATCCTCCTGTACTCTGGCACATGCAGATCAGGACACAGCACTGCCAACTCGTTACGCCTCACAGTATACTTCTCAATTTCGGACCCAGTCATCTTGAGGTTCCACACCTCGTGCTCTAGCTTCTGCACCTCTTCCCTCGGACAGTACTCACGCTTCAGCAGCTGCACAAAATTCTCCCAAGGCATAGCATACGCCTCCCCAATACCCATATTCTGGGTGATGTTATTCCACCAAGTCAATGCAACATCCTGGAATAACGCAGCAGCATACTTAACCCGATCTTCTGGGAGACAGTTACACATTAGAAACACTGACTCCACTTTTTCCAACCACCTGAGTAAGCTCACCGCACCCTCAGTGCCAGAGAACTCCTGGGGCTTACAGTCCCGAAACATCTTGTAGGTACACATGGGTGGGGGTGGGTTAACAGGACCACCTGAAATGAAATGCGTGAGGAATTACGACGAATGTAAACAAGGTTCACCAATGAGGCAAAGAAAATAGATAAATCAACTTACCACCACCGTTGTGCCCTAACTGGAAGGCAGCTTGGAGCAAGTTGTTCAGATCAGCCTGCGATAGGTTAATACCTCCACGACCACCAGCACCACCGCGACCACCACCACGTCCACCATTGCGACCACCTCCACGTCCTCCTCGTACTCCAGACATGATTCTGGCAGAAAGAACGAGAAAATTTAGTTTCGCAGATAAAGATAACCACTAATGTTCACAAGATCAAAGCTAGATCCAATCCAGGACTATCCCCTCAACCCAGAGCTCACTAGGGCTTCCATGCATTTCGGTTTATGATTTTGTGTGCACCCAAAATGATAAACCGCTCTACATGGTCCTCCAAGTGTTCTCCTAGTTCAAAGTTCAAATCACCGAACATAGACTCTTAGCTATACACCGTAATACTACGGTAGTTTATGGCAAGTGTTTCTATTGGAGTATGAAAGGGAGATGTCCGAGCCTTGGACAAATCTCAAGAGTATACGAGTTACCCCAATATACTACACTGCCTAGAAAGCAAGTAACCCAACCTAAGATAGAACGGATGATGTAACGTAGAAAGACCAAATGATTTAAAGACACCCTGACAAGACCATACGTAAACCACCATAATGTTTAGTACCATGTGATCGTCTAGTGTGTGCGACTCGGCTATAGACTAGACTCTACATGCAGTCCTAGTTCACTATAACCATTGGCTCTGATACCAATCTGTCACACCCTCAAAATCCACTTGCGGAGTTTTACCGCGAGGCGCATGACAAACCAGGATCCAAACCAACGATCACAATAAACAAGTCTAAATGAATATAATGCAATTTCAAAACATAGTTTAAAATCCCCGTTTACAGCGGAAGCTTATTCAAAACAGTATTTCAAAAGTAAACCAATTGTTCAACATATGAAAACCATGCGACTCTAACTAGACGCCGTGCAGACGCGTGCGCCCTAGTCCAGTAGTGCTACCTTAGCGACCTGAGAAAACATGTAAAAGTTTACGTCAGCACAAAAATGCTGGTGAGTTTACAGGTTTTGTAATCCAAGTACCAAGTCAACCTGTCCATACTATAACAAATCGAAAACCAGTGTACGCTAGCTAGGCGTATGTTTTGTTACTACCACGATTGGAAAACCATTACTAACTCGCAAACCAAATGTGTGCCCGATGTAGTAACCCTGTTGTTCCTGTTGTTCCTGTTTGAGACAATATGCACCCGCCGACCCTCCAAGTCGACGAGCAGGGTTGGTCACTCCCAATAGCGCTATTCACATTTCCCCGTTGTGCAAACCCGCACATTCATGGTTCCCCCCCGGGACTTCCAAAGATCGTGTAGTACACAATAGAAACCCATAGTATGACAGTAGTTACCAAATAATCGTTTTAACACATGTTTTCTCCCCCGAAAATGTGAAACCAGTTTAAAAGAGGGGCCGTAAACTCACCTTAAGTTGCGTTACTTCGTAATACGAATAACTCAGCAGCTATGCTAGTCCCGTAAAGCGGCGACCTAACATATGACAGTTACAAGCACTTAGACTAATAACCCGCAGGTTAATTAGTCCCTAGATGTCCAGACCATAACCAAGTTCGTTTGAAAACACCGTGACTGTTTAACTGACCCAAAGTACAAGACTCGACATCCCATTGGTGACCCGAGACTTCCCGTGTTATGTTTACGCTCTCAAACATGCAATCATGCAATCACACTTAACATACGTTAACGCACAACAAGTTATAGCACATAGCTCACGTATCACCGAATTACATCCAAACATATGTTACCAAGTTATTAGATATGTTACGGGGTTCCTAGCATGTTCCTACATGTCAAATCGGGTCTCGGAATGCTAATTTATACTTATAGCAGCAGTACACGCGATTAGGAAAAGTCAACTAGCATTTAGGTTGGTCAACTGGCATTTAGGAAGGCTAATCGCATGTAACTACTAGCATTTAGGGCTAATCGCATGTAACTACTAGCATTTAGGGCTGATTGCATGTAATTACTAGCATTTAGGGCTGATTGCATGTAACTACTAGCATTTAGCCCTCTACTCGCATGAACATAGGCGATTAGGGACTCCTTATAGGCGATTGGCCCCCTAATCGCCTCTAACATAGGCGATTAGGGTTGCTAATTGCCTGTAACCTTGCTGTTCCGGTTTTTCGCGCGTTTAACGCTCCAAATCAGATCCAGAACGTGTGTAACCCCCCAATATCATCCCAACAACTATTCTAAACATGTTTAACCCAAAATCCTTCGTTTAACCTCGTATTATCAGTCCTGCATGCAACCATGTAATCCAAACGCCATACACATAGCATGAAACACCACATTAACATGCATAACTATAACCCTAATAATCAATTCTCAGATTTTATCATCATAATACCATTAGTATTCTGAATTAACCTAATAACATGTTAATCCTTCATCTTGAATCATAAAAACCCTAGCTTTCTAATCATAAACACACATAACACATGCATACTAGTTAAAATCCGATTAACAACACTTATTAACGATTTTTAGAAAGCTTTTCCGTTTTAGAACAGGTCTGGACTATTAGGGATTGTATAAAAACGTTTATAAGATTGCATGGATGGAAACCAAACCTTAGATTTGTAAAAGAATGATGGATTAAGCTTGAAACCTTGTGTTTTGATCAAAAATCGCGTTCCAGAGGTTGTGTGTGTGTTGGGGCGGGTTATGGGACGACTAGGGTTTGTATAATGAAGTTTAGGAGGTCAAGTATGGTATTTATAGTCGTTTTTAGTCGTCCGGCCCGTAACTAGCGATTATGCAGCCTTTACACGCGATTAGGAAGCCTAATCGCATGTAAGTTCATGCAATTGGGGCCTAATCGCATGAACAGTCATGCAATTGGTCCCCTACTCGCCCCTATGACTGCCCACTCGCCCCTTCTATAGGCGATTGGGCTATCCTAATCGCCTATAGGGGCCTGTTCCGTGTGTTTTGCGCGTTAAACCCCGTTTTAACATATGTTAACACATATTCACATACCGACAAGTCACATAATGATTGTAAACACATAACACATGTAAATACACATATTCACACTCGTTCACCAATTCCCGGGACTCGAGACTTGTATGTTCCGTATGCCCTGACGATCCTACAAATCGTCACCGTTTGTACACTTGGTTAAGGACTGACATCTAATGAACCTCTAGACCAACATCAAATGATCTTCTAGACTAAACCGATAGTTCCCGAACCATAACCCGACTTAACTAACCCAGTTAAGTACAATATACGCGTGACTCGCTAAGGTAGACTTTCATCTAGACAACGTTGTTAACCAGAATTTGCCGGGTGTCACACGAGATGCGGCTCCAAACAGACTTATTCTTGTGTTTATTACTATTATTATTATGGTGTTACGGTTGGAAGCCGTGCATCTGATTGAAAGACTTCTCAGAGGAGGCATATATTTTCGCGGAGTGGATGAGTTCATCCCAGGACTCCGGAATACCGTCTTTGCCTGTGAGGCACTTCATGAGTTCTGGGCTGCGCACATTGTGAATGAACGCTGCCCGTGTGAGCTCCTCCCCACAGCCTATTTGTAAGGCTTCCTTGTTGAAGCGAACTATGAAATCCTCGATGGATTCGTGGTCATACCGGCGGCATAACAGAATATGCGCTTTGTCTTTTTTGTGCTTGCGCAGATGCGAAAAGTGATTGCCGAATTTATCGGTGAGGTCGTCAAAGTCTTTAACACTCCCTGCGGGGAGGTTGTCGAACCAGACCCTAGCTGCGCCGGTTAAGGTCTGAGCAAACAAGTGGCACCAGACCTGAACCGGCCAGTCCACCGACATACCTGCGCACTCGAAGTCGTACACATGGTCATCTGGGTCACGCAGGCCATCGTATCTACCGATGCTGCTAGGAAGTTTAGCCTTCCTTGGGATTTTGGCTGTCGCTATGCGAGCGACGAATTTTGACTTTTCGGCAAAAGCTTTTGGCCTGAATGGCTTGACCAAATCATCGTCTTCGTCGTTGTGATGTGAACGGTGACTGTGTTTCTTTCTGTTGTTGTCAGAGTCGCTGCTAGACGACTCATAGCCATCTGGTTCGTCACGTGACTTCGCGTAGCCCCGAACCCTGGCGTCTCCGCCGAGTTCCCCGCTACGACCATCACCGTGGGTGGCCGAGTCTTTCTTTTTGTACCCCTTTTTCGACGGGGTATCATAAGCGAGGGCTTTGCCCTTCTTTTTGGCTTGTTGCAATAGTTTGCGCTGATATATTGCAACGCTTTTGGCGTTCTGACGGAGAAGCCACTGGTCTGGCTCTTCCTCAGAACCGCCGTCACTGTCATCGTCCGAGCCTACGTCACGGATCTCGAGATCCGGCTGCTCGAGTCGTGAAGTAGGTTTCTTGATGACAGTGTGTGGTGTGGTTTGGTTTTCCGGGGACTGAGCATCGACGTCCCCTGTTTGGTTAATGACGGAAGTGTTAGGGTTGGGTTCAGCCATGGGTGGGTTTAAAAGATGGAAAAGGAAACTGTTCTAACCGTTGGATGGCTCCAATGAAGAAACAATAAGTATCACGGTGATTGTCACTGGACACCGTGAGGGTTATTACTTATGTTCGTCAGGATTAATCCTTTACCCAAACCTCTTGGTTAAACCCGGGTGATAGTAAAGAGTATGGATGTATGTGTGAGTTACGTGAATAAGAACACAAGATGTAAGTGGTTCGGTCGAGTAATGACCTACGTCCACTATAACTAGCCGGAATATTATTAATGAACAAACAAAGAGAGTTACAAGAGTAGTGCTTAGTTGTGATGAGTAATTTCGGATCCCTTTGCAAGGAGATGTCCTTCCTTATTTATAGGAGAAATCATGGGCTTTTCCGAGGAGCCCATGAGAAGTTATCCTTATTTTGGGTCCGGCCCAAATCCGGGCCCAACCCTACCATGGAAATGGCGGGAAAAGCAGATCACTGTGGATGACGTCATATCGCAGCATGGTTGTTGGTCGATGGGGACACGTGGCGAGCCCTGGTTGGCAGGCGGCGCCTCTGTCCTTGCTACAGTCGTTGACCATGCTCCTGACGTCGGCAGGGGATGTCTGCTGTCACTGTTGATGACAGTGGAAGCATGGGAACAGTCACGTCGCCATCCTCTTTTGTGGTAGTTGGACCACTCTTGCCACCTGTCGTCTTTTCCTTGGTGCGTATTCTGTCAGAGATCCTTGTGAATCTTCCCTTCCTTATCTTCCGTACCTCGTACCAAAGGTGGTAAGAGAAGATGTCGCGCGTGGTCGCACGCGCTTATCAGGTGTTGACCTCTGCTTATTAGTATGTGAGGTCGCGCGCTGTACCACACTTTATGTTGGTCGCGCGCTGATGCCAGAGTCTGGCGCTAGCAGTTGTGCTTATGGGGATAGGAATGCATTTTCCCCCTGAATTAGGCTCCCTATCCCTTCAAAAATCATCCCCACCTTTCACCAACCTTTCATGATACATATATGAGTGATTTTATGTTTCATACTTTTCATGGATACTGAGTTAAAAGAAAAGGCCCAATCTCAAATACGATCAAAGCATTTTGGACGCATTAATTGTCAAGGGAGAGCAAGAACAGATGTCATGTGGATATTGAAGGTCCGATTTCGATCGGATCCATATTTAGTACATGTGGAGGTTCCACCTGAAGATATCCACAATCCAAATGGGATAGGTAATCAGTAAAGATTGGCCGTTAAAAAAAATGTTGTCAACAAAATGAAACTGCGGAACTTCACCCCAGCTACAAATTACAACTCCTAAACTAGCTATGAATAAACTAGGGGTGTAAACGAGCCGAGTCGAGCCCGAGCCTGACTGGGCTCGGCTCGGGCTCGTTAAGGTTTTGTGAAGCTCGAGCTCGAGCTCGGCTCGGTTCGAGCCTACAATCTTGAGCTCGAGCTCGGCTCGCTAGTAAAATCCAAAGCTCGAGCTCGGCTCGGCTCGGCTCCAGGTGATTTGAGAATCTCAAACGAGCTCAAAAGCTCAGCTCGAGCTCAAAAGCTCGGCTATAACTTAGGCTCGCGAGCCCAATCGTTAAGGCTATAACTTAGGCTCGGCTGTCACTTAGGCTCGGGCTCGGGTTCGGGCTCTAGCTCGTTAAGGCTCGCGAGCCCAATCGAGCTTTGTATCTAGGGCTCGAGCTCGGGCTCGATAACTAAACGAGCCATATTTCAGGCTCGGGCTCGGGCTCGTTAAGGCTCGGCTCGTTCGAGCTTTTTACCGAGCCAATCCCGAGCCGCTACGTGTCATTTACACCCCTAGAATAAACCAATAATAATGGTTGGTATAAGGTATATATGATATAATTATATTACAGGTACTAATAACCTAATATTTATATAAAAAAAAATTAAGTAGTTTTATTAAAATATGAAAAGAAAACGGTCACGCAACGTGGCTGAAGAAGAGCCGAAAGGCAACGGCAATCAAGTTTGGTGCGGTCACGATTCAACATTTTCCATTCAATACGCTCCCATTTGTCATTTACCCGTTCAAACAATCAACTCCATCCCTTAACCGACACGTGTCCCCCACACTTAACACATAATAATCTCTCTTCTCACCCTATATATACACACACATCACCTGATCACCCTCACATCCATATATCAGATCATCACGTTACACCATGACTGCCTTTAACCCACCCGTTACAGGAGTAAAGAAAGACCGTAAAACGGCGTCGTTTAAGGCGTTCGAAGACTCGGACGGCTCCTCGTCCGAGGATATGGAGTCATATTCACCAACATCAGTTGTTTTGAGGCGGAAGAAGGTGAAGAACATGAACGTGAGCGGCGACGTTTTTGGACGTCGTGTACGGAACCAGATAGAGAGGATTAGAGCTGAGGATTCACATCTAGGAGAAGATATTGGCGAGTGTTTGATTGTTAAGATATGTGGTTATTATGATCATGGAGAGGATCATGATGTTATGATTTTCTCGAGGTCGGCTTCCCCGCTTAGCGGGAAGGTTGCGGGGAAGATGAACGTAGCTTGCTGATGGTGGTTGGTGGCGGGTAGCTGGTGGTTGGTTATGGCAATATAATCATAGGTGTATGTATGTATGTATATTGTAAGTGATGTAGAAAGAGGGTAGAGCAGTTTTTTGTATATTAAAGAGCCTCTCTCTTTTCTTTAGTTTGAAACTTTCTTCTAGTAATAGACTTCTAAGTTCTAACTTTTTTTAATCGTTCTTATTTTCAACTTGTCTACGATTTAAACATGAGGATTTTCTTAAAGAGTCGGCTACAACCCAAGTGTCATCTAAGTTGTAACTTATATAGAACTAGTTTTTATCCCGGGAGCGTCCCGGGTTGAAATCTATATATATATATATATATATATATATATATATATATATATATATATTGCAAAGGGATTAATCCTACATGTCATACTCTTATGTAATCTCTCATTTGAGAGATGCCACATAGGATGTGATGTGGCGAGTGTAAACCAATTAAAAAAAGGAATAAATATGATTTAACCAAATCTATTATAATCTTTAACCTAATCTATTAAATACCTAATCTACTAAATCTAAATATTAAAACTTTACTATTTTTTCTCTCATATTTCCTACCATAACTTTTAAACGTTAATATCTTTTATATACGAGATTTTTTAAAGATAAAAATTACACCAAATTAACGAGTGTTTTATTATCTTTCTAACGAGTACCATAGTGCTACATAAAAACGGAGAAAAAATGACTATTTTTTGTAACCCGACAGGTATTGTGTCGGGTTTGGGATTAGTTTAAAAAAAAAATTGTGGGTTTGGGTCGGGTCTGGGATTAGGTGATACCCGACCCGATTACCTAAAACAACATACCCAAATACCCGAACTATATACCCAATCATATACCAATGAATTTTTTAACGCATCACATAGCCCTTAGACTAATGCGTTCGATATTACAATAATTAACTTTTTTTTCTTATTTCATGTTAGTTCTTTTTAGAATGATCGATTACAAACTTCCGAATTCATTTGTAATGGCACTAGATTTATACCCCGACGCAGAGATTTGTTTTTTTTTATATTTGAATACGATAACTTATGGCAGAGATTTGTTTAAAATAATAATAATAATAATATATTTTATTATGTCATATTAGATATTTCAACTCGGGACGCTCCCGGGATAAAAACTAGTATCTAATATGACATAATAAAATATCTAATATGATAACATAATTAATGACTTGCTAATATATGATTAATTATTATTATTATTATTATTATTATTATTATTATTATTATTATTTATGTTAAACAAATCTCTATCATAAGTTATCATATTATTATTTTAAAAAATTCATGGGTATTACCTAATCTCAGGCCCGACCTAAACCCACAATTTTTTTAAAACTAATCCTAAACCTGACACAATACCTGTCGGGTTACAAAAAAATAGTCATTTTTTTCTCCGTTTTTTTATATAGCACTATGGTACCCGTTAGAAAGATAATAAAAGGCTCGTTAATTTGGTATAATTTTTTTCTTTAAAAAATCTCGTATATAAAAGATATTAACGTTTAATAGTTATGAGAGAAAACATGAGAGAGAAAATAATAAAGGTTTAATATTTACATTTAGTAGATTAGGTATTTAATAGATTAGGTTAAACATATTTAAACCATATTTATTCTTTTTTTTAATTGGTCTAGAGTTGCCACATCACATCTTATGTGGCATCTCTTAAAGGAGAGATTGCATAAGAGTATGGCATGTAGGATTAATCCCTTTGCAATATATATATATATATATATTTATAAATGACTTTAATTTCTATAGTAATTACAAAAGTTAGGTTTTTGTAAAAACCATGTTTTGTGTAAAAACTGTGAGAATAAATCTTAGCCATACATAATTAAGATTGACGCTTAAGATTCACTTTACTAATTAATTTAGAAATTAATAAATTTTTAATTATAAGAAGGGTAATTTGGTCTGTTTGTTGCATTTATTATTTGAAATTCCTTTAATTTCCACAAAATTCGCACATATATCATCTGTTAAATGGTTTGAAATATAAATGGACTAGACTATTGCTTGCGTGGACACGCGGATCAACAACTAACAATTATTTGAAGCGGTACAACCTATAAACAAAATATAGTACAAATATATTATTAAAATTTAAAAGCAGGGAATACACATTTTATTCAAATATCACTAAATATTTCTTTATACACCACATTTTTTGTTTGAGTTTTGACATTCCCATCACTATCTAGTATAAGTAATTTCACCCCTGCTGTGCTTTTAACTCTTGACAATGCGACATAAAGTTGTCTATGTGAGAATACGGAGTCTCTTAAATACAATCCAACCTTCGATAGAGACTGTCCTTGGCTTTTATTGATGGTCATTGCGAAGCATACAGATATTGGGAATTGGCGCATTTGGAACTTCACTGGAATCTTGTTATCAGATGGTATTTGAGGAGTATTATCTAGTAAAAAATAAATAGTAGTGAAAAATATTTCTGATAAAATGTTAAAAGTAAGACAGTTTGAGTCAGATCATTCAAAATTCGAATTAAATGTTATAATTAAATCTAATTGTTACCATTATAGATATTAAAATATATGAAATTATATACTTAAATAGAACATTTAATATTTGAATATTATAAAGTTTAATTGAAATCTATCAATTCAAATTCTTGTATTCAAAATTTGAATTTTAACTTGTAACTAATTTGAAAAATTTATAACTAAAACTATTATTTATTAAATTTTAAATATATTAGGAAATATCTAATTAGTATATCTCCATTTTAAAGGTAATAGTAGGATTGTTTGTTACAATTATTAATTGAACTTCAAAAGTTTGAAATTTTTTAAAATATTCAAATCATTCAAAATTTGAATTAAATACTATAATTAAGTCTAATTGTTACCATTATTATTTAGAATTCAAAATTTAGAATTTTTATAATGTTAACAATATTTTAAAATTTATATTATAGATATTGAAATATGAAATTATATACTTAAATAGAACATTTAATATTTGAATAGTTATAAATTTTAACTGCAATCTAACAATTCAAATTCTATTAAGCAAAATTTGAATTTTAACTTTTAACTAATTGGAAAAGTTTATAATCAAAACTATTATTTGTTAAATTTTAAATATATTAGGAAATCTCTAATTATAATATCTCTATTTTAATGGTCATGGTAGGATTAATTGTTACAATTATTAATTTAAATTCAACTTTGAATTTTTTTTAAAATATTCAGATAATTCAAAATTTGAATTAAATGTTATAATTAAGTTTTATTGCTATCATTATTATCCAATATTTAGAATTTTTATAATGTTAAAAAAATTTAAAAACTAAAATTATAGATATCGAAATATGAAATTATAAACTTAAATAGAACATTTAATATTTGAATATTTATAAAGTTTAATTGAAATATATGAATTCAAATTCTATTAATCAAAATTTGAAAGATTCAAATCATTCAAAATTTTGAATTAAATATTTTAAGTGTGCTAATTAAATCTAAATCAAAATGTTACCATAAATCTTAAATTCGAATTTTTGAGATTAAATATTTAAATAAAACATTTAGTATTCAAATATTTTTAAAATTTAACAGAAATCTATAATTTCAAATTCTAGTATTTAAAATTTTAATTTTTACTTGTAATTAATTTGAGAAAGTTACAACCAAAATTATTAATTCTTATATTTTAAATATAATAGGAAATCATAATTTAAAGATAATAAATAGGTGTAACTGTTACCATTAGTAACTTTAATTCAAAATTTTATTTTTTTTAAGAGATCAAGTCATTCAAAATGTGTAATTAAATGGATAATTAGTATGTGTATTTTCTTATCATTATTAAACAAAATTTGAAATTTGAAATTTTGTCTAATTCAAATTTAAATATTTTGAATTTTAATTTGAAATTGATAATTCGTTATTTAATTGATTACCAATATAAGGTAAACTAATATTAGGATAATATAGGGCAATTAATAGTATCAATTAATGTATTAATAAGAGTTGACACAAGTTATGTAAGGACTTTGAATCATATTAATTATGTAAATAAAAGGAAAATTAGTATGTATAATTTCTTACAACTATTAACCAAAATTCAAAATTTTGAATTTTGTCAAATTCGAATTTAAACATTTCAAACTTTAATTTGAAATTAAATTCGATATTTAATTGATTACCAATATAAGCTAAACTAATATTAAATAATATAGCATAATTAATATGATCAATTAATATATTAATTGGAGAGTTGACACTATTATTTAGAGACTTTAAATCTTATTAAATGTGTAATTAAAAGGATATTTAGTATGTGTAATTTTTACCATTATTAACCAAAACTCAAAATTTGAAATTTAGTATAACTAGAATTTAAATATTTTGAAATTTAATTTGAATTTTGAAATTCAAAATTTGAAATTTAACTTATTACTAATATAAATTACACTAAATTTAGGAAGTGAGTAATTTGAATGTAATAAGGAAATTTAATGAGTTCCTAATTTATGCCAGTTTTCTTTCTCATTCTCATTTATTCAAAATACAAAACAAAAATTGATTATTAATTATTACTGTTAATCAATTAAGTTGACCTCGTGATTTTTAAAATTCAAATATAGTAAATTTTAATAATCAATCTATTACACCAAATGTGGCAACAAACTTGGTAAGTCAACTAATGACAATAATCACAAACCAGACTAATCCAAACCCGCAATCACTATCCATGTCTAATCAACCAATATTGAAGATCAAAACCTATTGTCCAATCGTTTCACAATATTATTATATTGATTCCAATTAGCAAAAACCTTGTCCAGTATTTAAAAGATTATTTTTACAATCTTATGTTATTGATTACAATTAGAAAATATAGGATTTCGAAATACATAATTTTAAAAAACATCAAGAACACAACAACAAATCATTAGCTTCGATTTTAATAAAACATCAAGAACATAGTAGAGAACTTACAGTGTTTTCGGGCTTAGAATTTCTTTACACTATCTACTTAGGCATGGCAGAAAGCTACAGAGTGCTACAGCAAAAAGAGAGAGTAAGCTCAATCACATCAACAATGATCATTTGATTTGATAAAGAAAAATAATAAATAAAAACATGGCTAGAAAAATGCACCAGCTCTTCACCATTTATATTTAATCCTAAAAACATGGCTATCGTCAAATAATTGAACACCAAAGTTGTCACACCCCAACCCGGACAGGTTGACGTGTCACTCTTACAGATATCAAAACCAAAACCAATCCATAACATTAAAACATAATTACCATTTATTATGATGTAGAAATAAATTAATGAATACTGCTTGTTCAACTTCTTTTAACGCTCTTCACTGATTCCCCAATAAATCATATTACCTGCGAAACAAATAAGACAACACATCAAAAGAAAATACGGCTGAGCCAAAAATTGCCCAGTAACGGAGGAATCAACAGTACAAGTAAATTCAACGCAGCGAAAAAGCAAGACATAAAAGAACTGAGACCGAAGTGAACATACGAAAGGGAATACGAAAAACCAAGCGAACTCTATTTCGAACTCGAAACCAAACTTATATCGAAACAATTGATGAACATAATTCGACGGAAAACCTGATACTTGACCGGAACATAATCAGACACATACCAAAGCATATAAGAAGAATATCAGAAACTTATCAGAACATATACATACATCAAACTACGTGACTATTCATATGAATAAAGTAAGTCACGTCAAACAGAAGCAGCCACGAGCCTAAACAGAGGGGTACACAGATAGCTAGTCCATGCACCTATGAGATGGTGAGTGTGGCGTACACCCATTATTCCAATCTCCACAAAACAAACTCAAACATATATCGAAAGTCAGAAATCAGAAACAGATCTAGGATGTATCCATACGCCTCTAAGGGACCATATTAGAGACACCGTGATTTTGATTACGCACTATCACGGAAAGTGTTCATGTCGCTGACGCCCCAACGACAAGTCAAAACGAACTGCTTGGGTGACAGAGTACAAAACCTAAGGCCATGTAAATAATTACAGGCAACTAAAAATGACACTAACTGAACATGCGACCATGAGTACAAGTCAGAGGCATGGCATGCTATGACACACTAACAAACAAACCGACAAATACGCACCGATCCAAATAATGAACCAAATACGAACCGATGGTACGTATAAAATGATGACAAACAGACTCTAAACATAGACGTAAGTCCGTACTACAAAGTAACAGATACAAAATTTATACTATAATGAAAAGACCAAAGAATCCGTACCATGGTATGACGAAAAATAATAAATACTATGATGTAAAGGAAAACGAAATCCGTACCTTAGTTTGAGCAAAGCAAAAAACAAAATCAAGTTGTCCTCAAATTGAAGGAAAACCTACACTTTCATTATTATAGAATTAGATTTAGTAAACTTAATTAGGCCATCTGATTCGTAGACTTCTTAATTTCCGGCGACCGAGACTTTAGGGGTAGCCTAAAAAAATAAAAATAATAAAAACTTTGACGTCATGACTAATTATATTCTTCGCTTATGCGCCTCATGTATCCCGCACATCGGCATTACTTGATTACTATAAAATTAACCCATTTAATCACTACTAACGTCATGAGAAATTTTAATCCTCACTGGACACAAATTTATATAAAGTTCTATGACATATATTATTAGCTATATTAGTTCCAGTAGCTAAACATGATTTATCAAGGGTTTTCATTTTTTTCCCTTTAGGGCCACAAGATTGTATATGCATACTAACAACCTAGTTGTGATTTTGAGTTATTACCTGTATAGCGAGTACGTAGGTGTGTGTGAGTGTGCTAACAATATTACCGAAACTCTAATTCTTTTGTGATTTGTATAGTAGCAAACATCACCAAAATCAAATTTCCAATTCATTAGTCTAAGTCGCCGGTAATGAATCATATTCCAAAGGTTGTACATTCATACTGATCATACTAGCACTGATATTGAACATGAACGATTGACATAAGATTCGACTTATTACCTCAATAACCTAACAGAAGAGAGCCGAAGATTTAGACAGAAGCGATGGTACACGGATGCATGGAGGTGGCTCGCCTTGAATCATACCAACCCAAACTGAATGTGTGTGACAAAACTGAAGGTGGCAGCCCTTGTGGCGGTGGAATGATGGGTTCGTAAGAAGGCTGGTTCATGGCTGATATCGTTGGTGGTTTGTTGGTTACGCTTGAAAAGGTGTGCGACGGTGGTAGGGCTTATATTTAGATTCTTATATGAGTGTGTAGAAAACTTGTGAAAACCATGTTGCTTTTGAAATATGAACATTCTATAATAGACGATCGGTTACGGAATTAATGGCAGTGAATTGATCCATAATTTCTTAATCTTGGTAGTCGGTTACGCAATTGATGCAATGGTTATCGAAACTTTGGAGGAGATAACAAATATGAAACCTATACCACTAAAGAAAAAGGAAAGGATATACTTTGCAAATATGAGATAATCATGACCAAATGATAAACAAATATCTATACAACTAATAAGCAATATTGTCAGCAACATAGATGAGTTATAGTTATCTTTTTCATAATTCCACTTAAGCCCTAAGGTATTAGATAAGCATACAAGACAAACCTCAAGTTTTATAGTTAAATAAGCTTTTATCTTTCTTACTTGTTTAACCTCTTACAAGCATATATTAGCAACAATATCAATTAGTGTTACAATACCATCAGCTCCATTAAACGTCATTAAGGTTCAAATCAAATTTTAGGAGATATCAAATCCTCTAAACATGACAGAATAATCCAATACTAAATTTCCTAATTGTTATAACTATTACGCAAAATATATATGTAATGTTTAAGTAAAATGTTCAAACATAATAATAATCGTTTAATTAGTTTTATGATGTATTAGATTCGTTTAAAATCTGACATATTAATTCGATATTTATTATTTTAAAGTTTCTCAATTTTTCGGATATTACAACTCTTCCCTCCTAAAAAAAATTTTGTCCACAAAATTGTTTAGGTCAACAAGTAAATACTATATCACAGACACAAAAAAATTTTAGATATCATAAGTGTATAACGCTACCACATACTAGACGATCAGTTGTGCTATTTGAATGACTAGTAAACGAGAACATAAACGAATCAAAATGCGTACGAGATCAGACAAAATCGAACATATCAAATATCAAAGTACTGAGACGTAAAAAGATTCGAATAGGCACCAATCTACACAACAAAATCCTGTAGTGCACATATGTACCTGTAATTCATGATTGGGTTCGCGACCGTAATGATCGATTACCTTACAACAGGGCCCTACCGGTTCTTTCGTTATGTATTTCAATGACATATCAAATTTAAGGAAACATGAAATAAAATTAAATGAATCATGATTGCTATAGTTCTAGGAAACATCGAGATGATAACTAAAGCACGTCAATTATCTATATCTATATCTATATCTATATATATAATAAACCAAAGCATTTTTAATGACATGTCATAATATTATGCAATCTCTCTTTTGAGAGATGCCACATAGGATGTGATGTGGTAACTCTAGACCAATTTAAAAAAAAGGAATACATATGATTTAAATATAATTTAACATAATCTATTAAGTACCTAATCTACTAAATGTAAATATTAAAACTTTATTATTTTCTCTCTCATCTTTCCTCTCATAACTTTTAAATGTTAATATCTTTTATATACGAGATTTTTTAAAGAAAAAAATTACACCAAATTAACGAGCGTTTTATTATCTTTCCAACGAGTACCATAGTGCTATATAAAAACGGAGAAAAAACGACTATTTTTTGTAACCCGACAGGTATTGTGTTAGGTTTGGAATTAGTTTAAAAAAAATTGTGGGTTTGGGTCGGGCCTGGGATTAGGTGATACCCGACCCAATTACCCTTTTTTTATATTAGAATATGATAACTTATGGCAGAGATTTGTTTAAAATAATAATAATAATAATAATAATAATAATAATAATAATAATAATAATAATATTCATTAATCATATATTGGCAGATGCCATTTTTATAGTTTAGATACTTCTAATTTTATTTACTTTACTTAGATTTCTCAACCCGGGACGCTCCCGGGGTATAAACTAGTACATAATAAACCAAAGCATTTTTGATGACATGTCATAGTATTATGCAATCTCTCTTTTGAGAGAAGCCACAAAGGATGTGATGTGGCAACTCTAGACCAATTAAAAAAAGGAATAAATATGGTTTAAATATGATTTAACATAATCTATTAAATACCCAATCTACTAAATGTAAATATTAAAACTTTATTATTTTCTTTCTTATGTTTCCTCTTATAACTTTTAAATGTTAATATCTTTTATATACGAGATTTTTTAAAGAAAAAAATTACACCAAGTTAACGAACGTTTTATTATCTTTCCAACGAGTACCATAGTGCTATATAAAAAACGGAGAAAAAAAAACGACTATTTTTTGTAACCCGACAGGTATTGTGTGAGGTTTAGAATTAGTTTAAAAAAATTGTGGGTTTGGGTCACGCCTGGGATTAGGTGATACCTGACCCAATTACTCTTTTTTTATATTAGAATATGATAACTTATGGCAGAGATTTGTTTAAAATAATAATAATAATATTCATTAATCATATATTGGCATATGCCATTTTTATAGTTTAGATATTTTTAATTTTATTCACTTTACTTAGATTTCTCAACCCGGGACGCTCCAGGGGTATAAACTAGTGTTAGGATATAAAACGATTGTGGAACACTTCTTAAAGCACATATGGAGGCAATGTTATTGTAGCGTGTCGTTGAATGCGTTAGGTGACATAAGCACTCCAATCGTGTCATCCACTAAGTTTCGATTAATTCAAGAATTTAATAGTGAAACGACGCTAATGATAAACTAACCCTATTATACGGCAGAAATCGAGGTATTGAATATGCAAGTAGCAATTAAAGACATAAAAGCCTCTAACGGATAAATCAAATAGTAGAAACCGAGGAGCACGACGATTGATCAAAAGATGAAATCCTAACCCAACGTCTACCCATTAACTCACAGGTTTTTTTTATGTTTAAGTTTTCTACAGGAAAGAGCGTTTGCTCTGATACCATAATTGTCACACCCCCAACCTGGGCAGGTTGACGTGTTACTCTTACAGATATCAAAACCAAAAACAATCCATAACATTAAAACATAATTACCATTTATTATAAGGTAGAAATAAATTAATGAATACTGCTTGTTCAACTTCTTTTAACGCTCTTCACTGATTCCCCAATATTTCATATTACCTGCGAAACAAATAAGACAACACAACAAAAGAAAATACGGCTGAGCTAAAAATTGCCTAGTAACGGAGGAATCAACAGTACAAGTAAATTCAACGCAACGAAAAAGCAAGACATAAAAGAACTGAGACCGAAGTGAACATACGAAAGGGAATATGAAAAACCAAGCGAACTCTATTTCGAACTCGAAACCAAACTTATATCGAAACAATTGATGAACATAATCCGACGGAAAACCTGATACTTGACCGGAACATAATCAGATACATACCGAAGCATATAAGAAGAATATCATAAACTTATTAGAACATATACATACATCAAACTACATGACTATTCATATGAATAAAGTAAGTCAAGTCAAACGGAAGCACCCACGAGCCTAAACAGAGGGGTACACAGATAGCTAGTCCATGCACCTATGAGACGGTGAGTGTGGCGTACACCCATTATTCCAATCTCCACAAAACAAACTCAAACATATATCAGAAGTCAGAAATCAGAAACAAAACTAGGATATATCCATACGCCTCTAAGGGACCATGTTAGAGACGCCGTGATTTTGATTACGCACTGTCACGGAAAGTGTTCATGTCGCTGACGCCCCAGCGACAAGTCAAAACGAACTACTCGGGTGACAGATCTCAAAAGCTAAGGCCATGTAAATAATTACAGGCAACTAAAAATGACACTAACTGAACATGCAGCCATGAGTACAAGTCAGAGGCATGGCATGCTATGACACACTAACAAACAAACTGACAAATACGCACCGATCCAAATAATGAACCAGATACGAACCGATGGTACGTATAAAATGATGACAAACAGAGTCTAAACATAGACGTAAGTCCGTACTACAAAGTAACGGATACAAAATTTACACTATAATGAAAAGACCAAAGAATCCGTACCATGGTATGACAAAAAATAATAAATACTATGATGTAAAGGAAAACGAAATCCATACCATAGTTTGAGCAAAGTAAAAAAACAAAATCAAGTTGTCCTCAAATTGAAGGAAAACCTACACTTTCATTATTATAGAATTAGATTTAGTAAACTTAATTAGGCCATCTGATTCGTAGACTTCTTAATTTCCGGCGACTGAGACTTTAGGGGTAGCCAAAAAAAAATAAAAATAATAGAAACTTTAACGTTATGACTAATTATATTCTTCGCTTATGCGCCTCATGTATCCCGCACATCGGCATTACTTGATTACTATAAAATTAACCCATTTAATCACTACTAACGTCATGAGAAATTTTAATCCTCACTGGACACAGATTTATATAAAGTTCTATGACATATATTATTAGCTATATTGGTTCCAGTAGCTAAACATGATTTATCAAGGGTTTTCATTTTTTTCCCTTTAGGGCCACAAGATTGTATATGCATACTAACAACCTAGTTGTGATTTTGAGTTATTACCTGTATAGTGAGTAGGTAGGTGTGTGTGAGTGTGCTAACAATATTACCGAAACTCTAATTCTTTTGTGATTTGTATAGTAGCTCACATCACCAAAATCAAATTTCCAATTCATTAGTCTAAGTCGCCGGTAACGAATCATATTCCAAAGGTTGTACATTCATACTAATCATACTAGCACTGATATTGAACATGAACGATTGACATAAGATTCGACTTATTACCTCAATAACCTAACAGAAGAGAACCGAAGATTTAGACAGAAGCGATGGTACACGGATGCATGGAGGTGGCTCGCTTTGAATCATACCAACCCAAACTGAATGTGTGTGACAAAACTGAAGGTGGCAGCCCTTGTGGCGGTGGAATGATGGGTTCGTAAGAAGGCTGGTTCATGGCTGATATCGTCGGTGATTTGTTGGTTACGCTAGAAAAGGTGTGCGACGGTGGTAGGGCTTATATTTAGATTCTTATATGAGTGTGTAGAAACCTTGTGAAAACCATGTTGCTTTTGAAATATGAACACTCTATAATAGACGATCGGTTACGGAATTAATGGCAGTGAATTGATCCATAATTTCTTAATCTTGGTAGTCGGTTACGCAATTGATGCAACGGTTATCGAAACTTTGGAGGAGATAACAAATATGAAACCTATACCACTAATGTTAGGATCTGAGTTTGATTGTTTTGATATATTTAGAATAAAATGAGAAATGAATGATGTAAGTATATATGAAAGTGCAGCGGAAAGATAAACTATAATCAAAACAACAGGAATAATTGTTATCAATGATCAAATGCTTTCATTTAATTGAAAGATTACAATCAGTACAAATACTCCCCCTCAGCCTGATCACACAGTGATTGTTTGTCTGAGAGAATGTTTGTGTGTGATGTAATAGAACAGTACAAGCACTGTTCTATTTATAGACAAACCTAAACCACTGGTGACATGTGCTGACGTCACCTAAGATAGTGACCTCTAACAGAATAACAACATAAAATATCTGCCCTATACAATTTACTGTTACATTACAAAACACTGTAAAGTAAACTACTGCTAAGGGAAAACTCTGATGGTCTTGCAACATCTGTTGGAGTCTATGTGCTGTTGACTCCAACAGACCTTTAGTCTTCAGTACTTGATCAGCAGTTGTTTCTTCATCAGACCTTTGGTCAGCAGTTGTTCTCTAGCAGTCCTTTGTATCAGCAGTTGTCACAGCAGTTGTTTGGATGGAACAGTTGTTAGGGTCAGCAGTCTTTTGGGAAGAGTATGTTGTAAAGACTATTTATTTATGGAATCAACTGTTAGCATATTTTGGCTTTTCAATCATCTGTTCTTCTCCAGGTCAGCAGACCCAACAATCTCCCCTTAGAACAGATGATGCCAAAACTAAGCTTTATTATTGATCTTTATTTCTCATCAGACTTTCTCTGATTTGTCCTTTGAATTGAAGTTCAAAGTCCAAGGCAAATAGGTCTTCTACATCTCTTTTAAGCTCAAGGTTCATCAGTGTTTGGAGATCATTTGCACACAGGCTATATGCATCATCCATGCTTAGCTTTTGAACTCTTCCATCTGACCTGAGCAGAGTCAATTCATGGTTGTCTTTATTGACTTTCCATTTTAGAATTTTTGTCAGTGGATTTGCTGAGATGTACTTTTATTCTTGATGAGTTTGGTGATGGAGGTCTCCCAATGAGTTCTCTGAGCTTGTCAGTTGTGGGATCTGAGAAAAAGTGCACTTGATTGAAGAGGCCCTCTTTTATGTAAGTATCAACAAACTTCTTCTGATTTTCTTCAGACTCTGTTTCTTGAACTGTCTTCTAGCAGCAGCTGATAGATCAGAAGTGTCCAGTAAGCTGTCTAGAGTAAAAGCCTGTTGAGGTCTCGTCATCAGTGGTTCATCAGTGTAGACAGGTTTTCTAGGTAGGCTGGGATCTTTCTTCCTGTTTTCTTCAAGTCTCTTGTATGTTTCAACCAGCCTCAGCTCAGACCATCTTGCAACAGACCTCATCTCCCCATAATCAGCAGCCACTATTTCTTGTCTCATCCTCTTAAATTTCAAGGCTCTGGCTGGATCTCTGCCTTTACCAAAATCAGGGGCAGAGACTTTAGTTTTGGGATTTTTGGCCAACTCTTCTATTCTTAAGAGTTCTTCCCTTAGTGCATGAGTGGTCCAGCCTGCAAACTGTTTCTTGTTTGCTTTGTAAGGCATGGTTTCCAAGATTTGTTCAAGAAGGGATTCCCTAACCTCTTTTTCCATGTCACTACTGAGAGGCATGGTAGACATGGAATTGCTCAGGGTCTTAGCAAAATCTTCAATCCTTCTCAATTTGCTAAGTTCTGCTGAATGGATGCCCTGAGCAGTCCTGTCATCCTTCCCTTTGCATTTCTCTTTTATGATAACATCTGCCTGTTCAGCCTTGTATTTAAGATATGTGTCAATGTTTAAGGGAATAGGGAAATGTGGAAGAGAAGGGAAAGATCTATCAGATGGTTGTTCAATATTATAGAAGGATTGCATTTCCCCCTTGAGTAGATCAAGTTCAAGGGGATACTGAACAACCAATGGTGTAATGGTTGGTGGTGGTCTATGGGATCTGAATTGTGATGTGTGTGGTGAAAATGATGAGACTGGAATGGCTGATATAGGTGTGGATTGTGTGGTTGAGGTGGTGTGTGGTGATGTATGTATGTTTTCATCCTGTACAATAAAGGTTGATTTCCTCTTCCTTTTGCACATGATTTTTGGTGATGGTGGTGTGGAAGCAGTGGTTGTGTTAACGTCTGTTGGTACCTTAGTAGGACCAGCAAATGTTTGGGATTTGGGTGGTGATGTGATTGTAGGTTCAGATGTAGGTTTGGTGGTTGTAGGTTCAGATGTTGTTGTAGGTTCAGGTGTTGTGGTTTTATCAGTGGTTTGGGTGGCAGCAGTGGCTTTATCAACAGAGGTTTTAGCAGCAGTGGTTTTCAGTTTAGATGGTGGTTGTCTGACATGTTTAGCAGGCATCTTCTTCCTTTTTGAGGATCCCACATCTTCAACTTCCTGCTGTTGTTCCCTTTTTAGTTGTACCAACCACTCTGCTTTGGCTTCCAAAGTGTCAACCCTCTTTTGTTTATCTTTAGCAGCTTTTTCAGCTTCTTTATTTGCAGAGTTGTCTACTGCTTTATCTTTGCTGGTTTGTTGTTGTTGTGGTGCAGTTTGAGTTTGTTGTTGCTGTTGTGGTGCTGTTTGAGTAGACCCTGGTATGTTGGCAGACTTTGATTTACCTTTTTGTGAAGGTGGACAACCAAAGGGATCTAGCTTTGGCAACCTATCTCTGCCACTCTCCCCCTTTTTGGCATCATCAGCTGTGAATGCATCATCATCTTCATCCCTGAGAATGGTAGTAGGGGCAGAGCCAGTGGTGTTCAGCAGATGGTCTTTGATGGCTTGAATGTCTGCATGAGTATCTTTGTACCTTGCATCTACCATGTTTCTGATTTCAGCCATGTAGGTTTCATGATTCTGATCTGCTAGTTTTCTGTGAGATATGATGATGGGGGAAACAGATTTCCATAGCTCACTAGCAATATCAGGAGTGGATGGTTGACTCTTGGAAAGAGTAGCCAAGGATTCCAATATTAACTTGACATCAGATTTGATGTCAGCAACAGAGGTTTCAATGGTTTGAACTCTAGCTGTCAATTCTTGGTATTTTAATCCATCACCTAAGTTAATAGGATCATCTGAATTCTTACCAGTGGTAGTTTTAACTGATTCAGTCCTTGGAGGTGAATCCAAAGGATGAGAACCAGATGCCCCTTTTTCTTGGTTCTGGGGACTTCCAACTGATTTTGGGGACACTATAGTGGCCTCATCAGTTGTTGCCTTCAAGGGAGTCTTAGCTATGTAACCACTGTCCTGGTGTGAGACAATGGTCTCTACATCAGTAGTGGCTGCTCCACTTGAAAACTCACCTAGAGTTGCATTGAACTCTAGGGGTGTAACCTCCTCATCTGTTTGTGGGATGGCTGATTGAATTTCCTCAGTCCCAGTCACTTGTGGAGGTATACTCTCATTGACAGGTGAAAGAGAGGAACTGGGATTTTTCTGAGTTTTGTCAATAGCCTCAAACAGAGGTTGCATGGTGTGTGGAACATGTGATGGTGAAGGTGGAGGAGTAAAAAGAGAATTAGCCCTGGGAGAGGGGCTTGTGAACATCTGGCCAAGTGACTCAAATGTATCATGATGTGGTTCCCCTTGGCTTACAACATGATCCTTTTGGGAGGATGCATGAGGAGTTTGGTCAGGTTGAGATATTTCCAACTGTTGTGAGGAAGTAACAACAGTGGTTTCTAGTTGCTTTTGTGTTGCAACAGAGTTATCTTCTGGTATCTCATCTTCCAGAAGTCTCTTTTATGGTGGAGTGGTGGTTTTTGTGGATGGACATTTTCTTTTGGAAATGGCTGGTGTGGGTTTCACAGCACTGGATGTAGTGCCATGATCACCAGGAGTAGTGGGCTCAACAACAGAGGTTTGGACAACAGTTGTTGTCTTAGTCCTCTTTGTTTGTGTTTTTGAAACCTTTGAAACTTTTAATACTTTTTCTTGGGTGTTTGAACCCAGTATTCTTGTGAAAGTTTCATCAGTTAGACTTTTCATTTGCATAGACTCACCCTTTTTGAAAACTTTTTCTGGTAAAACCTTTTGTAGGATTACACTTAAGATTCTTGGGTAAATTAGAAAAGCATTGTTTGACCCAGATTTTATGGCTTTCACATTTGACACTAAATCCATAAACAGTCCCTGGGATAGATTGAAGTCAGAATCTGACAACATAGCATAACCCAAGTACTGAATCCTCAATGGGATTTCATTAAAGGATGTGGACTTAGCGGAGACACAGAGAAGAAGGGTATGGAAGAAAAATTTCATGACTGGTGGGAAAAACCTTTTGAAAAGTGTTGACCCAGTCATCTGAGCATCATACCCCCTTTCCTGAAACTCTGTGTGAAGCTCTGTTTTAGGGAAAGAGTCTTTACCTGATAGGTCATTAAGTGAGAAGGTTGTGGATATCAGTTGAGGGGTAAGGACGATACTTGTTTCACCAATTTTTGATATAATGGAACTAGGCTTTTTGTCTTGAAGCAAGAACTCAACATTCAAATAGAATTCTTGGAGAGTATCAAGATAGATAGGGGCGTCAGCGGTTAGGATTGTCAGGTATTTGGATTTTAGGATGATGTCGATGGTGGAATGAAATGGAGTGTTTTCATCTGTTTTAACCAGATATGGAAGATAATTGTGGGTGGCTTTAGCTTGAAGATACATTGTAATGGATTTCGAAGTTGAGAATGAATGAAATTTGATTGAGGCTTTGAGAATGAAGAAGGCGGTTTCAGTATTTTGAATACAATGAGACAGTGTAACGACTGTTGTGATAAAACAGGGTTTTTATAGTCTCTGGTGAAACCGCTGATGTGGCCAAAACTCTGCTTGTAAGAGCAGACGTGGCAAACATCTGATGGTTAAAACATCTGGTGGGGGACAGCTGTTTTGGCAAACAGCTAATGCAAACAGCAGTTTTTTTTCATTATTATAGATATATGGAATATATATATATATATATATAGATATGGATAATAAAACAGTTGTTTTATCTGATCAGAGGTTTGAAACAGATTTTTCAACCAACAGTGGATAAAATGAATGAAACAGTGCTTGTTTTATCTGATTAGAGGTTTGAAGCAGATTTTTCAACCAACAGTGGATAAAATGAATGAAACAGTGGTTGTTTTATCTGATCAGAGGTTTGAAGCAGATTTTTCAACCAAAAAGCTATTTTGAAGGATGGATTTTGATTTTCTGAAACATTTTAATGCTTTTAGTAAAAACATTTGTGTTGTTAATCCATGTTTAGCATACCAATTCTAGAAATCAGATTTGTAAAGGTAGATGTGTCTAAAGCTTTTGTCAACACATCTGCCAACTGATCCTCTGTTGGAACATGGTGCAGAGAAATCAAACCTTTTTCATAGCTATCTCTGACAAAATGATGTCTGATGTCAATGTGTTTGGTAGTGGAGTGAGAGACTGGATTTTTGATGATATTTTCAGCAGCTTGACTATCCAACATGAGTGGAGTCTGTAATGCAGTTATCCCAAAATCCAGCAATTGATTTTGAAGCCACATGAGTTGGGCTGTACAGCTTGCAGCAGCAATGTATTCAGCCTCAGCTGTTGAGGTGGAAACAGCTGCCTGCTTTTTGCTTTGCCAAGAGACTAAGGCATTCCCTAGAAATTGGCACCCTCCTGATGTGGATTTTCTTGTGGTGTGACAGCCAGGAAAATCACTATCTGAATAACCTGAAAGCTCAATGTTTCCATTAGCAGGGTACCAGATACCAAGTGTGGGAGCACCTTTTAGGTATCTAAATATCCTTTTCACAGCAATAAGGTTTGACTTTCTAGGTGAAGCCTGGGATCTTGCACAGACACAAGTGGCAAACATAATGTCTGGCCTAGATGCAGTTAAGTACAATAAAGACCCAATCATGCATCTATAATGTGTTTGATCAACCAGTTCATCCTTGTCATCAATAGTGAGTAGCTTGACTGTACTCATGGGTGTACTACATGGCTTACAGTCATTCATCTCAAATCTAGTTAGCAAATTCTTTACAATTTATTTTGATGGATGAATGTGCCATTTTGCAGTTGTTTCACTTGGAGACCAAGGAAACACTGAAGTTCACCCATGGCACTCATTTCAAACTCTGCTGTCATGAGTTTTCTGAACTCTTCACACATTTTGTTACATGTGGATCCAAAAATGATGTCATCCACATACATTTGAACAATCATTAAATATTTCCCTCTCCATTTTAAAAATAAGGTTTTATCAATTTTACCTCTTGTGAAACCAATGGATAAGAGAAAGGTGGAAAGAGTTTCATACCAAGCCCTAGGTGCTTGCTTGAGTCCATACAAAGCTTTGTTAAGCTTGTAGACATGATCAGGATGGAATGTGTCTTCAAAACCAGGTGGTTGACAGACATAGACTTCGTCCTGAATTTTGCCATAAAGGAAGGCACATTTGATATCCATCTGATACACCTTGATGTTGTGGTTGACAGCAAAGGCTAGAAAGAGTCTGATGGCTTCTAACCTTGCTACAGGAGCAAAGGTTTCATCATAGTCTATTCCTTCTTCTTATCTGAAGCCTTGAACCACAAGCCTGGCTTTATTCTTGACAAAAATACCCCTTTCATCAGTTTTGTTTTTGAAGACCCACTTTGTGCCTATTGGACAAACATCCTTAGGCAGTGGTACAAGTTCCCATACTTGTTGTCTTTTGAAATGAAGGAGCTCTTCTTGCATAGCTTCTACCCAACTGTTGTCTTTCAGTGCTTCTTGGTACTTGACAGGTTGTGTGAGAGATAGGAACCCTGCAAAAAGACAGATATTGGAGGATTGGCTTCTTGTGAGCACACCCTCTCTGATGTTGCCAATGATCTGGTCTGGTGGATGAGCTCTTAGGTAGATAAGATCTCCCTGATATGGTATGATGGCATTTTGAGGTGAGGGACAGAGGTTTGGTGACTCTGTTGATGTAACATCTGTTTGCACTTCTGTAGTGCCATCAGATGTTTGGAATGGAGGTGGGGGAATGGGTCCAAGTGGTGTAAAACTGGACTGACTTTTGTCAACAGATGTTTGACTTTTGTCAACAGATGATTGTTCAGTGGTTGTGAGAGGTGAAGCAGTGGTTTGAGGGTAAGACTGGCCAACAGTGGTTGACTCAGCTGTGACAGAGTTTTGACAATTGTTTTGAACAGCTGCTTCCTCTGATGCAGAATAGATTTTATAGTGACTGGGGATCACAACATCTGTTCTGTAATCTTGTTGTGGAGACTGTGGAATACCTGCATTGTTAGTTTTAATAGTGATATCTTCAAATTTGAATTTATCTAAATCAAATAGTTCAGCAGGATTTGCTGGGATTTTTAGGGATAAAAGTTCATTGAACTTTACATTAAGAGTTTCTTCTATTGTCTTGGTCTTTGTGTTAAACACTTTATAAGCCTTGGCAGTAGAAGAATATCCTTGAAAATAACCACAATCTACTTTGGCTGCAAATTTTGAAATGGAATCTTTGAGATTTAAGATGAAACATGGGCAGCCAAAGATTTTGAAAAATGAAATTAATGGTTTGATTTTGAACAAAATTTCATAAGCAGTTTTTTGATGTCTTGGGTTGATCAAAACTCTGTTTTGAACATAGCAAGTAGTGTTTACAGCTTCTGCCCAGAAGGACAATGGCAAACCAGAATCTGCTAGCATGGTTCTTGCAGCTTCTATAAGAGTTCTATTTTTCCTCTCAACCACCCCATTTTGCTCTGGTGTTCTTGGGATGCTGTACTGCCTCACAATCCCTTTTGACACACAGAAGTCATCCAACTCCTTATTTTTAAACTCTGTTCCATTGTCACTCCTGAAGACTTTTACTGGCAAGTCATATTGTTTTTCAACTTTGGTGACAAAGTCCTTCAAAATACCTGCAATCTCATCCTTAGAATGTAAAAAGTAAGTCTATGTAAACCTAGAAAAATCATCAACTATGACAAGACAAAATCTTTTTCTTCTTAGACTCATGATTTTAACAGGGCCAAATAAGTCCATGTGCAACAATTGTAGACATTGACTGGTTTTGGACTCATCAATGGATTTGTAAGAGCTTTTATGTTGTTTCCCTTTTAAGCAGGAAACACAATGCTCATCACATTTGAATTCTTTTGATGGTAAGCCTCTAACAAGACTTTGTTTAGAGAGTGTGTTGATAGTATTAAGGTTGGTATGACCCAGTCTCCTATGTCACAATTCTGTCTCCTTTGTGGAGGCAGCAGAAAACAAACAGACATTTGCCATAGGATTGTCCTTTAACATATCAACAACATACACATTGCCACTTCTATGAGCAACAAGTTGTGCTTTGCTCTCAGCAATGATGGTATCAATCTTTTTCACCACTTCTGGCCCAATAATCTTGCAAGTTTTCTTTGTGAAGAATGAGCCATAACCTTTGTCACTCATTTGTGAAACACTCAGAAGATTAAACTTGAGATTATCAATAAGATTGACATTTTCAAACTTGAGTTTCCCAGCTTGTACAGTCCCTGACCCCAACACCTTACCTTTTGAATCATTACCAAAGGATATATCACCCCCTCCATGAGCTAAGAAGTCTAGAAGAAGGGCTCTACATCCTGCCATGTGCCTGGAGCCTCCACTATCTACATACCAAAGACTATCCAACACCCAGTGTTCTGTTGAGCTAGAACATGGCTCATCCGACGTTGCCAGATATTGTATTCAGATTTGACAAGCATCGGTGGCTTGTTGTTCGTGCCAGTGTTATGTGGATCGTGATTGATTGAAGCCATTCTCTGATTTTTCAAAAAAAACAAAGTCTGTTTAAAAAGGTTGAATCGAAATTAAACTATTACTCTGTTTTCAATCCAACAGACAAACGATATGAATAATTGTGAGCTGATCTTTTTATATTAAATTGATTAGTTAGATTGAATTTAATTGACCAAGCTCTGATACCAATTGTTAGGATCTGAGTTTGATTGTTTTGATATATTTAGAATAAAATGAGAAATGAATGATGTAAGTATATATGAAAGTGCAGCGGAAAGATAAACTATAATCAAAACAACAAAAATAATTGTTATCAATGATCAAATGCTTTCATTTAATTGAAATATTACAATCAGTACAAATACTCCCCCTCAGCCTGATCACACAGTGATTGTTTGTCTGAGAGAATGTTTGTGTGTGATGTAATAGAACAGTACAAGCATTGTTCTATTTATAGACAAACCTAAACTACTGGTGACATGTGCTGACGTCACCTAAGATAGTGACCTCTAACAGAATAACAACATAAAACATCTGCCCTATACAATCTACTGTTACATTACAAAACACTGTAAAGTAAACTACTGCTAAGGGAAAACTCTGATGGTATTGCAACATCTGTTGTCACAGCAGTTGTTTGGATGGAACAGTTGTTAGGGTCAGCAGTCTTTTGGGAAGAGTATGTTGTAAAGACTATTTATTTGTGGAATCAACTGTTAGCATATTTTGGCTTTTCAATCATCTGTTCTTCTCCAGGTCAGCAGACCCAACAACTAAAGAAAAAGGAAAGGATATACTTTGCAAATATGAGATAATCATGACCAAATGATAAAAAAAATATCTATACAACTAATAAGCAATATTGTCAGCAACATAGATGAGTTGTAGTTATCTTTTTCATAATTTCACTTAAGCCCTAAGGTATTAGATAAACATACAAGACAAACCTCATGTTTTATAGTTAAATAAGCTTTTATCTTTCTTACTTGTTTAACCTCTTACAAGCATATATTAGCAACACAATATCAATTAGTGTTACAAAACCATCAGCTCCCACTACTAGAAAATAAGCCTAATGCAACTTTTACAAAGCAACTTTTTTCACTTTAGTTGCATTAGACTCTAACCCCACTTTGTTAAACATAAATGTTGCATTAGAAGATTTAATGCAACTTTTCTCAAAAAAAGTTGCAAAATTATATTGAATTTGCAACCTTTCACTTGAAAGGTTGCCAATTGCATTCTGAAAATTTAAATGCAACTTTTTTTTTAAAAGGTTGCATGTTTGAATGCCCAAATGAGAACATCGAAAAATCATCTTACCTGTTAATTTTGAAGTCCAAAATCTCATCTTGCTTTGAATCGGCTGAAGTTGACTGCAAACAAACACAATCGACGTCGATTTAGGGATTTATTAGGGAGGATCATGAATTCTGAAATGGGTCATTAAGTGACTTATTGGTTAAATTACATCAGTGCATCCAATTAAATGATTTGGAGTTACGGAGATTGGGCGGCAATATGAGTTAGCTTGGCGGGAGGATATATTTGTGGATGGAAATTGAGTAGCTAAAGAGAAATTAACATTCTAAAATAACAATTTTTAATAATTAAAATATGATTAGTATATAAAATGTAAATTTAAAACTTATACTATGAAATAAAACTATATTTTTAGCATTCTAAATTAAAAGTTTTATAACACCTGGCAAAATGACGGGTGAGGTCGAGCGCGGCACAACCATCGATTTCGGATCATAACGGTTTTGGGTCAAAATGCTAAGTTTTAAAAAATATCATTTGGTTCTAGTCAAAATATTTCTCATTTTTATTTTGGTTTTCTATTTATTTTAATTGTTGATGAAACATTGAAAGGATTTTAATACACTATTCATTTTTTTAGCAACTCAAGTATACTTTCTCTATGAGAGGTCACCGGTTATAGTCTCGCTCATAACACAATACTATACGTGAGCCATAATTTTTGTCACAATAGGCCTTCAGGCCATGGGTTTCCCTAAAACTAGTAAGGAGCCAGGTTGATAGTAATCAAATTTATTCCACCCAAGGACGTTATAAATTGACCCTAGTGGATGTCACACCCTCAAATTCCACTTGCGGGATTTTACCGCAAGGCGCGTCACACATCAGGATCCAAGTCAACTGTCACAATAAATGACAACTAAATGTAAAATATGTAGACCAAATCATCAAGTTTTTAATAACATGAAACTAGTAGCGGGAGCTTAAACGTGTCTACAACTCCAAAACATGATAAACATAGTCTGAAATATTTTTCCGAAAACATGCAACTAGAAGACCCTAGACGCCATGCAAGACCTGCGCGCCTAGTCCATGTGCTGCTACCTTAGCGACCTAAGAAAACATGCCAAAAGATGTCAACATATAATGATGGTGAAAACACACTTCAATATCAACACAATATCTAGAACATCTACACCCTTCAAAATGACCATTTAGACCAAAAATGAAGAAATGACCCTGGTTGTGTGCGTCAAAGACGCACAAAATGACCCATCCTTGCAACGCTAACAAGGCTCAAGTGGCATGGACACACGGTTTTGGGACCGTGTTTTGGCCGACTTCAACCAAGAAGTCAGCCAAAGCGCACACACAATCGAGAGTGTGATCGGTGGACGACATTGTACAAACGCACCATGAGCCTCCACCCGGGCATTGGGCCGGAAATTGCTGTGGAGATGACCTAGGTGACCTATGCGGGTCGTTACTGCGACACATTTGACCATGTCCAGGCGTGGCAACTCATGCGCCAACGTTAAGCTTTATTTTTGTTTGTTTTGATGTATTTTTATTAATGTTTTAATTTATTTTTATTATTTTTAAAACACATGGTTTAAATTATAAAAAACAATAATAAAAAAGTGATAAAACACATTGTTATAATAAAAAAATGAATTATATTAATTCTATAAAGCTTGTAATTTACATAAGTTCTTTAATTTTTACAAATAATATTATATCTTGTATAACTTTTATAACTATATACTTGCAAAAAAAATATTATTTTCATATTGTCAAAAATATTAAAAACTTTCAATTTTATTTTTCTTGCAAACCTGTTTCACTCGCTTTTTTTTTTTTGAACGGCAAATTTTTATTACACATTTATTTCACCTTACCTTGCATTTGCAAGGATTTGAACCCACAACCTTACATTTGTAAGGGGGGACACCATACCACTAGACCAAGAGGTCATGGGTCTGTTTCACTCGCTTAACATTTTAAACCACTTCTCCCCAAATTTATTCATTCCCCTCCCATACAAAATTCATTTCCCATCCCAATTGTTTCCATTTTCCCTCTTCTTCCCAAACCCTAGATCAATTTCTCTCTTTCGTCTTCTTCATTTATACAACTGACGACGTCTATGCATTCCATTTTCTAGTTGTTAAGTTGGGTTCAATCCTTGTAATAGTAAAACTGTAGGGTGCCCGGTCCTTCGCCATTCACGGGTTTCTTGAAGCAGTCTCTTCGTATGTTTTGTTCAACCAATGTTGAGTTGCCTGGTATGCTTCAACCCAGTTCTGCATAAATCTGAAATATAAAGATGTTTACTCACTATTTTATTTTGTTGCACACCACCTGTTTGTGAAAATGTCTACAAGAACCTCTAAATTTTATATGACTTTACTTTCTTGCTGATGTTAATTTACAATGTTAATGACTAAGCATATAATACATAGGATACCATACGTCACACAATTTTTGTAGACAAGAGATTGAGTTTTTTTTTTTTTTATAATTTATTTCCCATTACATTTTGTTTGATGCTGTAAGAAATATAAATGTCACAACGAAAAGTTTATAATGATATTTTGCATGATGAGGTATGACGTTTGTCTTATTTGTTTGGTTTTTGGATTAATTGAGTTATATGTCTTCTAATATTGAGATCTCGATCTCTTGTGTAATAAAATTGTATTAAATAAATAGTTCTACAATCTGGATCATTATACTTAGCCATGAACATTGTAAATTAAACAAGATAGACATGGATGACTATACATTGTTAGTTGTTGTTACCTGGTATAAGCCATAAAATACGGAGAAACAATTTTTGACAAAGAATGAAATTAATATACATGTAAATGAAGGTGTCGTCTTCACATCAGCAAAGGTTTAAACAACAATTAACAAGACTTGAATATTGAATTCAATGTGATTTTTGAAGCCCTCATTATTTCATGATATATGCCTTCTAAAAAACAAAAGTAAAGATATAATCAGGTTAGAGTGACGTCGCAGTTTCAATTCTTAACGGGCATGCTTATAAACTATATTGATTCTTAGATGACGAAGATATTGTAAATTTAATGCAGTTCACCAAGTACCGCATAACGGATGTTGTTATTGGTTAGTTGGAGCACAAAACCGCTACACTACCTGTCTTGATCTCCATGTTCTGTCAGGGATAAACTAGATCATGTAGTATGTCTTGGTAAGGTATTTAGTAGTTTTGTTTTATTTCTTTTATTTGTTAGATTTTCAGCCTATTCTTAAATTACCTGTTTATGTCCAAACCAGACTAGAGATGTTACCCAACATGTTTCGGTATGCACTTAGGTTAGATGTTTCATGCTTCAGTTCTAAATTAGCTGTTGGTTCTGTATGCATCAGTCTGTGACTTAAAGATACACAAAAGGCAGATTTAAGAAAAGAAACACTTCTATCAATACAAGGACAACAAAACAAGATGGAAGAACATACCTAACAACATTAAGGAAGATGATTTCTCAAAATTGATGATCTTAAAGATGACGTGGTAAGTTTCTAAATTACTTCTTTGTTTCTAGTTTTTTTTTTATTTTAGATTTGTTTCGTGATGAACTTGGTTAACTTGGGTCGGCGATCTAAGGGATCAGGCATGTCACAAAAATTATGCATATAGCCAGCCCTAAAAGTTTTGCACGGATTCTTGACGAGATGGAAATATGTCTTTTTTTTTGCTCGTTACTTGTGTATTTATAGGTCCTTCAACTTTAATTATAATATCGTATATACAGACTAATGACGACATGAACAAGGAACTTCCTTCTTTAACCCGAGTTTTTGAAGGCACACGCAAGTGGACTGAAGGGCGCACATATGCTAGTAGATATGATGACTCCTGGTTAGAGGTTCAATAGTCTACGGGTTGTCATGATTAGGATCATTCATGAATATGTATGTAATGTTAGGGATGTTATGATTAGGGATAGTAAATAATTTATATTCACGAGCCGAGCCAACTTGTTTAAATCATGAGCTGAGCTCGAGCTCAACCTTGCTCTCGAGTCGGCTTGCAAACAGCCATACACAATATGTTTATTTTTACTTTAAAGTATTTTTTAGTAGGATTGTTGTTCATTTACCATATTTTCTTATTATTTTGACAATGTTAATATTGAAGGATCAAATGAAGAAATCAAACCGCTAGAAGGGGGTAATTCGTTAGATCCTTTTAAGTCCATGGTGAACAAAGAGATAGCCGGATATCGTAGACTTTATGATAGAGGTATTTCAAAGAAAATGATTAAAAAAAATCTGGATGGTGGTAGCCTTATTGAATCAGATAAAAAAAAAAAAAAAGACGAGTTGTTTAAAATGCAAAAGGCAAATGAAGACGACCATGTAAAGAAAAATGTTGAGTTGCAAGCTATGCAAGAAGATCGACAATAGCAAAGAGCTGAGTTGAAACCTATGCAAAGTGCCAAAGAGATATGCTAAGCAACGAGAAATGCTACTCAAGCTTATGGAACTACTCATTGATGGTTAAGTGTTACAAATATGAGGGGCGGTTTTTTTTTTTTTTTTTTTTTTTTTTTTTTTTTTTTTTGATGATTGTAATTGATCACTTTTTGTCTACTTTTTTTTTTCGTTTGGACCTATGTTAAGCATTATAAGATTATTTATATTTATATTATTATACCATCATTGTTTTACCTTAATTGAGATAGTAAGCATATACTAGCATTTGTAAGTAATCATGTAAACAATGATTATACAAATTAACAAGATTTAAAAAGTGGGTAAAAGGTTGCCTATGAAAACTAAAACAAAGTTGCATATGCAATAAAAAAGGGTTGCATTTATCTATCAAAACAATAATAAAAGTTGCATTTTGTTATAGCAAATGTTGCATTTGAGTGTAACAAATGTTGCATTAGAGTACAAAATAAGTTGCGTTTGAAACTTAAAAAAAGTTACATTTGTTGTAAAAAAAAGTTGCATATTAAAAGGGTTGCATTAGTTAATATATGCAACTTTTTAAAAAATGTTGCATTATCAAACAAAAAAGTTGCATTAAGTCTAATGTAACTCCACCTAACGCAGCTTTCAATAAATGGTTGCTTTAGGCCTAATGCAACATTTTTAAGGCATAATGCAACATTTTGTTGGGGTTGCACTAGGCTCATTTTGTTGTAGTGTCCATTAAACGTCATTAAGGTTCAAATCAATTTTAGGAGATATCAAATCCTCTAAACATGACAGAATAATCCAATACTAAATTTCCTAATTGTTATAACTATTACGCAAAATATATATGTAATGTTTAAGTAAAATGTTCAAACATAATAATAATCGTTTAATTAGTTTTATGATGTATTAGATTCGTTTAAAATCTGACATATTAATTCGATATTTATTATTTTAAAGTTTCTCAATTTTTCGGATATTACAACTCTACCCTCCTAAAAAAAATTTTGTCCACAAAATTGTTTAGGTCAACAAGTAAATACTATATCACAGACACAAAAAAATTTTAGATATCATAAGTGTATAACGCTACCACATACTAGACGATCAGTTGTGCTATTTGAATGACTAGTAAACGAGAACATAAACGAATCAAAATGCGTACGAGATCAGTCAAAATCGAACATATCAAATATCAAAGTACTGAGACGTAAAAGGATTCGTATAGGCACCAATCTACACAACAAAATCCTGTAGTGCACATATGTACCTGTAATTCATGATTGGGTTCGCGACCGTAATGATCGATTACCTTACAACAGTGCCCTACCGGTTCTTTCGTCATGTATTTCAATGACATATCGAATTTAAGGAAACATGAAATAAAATTAAATGAATCATGATTACTATAGTTCTAGGAAACATCGAGATGATAACTAAAGCACGTCAATTATCTATATCTATATCTATATCTATATATATAATAAATCAAAGCATTTTTAATGACATGTCATAATATTATGCAATCTCTCTTTTGAGAGATGCCACATAGGATGTGATGTGCCAACTCTAGACCAATTAAAAAAAGGAATAAATATGGTTTAAATATGATTTAACATAATCTATTAAGTACCTAATCTACTAAATGTAAATATTAAAACTTTATTATTTTCTCTCTCATCTTTCCTCTCATAACTTTTAAATGTTAATATCTTTTATATACGAGAATTTTTAAAGAAAAAAATTACACCAAATTAACGAGCGTTTTATTATCTTTCCAACGAGTACCATAGTGCTATATAAAAACGGAGAAAAAACGACTATTTTTTGTAACCCGACAGGTATTGTGTCAGGTTTGGAATTAGTTTAAAAAAAATTGTGGGTTTGGGTCGGGCCTGGGATTAGGTGATACCCGACCCAATTACCCTTTTTTTATATTTGAATATGATAACATATGGCAGAGATTTGTTTAAAATAATAATAATAATAATAATAATAATAATAATATTCATTAATCATATATTCGCAGATGCCATTTTTATAGTTTAGATACTTCTAATTTTATTCACTTTACTTAGATTTCTCAACCCGGGACGCTCCCGGGGTATAAACTAGTATATAATAAACCAAAGCATTTTTGATGACATGTCATAGTATTATGCAATCTCTCTTTTGAGAGATGCCACAAAGGATGTGATGTGGCAACTCTAGACCAATTTAAAAAAAGGAATAAATATGATTTAAATATGATTTAACATAATCTATTAAATACCCAATTTACTAAATGTAATTATTAAAACTTTATTATTTTCTCTCTTATGTTTCCTCTTATAACTTTTAAATGTTAATATCTTTTATATACGAGATTTTATACAGAAAAAAATTACACCAAGTTAACGAGCGTTTTATTATCTTTCCAACGAGTACCATAGTGCTATATAAAAAACGGAGAAAAAAAACGACTATTTTTTTGTAACCCAACAGGTATTGTGTGAGGTTTAGAATTAGTTTAAAAAAAATTGTGGGTTTGGGTCACGCATGGGATTAGGTGATACCCGACCCAATTACCCTTTTTTTATATTAAAATATGATAACTTATGGCAGAGATTTGTTTAAAATAATAATAATAATAATATTCATTTATCATATATTGGCATATGCCATTTTTATAGTTTAAATACTTTTAATTTTATTCACTTTATTTAGATTTCTCAACCCGGGACGCTCCAGGGGTATAAACTAGTGTTAGGATATAAAACGAATGTGGAACACTTCTTAAAGCACATATGGAGGCAATGTTATTGTAGCGTGTCGTTGAATGCGTTAGGTGACATAAGCACTCCAATCGTGTCATCCACTAAGTTTCGATTAATTCAAGAATTTAATAGTGAAACGACGCTAATGATAAACTAACCCTATTATACGGCAGAAATCGAGGTATCGAATATGCAAGTAGCAATTAAAGACATAAAAGCCTCTAACGGATAAATCAAATAGTAGAAACCGAGGAGCACGACGATTGATCAAAAGATGAAATCCTAACCCAACATCTACCCATTAACTCACAGGTTTTTTTTATGTTTAAGTTTTCTACAGGAAAGAGCGTTTGCTTTGATACCATAATTGTCACACCCCAACCTGGGCAGGTTGACGTGTCACTCTTACAGATATCAAAACCAAAACCAATCCATAACATTAAAACATAATTACCATTTATTATGATGTAGAAATAAATTAATGAATACTGCTTGTTCAACTTCTTTTAACGCTCTTCACTGATTCCCCAATATCTCATATTACCTGCGAAACAAATAAGACAACATAACAAAAGAAAATACGGCTGAGTTAAAAATTGCCTAGTAACGGAGGAATCAACAGTACAAGTAAATTCAACGCAACGAAAAAGCAAGACATAAAAGAACTGAGACCGAAGTGAACATACGAAAGGGAATATGAAAAACCAAGCGAACTCTATTTCAAACTCGAAACCAAACTTCTATCGAAACAATTGATGAACATAATCCGACGGAAAACCTGATACTTGACCGGAACATAATCAGATACATACCGAAGCATATAAGAAGAATATCAGAAACTTATCAGAACATATACATACATCAAACTACATGACTATTCAAATGAATAAAGTAAGTCAAGTCAAACGGAAGCACCCACGAGCCTAAACAGAGGAGTACACAGATAGCTAGTCCATGCACCTATGAGACGGTGAGTGTGGCGTACACCCATTATTCCAATCTCCACAAAACAAACTCAAACATATATCAGAAGTCAGAAATCAGAAATAGATCTAGGATATATCCATACGCCTCTAAGGGACCATGTTAGAGACGCCGTGATTTTGATTACGCACTGTCACGGAAAGTGTTCATGTCGCTGACGCCCCAACGACAAGTCAAAACGAACTACTCGGGAGACAGAGTACAAAAGCTAAGGCCATGTAAATAATTACAGGCAACTAAAACTGACACTAACTGAACATGCGGCCATGAGTACAAGTCAGAGGCATGGCATGCTATGACACACTAACAAACAAACTGACAAATACGCACCGATCCAAATAATGAACCAGATATGAACCGATGGTACGTATAAAATGATGACAAACAGACTCTAAACATAGACGTAAGTCCGTACTACAAAGTAACGGATACAAATTTACACTATAATGAAAAGACCAAAGAATCTGTACCATGGTATGACGAAAAATAATAAATACTATGATGTAAAGGAAAACGGAATTCGTACCTTAGTTTGAGCAAAGCAAAAAAACAAAATCAAGTTGTCCTCAAATTGAAGGAAAACCTACACTTTCATTATTATAGAATTAGATTTAGTAAACTTAATTAGGCCATATGATTCGTAGACTTCTTAATTTCTGGCGACTGAGACTTTAGGGGTAGCATAAAAAATAAAAATAATAAAAAATTTGACGTCATGACTAATTATATTCTTCGCTTATGCGCCTCATGTATCCCGCACATCGGCATTACTTGATTACTATAAAATTAACCTATTTAATCACTACTAACGTCATGAGAAATTTTAATCCTCACTGGACACAAATTTATATAAAGTTCTATGACATATATTATTAGCTATATTGGTTCCAGTAGCTAAACATGATTTATCAAGGGTTTTCATTTTTTTCCCTTTAGGGCCACAAGATTGTATATGCATACTAACAACCTAGTTGTGATTTTGAGTTATTACCTGTATAGCGAGTAGGTAGGTGTGTGTGAGTGTGCTAACAATATTACCGAAACTCTAATTCTTTTGTGATTTGTATAGTAGCTCACATCACCAAAATCAAATTTTCAATTCATTAGTCTAAGTCGCCGGTAACGAATCATATTCCAAAGGTTGTACATTCATACTGATCATACTAGCACTGATATTGAACATGAACGATTGACATAAGATTCGACTTGTGAAAACCATGTTGCTTTTGAAATATGAACACTCTATAATAGACGATCGGTTACGAAATTAATGGCAGTGAATTGATCCATGATTTCTTAATCTTGGTAGTCGGTTACGCAATTGGTGCAACGGTTATCGAAACTTTGGAGGAGATAACAAATATGAAACCCTATACCACTAAAGAAAAAGGAAAGGATATACTTTGCAAATATGAGATAATCATGACCAAATGATAAACAAATATCTATACAACTAATAAGCAATATTGTCGGCAACATAGATGAGTTGTAGTTATCTTTTTCATAATTTCACTTAAGCCCTAAGGTATTAGATAAACATACACGACAAACCTCATGTTTTATAGTTAAATAAAATTTTATCTTTCTTACTTGTTTAACCTCTTACAAGCATATATTAGCAACACAATATCAATTAGTGTTACAAAACCATCAGCTCCATTAAACGTCATTAAGGTTCAAATCAATTTTAGGAGATAACAAATCCTCTAAACATCTATCTATACATATAATAAACCAAAGGCATTTTAATGACATGGCACTCAAAGAGTCATTCTCTTTTTTAAGTGTGACATGTGTCATCCCATGTGGCATTGAGATATTTTAGGAAAAAAATAATTTAAAAACAAAATTAGATTTTTAACCCTCATGTTTCCTCTCATAATTTTTTAACTTTAATATCTTTAATATACGAGATTTTTTAAAGAAAAAAATTACACCAAATTAACGAGCGTTTTATTATCTTTCAACGAGTACCATAGTGCTATATAAGAAATGGAGAAATTTTTTTGTGAGGTTTTGTTCATACAGGAAAAAAACACAAAGTTTAGAATAATTTTTGTGGAATTTAATAAAATCGTTTAGATATTTTTATAGAATTTTAAAATTATAAATGAATAAAATTGTAATATTTATAATATATATAAAATAAATGATTTTTGAAAAACTAAAAATTGTATAATAGAGTTTATCATTTTTAAATCATAAAATAATTTTTGTAGAATTTATAAGTCATATTAAGTATTTTAAATATATTAAAGAGTTTATTAATCAATATATTTATAAAAAGGGAAAAAGGAAAAGCTGATAAAAAAATAAATGCTTCTGGTGGGAATCGAACCCGCGTCTGGGCGGTCCAATTCCTTATCACAAGTGTGGATCACCACTGAGCCACACCCTGAGAACGATTCTAAACCAGAAAATAATCTATTTGTATTATGAGTAAAATGAGTCATCTTCCCCAATAATTACTAAGAACCCTAGTTTTTCTAATCTAGACAATTATCAAACAATAACCCCAGAAAACATGGGGTTATTACTCGCACTATATCAAAGAACAAATACACAAAACAGATTGATACTTACAATGCCTATGTTTATCCAAGAAGTCGAGTCAAACAAAAGTCAAACTTCGACGAATTCACGATCTAGAGTGAATGAAAGAGAGTTTTGAAGGTAGGGTTAGAGTTTTCGGTACATTCAGAACAAAGAGAGGGGTTCAATTTATACTAACACCAACGAATTGAATGATTTGGAAGGTTTGACCCACACTTAATTATAAACGCGTAATTACCCTTAATATGGAATGTTTTGATTAAGGTTTGCGTGTATAATACGCGTATGGATCTGACAACACCACGAAATTAGTTGTTTCCTATTATAGTTCAATCAAGGGTCAAACAAAAGAGTTTTTGGGCTTTGGTTCTGTGCAGCGATCAAGAAGGAGAACAAGAGGGGTTTTGTTTTTGTGGGCTTTTATATAATACGAGTTGGGATTCAAACAGGAAAGAGCCTTGGCTCAATTGGTTCTGTGTGTGTGTTGTTGTGCTGACCCGGCTCTAGACTCGGGTTCGAGTCTGGTGGGTTTTTTTCTTTGTTTTTTTTTCTGCTGCATATAGAGGAGAGAAGATGGTGGGCTAGCTGTTGGGCCTGGTGATGTGGGTTGGATTTGTTGTTGGGCTTAGTGAGTTGGGTTATGGATAGACTTAGTTGGGTTGTGTTAGTGGGTTAGGATAGTTGGATTATTTAGTATAATGTTTTAAACTAACATTATTATTATTATTATTATTATTATTATTATTATTATTAAAAGAACAACGATGCAAGAAACTTTTATTATTGAATCGAAGCTTCGAATTACAAGGATTATAAATGTAAATAAATGAAATGAAAGGGACTAAAGTCAGACAAAAGATAAAATGAAGGGTGACGGATGTCACAGCATCCCCTACTTTTAGAAATTTCGTCCCGAAATTCCTTCAAGTAGACGTATAAACAGGGTTCTGGGTACTCGAGTTTAATGAGGAAGAGGGCTTTGGGTAGCATGATAACCTGACTTGAATGGACTCGAATGTTAGATATAATTGGATTAAATATATCTAAGGATTATTACCAGTTGTCAAGACTATGAATCGACGTTTTGAACTACCAAGATAATTTGGGGTTAGTTGCTGGTCTAACTTCAAGTCTCGCTTTTAATGCATCATTAGTGTTTATATATAGGGTGTACCGCAGCTAACCCACCACACCTTTGATACATTGAAAACGTACTGGACGCCTACCAAAAACCCTAATAGAATTTCACACCACCTTAATGTACCTATAAATTCATGATTACGTTCCGGACCGGAATCATCAATTTACCTTACATTAGGGTTTTATGTTGTTGGATCAGTATGCTCTTTTCAGTAAGAACTTGCTATCTTTGACACTTAAGTGTTTAGCAAGCTCTTGTATATCAGATTGTAAGCACAGCGGAATGTATAAGTTAAAGCAACACTTTTTATACTTAGAGAGGAGTTATTACTCCCTCTTGATGATTGAAACTAATAATGACAAGTATTTATTATGAATCTAAGCAGTAAATGAGAATTAGATACTTAGGCAGATTCACAATAAATACTGAAATGGAATAGAACAGTGAAAGTGTTTGAAGGATTTTTCTATTAAAATCAATGTCTAAAATAGAAGGTTGAAGCCTCCTATTTATAGACGTTTACATACATGTATCTTGCCCACAAAGCAAGTATACAAATATCAGAAACAAGTTGCACAAGTTGCAACATTGAAACAAACAATTACAGCTAAAAGTAATAATAAACAATAAACTACTGATACAAAAGGCGGTGGAAAATATCTGATGCTAAGTGCTGATGAATGACAAACTACTGATGAGTAGTTTGTCTTCAGTACTTCTGAAGTGAACTTGTCTGGTTTGGACTTCAGAACTTCTGATGAAGTTTCTTCTTCAGCACTTCTCATATCTTCTCTTCAGCAGTTTCTTGTCTTCTCTTCAGTACTTCTATACTTAGCCAAAATGACAGAAGTGAATTAGACTAAGGTTTCCAAAAGTGGTTTCACCAATCCTCTTGTCCTAACATATGTCCTTCTATGAATCTAATCTAACAACACATTAAAGCAAATAAGTTTCACAAAAAGATAACACAACAACACGTTGGGTTACAATGAGACGCTATCAACGCAATGAGGCTATGTAATAATGAGGTCAATTACAGTGGTTTGCAACGACTTGCAAGCATAACAAAATTTAAGTATGGGCTACCACTCACCCGGGGAGCCCTTTAAGTGAGATGTTTGTCTGTGTTGAGTGGATAAATGTAGTAATTGTTTTTCATAGATCGACATGCAAATTGATAATAAACATATGCAAGCAAGTTTGTAATTACGACAACATTAAGTATAAGTGTGATCTTAGTTGACTATAGAAAATAGTTCATATTTGGCCAGCCATGTTTACGAGTATCATGAATAATTAAATGTTCAAAGAAAATCAAATTAAGAAAAATCAAGTTTCATATAACAAACAATTATGTTTTTAGAAAAGTTCTGGAGGATCAAGTATCAAGTTTTTTAACAGTTTGGTTTTCATGGAAATCAAGTCCAAATGTTTCAATAAGTGTAAGGTAAAGTCTTAAATTTCTACGATTAAAATAAAGGTAACCAAATATGATAAATTTCCAACCTGCGTTCGTACATAATAGTATGCAAGGAAATTTCTAGATGCTATATGCTTATGAGTACGACACAATTGGTCACAAAATGATAATAGGATCAAGAAAATGAAAACACATGTATTGGATTCTCGAGTCTTAAGAAGATTCCATCCATGGCTTAGCCAGTGGGGTTAACGCCATCCTGACCAGTTGCTTCGTTTATATTGATATTGAAAGCTCGTCCATGTGCCACCTGGTTTACATTATTCAATTCAGGGCATCGATGCCGCATGTGGTTAGGGTCTCCACAATTATAACATGCCCGGCCGTTAGTAACCAGCAGTGGTTCCTGGGCAGCTATTTGATGATTATCTTGTGTCCTAACCATTACACGACAAGTAGTGGCAAAGTGTCCAAACCTTCCATATCTAGTGCATTGACGACATGGAAGATTTGCAGGGTGATGATACTTGCAAGTGTTTAATTGAGGATGGACTCCCGTGTAGGCTTTCTTGATAGGAGGTTGAGTCACAGGATTCACAACAGCATGGTTCTGATTATCGCCCATTCGTTTCTTAGAGTTCGAAGAAGTAGTGGTGGCCTTTGCTAAAACAGTCTTAGATGCTTCAACGACATGGGTGGTTTTCTCAGCAGACGTCTTGGTGCCCTTCCTAACCAAGTTTCCTTTCCTTACGTGTTTGTCTGTTAAAGTGGCTGCGAGCTGAATTGCTTCTTCCACCGTAGCGGGCTTGCTACCAGTGACAGTATCCTGAATTAGATCAGGTAAACCCTCAATATACTTCTAAATTGCTCGGGATAGCGGGGTAACCATATGAGGAACAAGTAGGCTGAGTTCATGATATCTGGTAGTTTACACTAGGTTTTCTCCACTGTCTTGTTTCAGCTCATAAAATTCATCCTCTAACTTTTTGATTTCATTCCTAGGACAGAATTTGGCGATCATGAGTTCCTTAACCTCAGTCCAAGACAAAGATAAAGCAACATCAGCGCCCCGATTGCGTTTTTCGCCATTTCACCAAGTTAATGCCCCCTTTTGAAGGACACTAGTGGCATAGCGAACACGGAGTTCGTCAGGACACTCGCTGTTCACAAAGGTGCTCTCCATGCTTTCAAACCATTGGAGGAGGCCAGTAGCACCCTCCTCACCAGTGAATTTTGTGGGGTTGCAGGAGTTAAAGTGCTTGAAAGTGCACCGAAATTGAGTCGTACCCCCTGTGATGGCACTGTTACTATTCTGGGTTAACTCACTGACAAGGTTTGGGATCACTGCAGCAATTTGCTCAGCGACTAAAGATGCGAGGCGACGATCAGAACGTTGTCCAGAAGCACGAACAGTGCGTTGGCTGGCATCACGGAGCATGCGGCGAGCAGACATCTATGAGGCAGTCAATGAATAATCATGAGATTAGAAAATGTAAGTATATAACTGTACAGATGATTATGAAGTATGAACTTGTAGGAAAAAAATGAAGATCATGAGATACAAAATATTGTGTATGAAACGAGAGTCTATTATTGAAAAACTTGCATCAAATGCTTGGATTGCCCTTGTCTAGCTGTAAAGCCCAACAAGAACGTTGACTTTTCAAAGGAATTGAACCTAATGGTGATCAAAGAAGACATGCTTTAGCCTATAAGTGGACACTCACTCCAGGAATCCCCGGGTAAGCATAACAGGTCCGTCATTGGATTTATGCGCTATGCTTGCCTATGCCAGAAAACCCAGTGTACAGGCATCCACCCTTCCAGATTGCACGTGTTCCATCCCACTCATTAAAGCTCAACACTTTGAAGGAGCGAAATAAAAGTAGGCATCATGCCTAAGAGTGTCTTCATGAAAGATACTGCTCCCGTCCCATGATGATGTAGACTTTCCACTCCTTGAAGGACACCATCTCTATGCACCACGATGAAAGATGGGAAGAAATGGAGAGAGAAGAAGGGAAAGATAGAGGGAGGAAAGTAGAGAGAAATGAGGGAAATGGAAATTTAGGGAATATTATGCATGAAAGTTGAAGTTCGGTTATAGTCTAGGCCATTTTATCTAATAACCTAGTTCCCTATAACCATGGCTCTGATACCAATCTGTAACACCCAAACCGATGGCGGAAGCATCGAGGTGTCACGTAATGACGATTGTTCAAAAGCTCATGGTACTAAAATGTAAATATTTGATTATTGAATAATGTTTTACAACATGTGAAAATAAATACACGACAACAAAAATAGAGATAGTTGATTGATTTGATCTAAGTCCAAAGTTCTATGTGAAGCGTCAAGCAGCTTATCCTGAAACATGCACGGAGATAAATTTTGTCAACATATGATGTTGGTGAGTATTACCTAGCTTTGTACATATAGTATAAGTTTGAAAAACGGTACAATTCATGTGTCTAGCATCACCAAGGCATTATGTAAACACATAAGTAACCAAACAAGACAAGATCAAATGTAAAGTTGGTAAGGTAAAATTGATAATGAGCACCCTAACACGTGTCAAGTATAAAAGAGCACCATAACATAAGTTATGTCTAAATGAGCACCGTAACATAAGTTACGTCTATATGTAAAGAGCACCATAACATAAGTTATGTCTAGATGTATGATTTTGTACGTAAGCTACATTCATGTTCAAACATAAAGCACAAAGATAAACAAGACACGTATATGAATTGTAAATGAAGAAAAATGTATGTGTAAGTGAATGTGAAAGTTTTGTATACTTGTGCATGAATCACCCCAAAAGTGTAAAAACGAAAAAGGGGATAAGTAATACTCACACTTCGCGTAATAACTTGAAACTCTACCGAACAACGTGATTTGAATTTGGATTATCCCAAAGGATTAACCTAAAGAATTAGATAATTTGTAAGGGAATGAATCTAGGATACAAGTAGTTCTAGGGTTCCTAATTTGGGGATAAGTATTTGTTTAATTATTAATTATGTAAATTATTATTAAATAGAAAAGAAATTAGGTAAATAATTAGGTAAAAGACTATTATAGGTTTTTGATTAAGGATGATCATGTTATAAGGTTTCTAAGTATGAAAATAATTTTTATAAAATTATTGTCTCAAAAATTGAATATTTAGTATATTTATTTCTATTTGTCAAAGAATAAATTTTAATATCTAAAAATATTGAAATTATGATTTATTTATGATTTAAAATAACAAAAATCAATTAAAAATATGAAATGGACGATTTTTTTGAAATAAAAATTATTTCTGAAATGCTTATTAATCTACAAGTTTAGAATAATTTTTGTGGAATTTAATAAAATCGCTTAGATATTTTTATAGAATTTTAAAATTATAAATGAATAAAATTGTAATATTTATAATATATATAAAATAAATGATTTTTGAAAAACTAAAAATTGTATAATAGAGTTTATCATTTGTAAATCATAAAATAATTTTTGTAGAATTTATAAGTCATATTAAGTATTTTAAATATATTAAAGAGTTTATTAATCAATATATTTATAAAAAGGGAAAAAGGAAAAGCTGATAAAAAAATAAATGCTTCTGCTGGGAATCGAACCCACGTCTGGGCGGTCCAATTCCTTATCACAAGTGTGGCTCACCACTGAGCCACACCCTGAGAACGATTCTAAACCAGAAAATAATCTATTTGTATTATGAGTAAAATGAGTCATCTTCCCCAATAATTACTAAGAACCCTAGTTTTTCTAATCTAGACAATTATCAAACAATAACCCCAGAAAACATGGGGTTATTACTCGCACTATATCAAAGAACAAATACACTAAACAGATTGATACTTACAATGCCTATGTTTATCCCAGAAGTCGAGTCAAACAAAAGTCAAACTTCAACGAATTCACGATCTAGAGTGAATGAAAGAGAGTTTTGAAGGTAGGGTTAGAGTTTTCGGTACAATCAGAACAAAGAGAGGGGTTCAATTTATACTAACACCAACGAATTGAATGATTTGGAAGGTTTGACCCACACTTAATTATAAACGCGTAATTACCCTTAATATGGAATGTTTTGATTAAGGTTTGCGAGTATAATACGTGTATGGATCTATTAACACCACGAAATTAGTTGTTTCCTATTATAGTTCAATCAAGGGTCAAACAAAAGAGTTTTTGGGCTTTGGTTCTGTGCAGCGATCAAGAAGGAGAACAAGAGGGGTTTTGTTTTTGTGGGCTTTTATATAATACGAGTTCGGAATCAAACAGGAAAGAGCCTTGGCTCAATTGGTTCTGTGTGTGTGTTGTTGTGCTGACCCGGTTCCAGACTCGGGTTCGAGTCTGGTGGGTCGTTTTTTTTTTCTGCTGCATATAGGGGAGAGAAGATGGTGGGCTAGCTTTTGGGCCTGGTGATGTGGGTTGGATTTGTTGTTGGGCTTAGTGAGTTGGGTTATGGATAGACTTAGTTGGGTTGTGTTAGTGGGTTAGGATAGTTGGTTTATTTAGTATAATGTTTTAAACTAACATTATTATTATTATTATTATTATTATTATTATTATTATTATTATTATTATTATTATTAAAAGAACAACGATGCAAGAAACTATTATTATTGAATCAAAGCTTCGAATTACAAGGATTATAAATGTAAATAAATGAAATGAAAGGGACTAAAGGCAGACAAAAGATAAAATGAAGGGTGACGGATGTCACAATGTGACACCCGACATGTTTGGCTTAAACATATTAGTAACATCTAAGTCAACCTTAGCGAGAAACGTTTATAAACAAACTTAACTGGGTTAGTTGAGTCGGGTCAAGTTAGGATTGTCCAGGGTACAATGATCTGGAGGATCATTGGGAGTCGTTTTGGTAATACACTAGTACCGGGTTCCGTTGTTGGTGACATTACATGAACTAATTAAGTATATGTGTAGATTATGGGTCGTGTGGTGGATTATATACATAGATGTGTTTAAATGATGTGTAAATGATTATCTATGCTTAAATATGTCAAATATAGATTAAGGATGCATGCTTATGTGTTAAGATGTGTTAGAATGCGTTAAACACGACAAACTGGAAAACTGGTTAAAAAGGAGTTCTGGTTCGACCACTTCGAGTGGTCGAAGGAGAACAATTGCCTGGTTCGACCCTTTGTAAATGGGCGAACCAGAGAAGTGGAATTGAAAGAATTCCCTTCGACCAGGACAGGGCTCATTCGACCCTGTGGAAGGGTCGAAGGAGGCCACCTTCGACCATTGAAATGGGGCGAAGGAGGATTAGTATAAATACCAACCTTTGTCATTTTTCATCATTTCACAATAACCGTCCCAAAACTCTCTCAAACGATCTAAATCACTAAGGAAGGAGTTTTTGCTCTTCTTTTTCACAATCTAACCTATCTACAACATCTAAACAAGAATCCAAGGTGTGTTCTTAATCCTAAACCTTTTTAAAAGCATTTTAATTCGTTTTCATCTAACCCTAATTGTCCGGATCTGTTCTAAGGGTGTTTTTATGATTAAAAACCTTTTAAACATCTTTCTAAATCAAAACATTATCACTAACATAGGTTTCATGGTGAATAACATATGTAAATTGTGTATTATGTGGTGTTATGTGTTGTTCAATGATTTGCTGCTGTATCTATGATAGAAACATGATATAGGATTGTTGTTGATGCTAGATTATTGTTGTTTAGGGTTAGGATTGGATATGATGATGTATGGGTATTTGGGGGTTTTAACGAATCTAGACTTGATGCATGATATTTATGATCAATAGAATTGATAAGAAAAGATCGAACACTCGACAAACTGAGCATTTCAAGTTGAATATGAATCGATTTCAAAAGTTACCAAATTGGGTAAATTATTCATGCATGAAAGCGATGTTTCCATAATCTTTACCATTTTGGGAAAGGGCTGAAACGGACGTATTATCGGGGGAAATCGGTGGGGTTTTGTAGGGATAAGTTATCCATGCTTGACTGCTGTGTTTGATGATGTTTCGAGTCGTTTTGAATGTGTTTGAAGCGTTTTTAGGAAAATTTGCACAACAGGGGCGAACCTGGCCTCCTTCGACCGATCGAAGGTGCGAAGGAGGGAGTCCAGGGTCGAACCTGGGTTTTTGTTGGGCGAACGTAGTAAAACGGGCGAAGGAGGCATCAAACGGTCGAACGAAATGTAAAACGGGCGAAGGAGACTGAAAACGGGCGAAGGAGACTTAAAACTGACTGGTTCGACCGTTCTGATGCAGAAATGAGATTTTTGATACAAACTAAGTGTTTTATGCTTGAACCTTGTATGTAATCTATGTGTACTTGATTAGTTAGGGTAATGGGTCACCAACGGAATGTCGGGTCGGTCTAGTGTGTCGGTTAAACATTCAAACACGTTTTAAAACATACTTGGTTACGATCTGGACAATCGGGGACTAGATAACCTTATGGTTATTAGTCGGAACACTTATGTGAACATTTTGATAGATCTCCAGTAGAGGGATTACCAAGGGCTTAACATCTTTGCTTGTAATCGAAGAACGCTATTTAAGGTGAGTTCACGGCCCCACTTTTACTGCTTTAACTTTTGGGGGAGAAAACATGCGCTAAACTATTTTGGTAACATATGTCATACTATGGTTTTTAACTTTATATTGCTATACGATCTTTGGAAGTCCCGGGGGAAACCATGAATGTGCGGGGATGCACAACGGGGGAAATGTGGATAGATCTATTGGGCGTGACCTGCCCCACTCGTCGGCTTGGAGGGCCGGGCGGGTGCATATTGACTCGAACAGGAACATTGGTATCACGCTGAACATTCGGGCTGCTTAAACATGCTAAACATTGCTAAACGTGTCTAGTAATGGTTTCCAATCGTAGTAGTAATAAAACATACGCCTAGCTAGCGTACTTGGTAACATTGATATAGTATGGACATGGTAACGTTTTGGTAACATATTGAACAAACCTGTGAACTCACCAGCATTATATGTTGACATCTTTTTGGCATGTTATTCTCAGGTCGCTAAGGTAGCAACAAATGGAACTAGGCGCACGGGTCTGCATTGGCGTCTAGGCATAGTTGCATGTTTTGTAATAAAAAGTGTTTTGAATAACTTTTGGGATGATAGCATAGTTGATTAAATGCTACTTAAACGCTTCCGCTTATAAAATCGTTGGTTATGTCTCTTTACGTTTTTTTTTTCATACAGAGTTGTTTATTGTGATCGTTGACTTGGATCCTGGTTTGTCATGCGCCTCGCGGTAAAACCCCGCAAGTGGAAATATGAGGGTGTGACAGATTGGTATCAGAGCCAATGGTTATAGTGAACTAGGACTGCATGTAGAGTCTGGTCTATAGCCGAGTCGCACACACTAGATGGTCACACACTTGAGTCTATTAGTGGGATACGTACTAGCGTTGTCGGGGTGTCATTACATTATCATCATGCTTCTCCGTTACATCATCCGCTTTTATTTGGGTTCTTACCTACTCTTGTCTTCTTCTTCTGGATTGAAGAAGGAGGGGTTGATTTGTTGGTTCTAGCACACACATGCCTACCTACACTTGCACCTATCGTCACACATTACTAGGCGACAATATTCGGTGACTGGGGTCTGGATTAGGGGTACATCTGGAGGACCATGTAGAGCAGTTTATCATTTCGGGTGCACACGAAATAATAAACTGGAATGCATGAAAATCCCGATGGACTTCGAGTTTGGATGTATAGTCCTGGATTTGTCCCTAGGTCAACTCTTGTAAATTTCTAGTGGTTGACACTGGAAGTGAATCTGAATCCCTCGATTTCTTGATTTGTTAGATCATTTCTGGTGCTCGCGGTGGTGGACGTCGTGGTGGCGGCGGTGGCCGTGCTGGCGGTGGTGGTCGTGCTAGAGGCGGTGGTCGTGGAAACATCAACATGACCCAAGCTGAACTGAACAACTTGCTACAGCAGCAAGTGAACATGGCTATGGCAAATTTCCAGGCTGGGATTAATGCCATGGGTGGTGAGTTGATTTCTATCGACCTTGCCTCATTTTTGGGATTCGTACCCTTTCGTTTGTGTTTTACTCGTGTACCGTGTTTCAGGTGTTGGTGCCAATCCACCCCCACCTCAGTGCTCTTATAAGAAGTTTCGGGACTGTCAGCCCCATAACTTCGCTGGAACTGAGGGAGCGGTGGGACTGCTCCGATGGCTGGAGAAGGTTGAGTCTGTGTTTGTTATGTGTAACTGTCCTGCTAGGGACCGGGTGAAGTATGCTACTACGACATTTGAAGGGCCTGCATTGTCGTGGTGGAATGCTACTACTCAGAACATGGGATTGGGGGAGGCTATTGCCATGCCTTGGGCGGAGTTTGTACAGCTGTTGAGAGGTGAGTATTGTCCGAGAGAGGAGATACAGAAGTTGGAACATGAGGTCTGGAGCTACAAGATGGTTGGGTCTGAGATTGAAGAATACACGGTGAGGAGGAATGAGCTGGCGGTGTTGTGTCCTGATTTGCACACACCCGAGTACAGGAGGATCGAGCACTACGTGTCTGGACTAGTGCCCGAGATAGCTGGATTGGTGGCTGTTGGGAATCTTCCCACTATTGCTGAAGTTGTCCGATCAGCTCATCGGATGACTAACCTGAAGGTGGCAGAAGGCGTTTTGCCACCCAAGGGTGCTGCTGTGAAGGTTACTGAGGGGAACAAGAGGAAGTGGGATAGTGTGGGGAAGAGTGTGGTGCCAGCTCAGCTGGCGAAGAAGTTTGATTCATCTGGGTCTTCGTCTGGGCAGAAGACGGGTGGGTATGTTGGAAAGCATCCCAAGTGCAACAAGTGTGGTTTTCACCATTCTAGGGGTTGTGATAGGGCTCGTTGTCATCGGCGCCATCAGTTGGGGCACCATGCTAAGGATTGCAAGGTGGCACTCACCCCAACTCAGACTCCTGCGGCTGCTCCTGCTCCTGCTGCTCAGGGAACTCAGGGGAGGCAGGGGTGTTATAACTGTGGTGATGCGGGACACTTCAAGCGTGAATGTCCTAAACTGAAGCAGAGCGATAATGGGAGGGGCGGGAACGGTAACGGGAACAACGGCGGCGGAGGCAGGACTGCACGTGCTTTCGTCATTGGATCTGCGGAGGCTAGGCAGGATCCAGACACAGTTACCGGTACGTTCCTTCTTAATGATCGCTATGTTTCTGTCTTATTTGATCTGGTGCCGATAAGAGTTTCATATCTTTGGATGTTAGTCAATTGCTAGATATAGTACCCACACCTTTAGATGCTAAGTACTTAATAGAATTGGCTGATGGTAAGAAAATCGAAGCGACACACACCCTTAGGGAATGTCGCTTGGAACTGTCGGGTTTGTCTTTCCCCATTGACCTTATGCCGGTACCCCTGGGTAGTTTTGATGTCGTGGTTGGTATGGATTGGTTATCGTTGTATCGCGCGGAGATCGTTTGTTTTGACAAGGTCATTCGGATCCCTCTCCCTGATGGATAGATTCTTTCGGTTCGAGGCGAGAAGAGCGGTGCTCCGCTGAGTATCATTTCTAGCATGAAAGCCCGTAAGTATCTTCGGAAGGGCTGTTCGGCCATTCTGGCACTTGTTAACGTTTCTACTGACGATGAGAAGAAGATTGAGGATATTCCGGTGGTTCGTGACTTTCCTGATGTGTTTCCTGATGATTTACCTGGTCTTCCTCCCCATCGTCAGGTTGAGTTTGGTATCGATCTTACTCCGGGCGCAACTCCTATTGCCCGAGCTCTGAATCGTCTTGCACCTCCCGAGATGCAAGAGTTGTCCAGCCAGTTGCAGGAACTCTTGGAAAAGGGTTTCATCCGACCGAGTTCTTCCCCGTGGGGAGCTCCTATTTTGTTTGTGAAGAAGAAGGATGGAAGTCTTCGCATGTGTATTGATTATCGTGAGCTGAACAAAGTGACCATCAAGAATCGTTATCCTCTTCCTCGCATTGATGATCTCTTTGACCAGCTTTAGGGCTCCAGCTACTATTCGAAGATTGATTTGCGATCCGGTTACCACCAGTTGCGCGTCAGGGAAGCTGACATTCAGAAGACTGCTTTTCGCACTCGTTATGGCCATTTTGAGTTCTTGGTCATGCCTTTTGGTCTCACTAACGCACCGGCGGTGTTCATGGATTTGATGAACCGCGTTTGTAAACCTTACCTTGACAAGTTCGTTATCGTGTTCATTGACGATATTCTGATTTATTCCAAGAACAAGGCGGATCATGAGGAACATCTGCGGTTGGTCTTGGAACTTTTGAGACAGGAGCAGTTGTATGCTAAGTTCTCAAAGTGTGATTTTTGGTTACGTGAAGTTCAATTCCTAGGACATGTGGTGAATGAACTGGGAATTCATGTCGATCCGGCTAAGATCGAAGCTATTAAGGACTGGGAAGCACCAAAGACGCCATCTGAGGTGCGGCAATTCCTAGGTCTTGCGGGTTATTATCGTCGTTTCATTGAGGGATTTTCGAAGATCGCTCAACCCCTCACTGCTCTTACCCAGAAGGACCGAAAATTCGACTGGGATCACAAGAATCAGCATTTCAGATGCTGAAGCTTAAACTTTGTTCTGCACCTATCTTATCCTTGCCAGAGGGTACGGATGACTTTGTTGTGTACTGTGACGCTTCTATTCGTGGTCTCGGTTGTGTGTTGATGAAACGCGGGAAGGTTATTGCTTATGCTTCTCGTCAACTCAAAGTTCATGAGAAGAATTACACTACTCATGACTTGGAACTGGGTGCGGTAGTCTTTGCGTTGAAAATCTGGAGACATTACTTGTACGGTACCATGTGTGAAGTATATACCGATCACAAGAGTCTTCAGCATATTTTCGATCAGAAGGTGTTGAACATGCGGCAGCGTCGCTGGGTAGAACTCCTGAACGATTATGACTATGCCATCAAGTACCATCCTGGCAAGGCGAACGTTGTGGCGGACGCCTTGAGCAGGAAGGAGTCTGCGAATCCTCGTCGTGTTCGAGCCTTACAGCTCACCATTCATTCGTCGTTGCCTGACCGAATTCGTTCTGCACAGTTGGAGGCCTTGAAGGAGGAAAACCTTAAGGCTGAAACTATGCACGGTGCTGACAAGCACCTTGAGCTCATGACCGATGGCTTACACTATTTTGCGGGACGTGTTTGGGTCCCATTGTTCAGGGGATTGCGCGAGCTTGTTCTGGATGAAGCTCACAAATCCCGGTATTCTATTCACCCTGGCTCAGATAAGATGTATCAGGATTTGAAGATACTTTATTGGTGGCCAAACATGAAAGCTGATATAGCTTCTTATGTCAGCAAATGTTTGACTTGTGCTAAAGTCAAGGTGGAGTATCAGAGGCCGTCTGGTCTCCTGCAACAACCAGAGGTTCCGGAATGGAAGTGGGAGCGAATCACGATGGATTTTGTCACCAAGCTGCCAAGATCACCTAGTGGTTACGATATGATCTGGGTGATTGTTGACCGGCTGACAAAATCGGCACGTTTCATACCTATTAAGGAAACCGATGGGCTCGAGCGGTTGGCTCGACTTTACCTTAAGGAGGTGGTTGCTCGGCACGGGGTGCCTGTTTCTATTATCTCTGATCGTGATTCTCGTTTCGCTTCGCGTTTCTGGAAGGCTCTGCACAAGGCTTTGGGTACTCAGTTGGATATGAGTACGGCTTATCATCCGCAAACTGATGGACAGAGTGAGCGGACGATTCAAACCTTGGAAAACATGCTTCGGGCATGTGTTATCGATTTTGGCAAAAGTTGGGAGATCCACCTGCCGTTAGTGGAGTTCTCCTACAACAACAGCTATCACTCTAGTATCAAGGCAGCTCCGTTCGAGGCTCTTTATGGACGGAAATGTCGATCACCACTTTGTTGGGCCGAGGTGGGCGAGAGCCAGCTCACTGGTCCGGAACTTGTGTACGAAACTTCGGAGAAAATCGTGCAGATTCGTCAGCGTTTGGCTGCTGCTCGGGATCGTTAGAAGAGTTATGCCGATCGTCGTCGAAAACCTTTGGAGTTCCAGGTTGGGGACAGGGTACTTCTGAAAGTTTCACCATGGAAGGGCGTCATACGCTTCGGAAAGCGTGGCAAGCTTAACCCTCGATATGTCGGACCATTCGCAATCCTGGATCGGATTGGACCGGTGGCATATAGACTTGACTTACCGGCGGAGCTCGGTAGTGTGCACAACGTCTTCCATGTGTCTAACTTAAAGAAGTGTTTGGCTGATGAATCTCTCATTGTACCACTGGAGGAGATCAAGGTCGATGATCGTCTTCGCATTGTGGAGGAACCTGTCGAGATTCTCGACAACAAGATTCGTAGCCTTCGTCGGAGTAAAATTCGCATCGTTAAAGTCCGTTGGAACTCGAACCGTGGACCGGAGTTCACATGGGAACGGGAGGATCAGATGAAAGCTAAGTATCCTCATCTTTTTCCAAAATGCGCGTTCGAATCGAGGCATGTTACTGCTGAAGCGGAATGAATCTCGGGTCGAGATTCCTTTCAAAGTGGGGATGATGTGACATCCGGTAATTTTCTTTTCGTTCTCTTCTTTTCGTTGCTTTCTTTTGGGGCTTTGCGCAATTTTCGGGACGAAAATTCTTTCAACGTGGGGATGATGTGACACCCGACATGTTTGGCTTAAACATATTAGTAACATCTAAGTCTACCTTAGCGAGAAACGTTTATAAACAAACTTAACTGGGTTAGTTGAGTCGGGTCAAGTTAGGATTGTCCAGGGTACAATGATCTGGAGGATCATTGGGAGTCGTTTTGGTAATACACTAGTACCGGGTTCCGTTGTTGGTGACATTACATGAACTAATTAAGTATATGTGTAGATTATGGGTCGTGTGGTGGATTATATACATAGATGTGTTTAAATGATGTGTAAATGATTATCTATGCTTAAATATGTCAAATATAGATTAAGGATGCATGCTTATGTGTTAAGATGTGTTAGAATGCGTTAAACACGACAAACTGGAAAACTGGTTAAAAAGGAGTTCTGGTTCGACCACTTCGAGTGGTCGAAGGAGAACAATTGCCTGGTTCGACCCTTTGTAAATGGGCGAACCAGAGAAGTGGAATTGAAAGAATTCCCTTCGACCAGGACAGGGCTCATTCGACCCTGTGGAAGGGTCGAAGGAGGCCACCTTCGACCATTGAAATGGGGCGAAGGAGGATTAGTATAAATACCAACCTTTGTCATTTTTCATCATTTCACAAACCCTAACCGTCCCAAAACGCTCTCAAACGATCTAAATCACTAAGGAAGGAGTTTTTGCTCTTCTTTTTCACAATCTAACCTATCTACAACATCTAAACAAGAATCCAAGGTGTGTTCTTAATCCTAAACCTTTTTAAAAGCATTTTAATTCGTTTTCATCTAACCCTAATTGTCCGGATCTGTTCTAAGGGTGTTTTTATGATTAAAAACCTTTTAAACATCTTTCTAAATCAAAACATTATCACTAACATAGGTTTCATGGTGAATAACATATGTAAATTGTGTATTATGTGGTGTTATGTGTTGTTCAATGATTTACTGCTGTATCTATGATAGAAACATGATATAGGATTGTTGTTGATGCTAGATTATTGTTGTTTAGGGTTAGGATTGGATATGATGATGTATGGGTATTTGGGGGTTTTAACGAATCTAGACTTGATGCATGATATTTATGATCAATAGAATTGATAAGAAAAGATCGAACACTCGACAAACTGAGCATTTCAAGTTGAATATGAATCGATTTCAAAAGTTTCCAAATTGGGTAAATTATACATGCATGAAAGCGATGTTTCCATAATCTTTACCATTTTGGGAAAGGGCTGAAACGGACGTATTATCGGGGGAAATCGGTGGGGTTTTGTAGGGATAAGTTATCCATGCTTGACTGCTGTGTTTGATGATGTTTCGAGTCGTTTTGAATGTGTTTGAAGCGTTTTTAGGAAAATTTGCACAACAGGGGCGAACCTGGCCTCCTTCGACCGATCGAAGGTGCGAAGGAGGGAGTCCAGGGTCGAACCTGGGTTTTTGTTGGGCGAACGTAGTAAAACGGGCGAAGGAGGCATCAAACGGTCGAACGAAATGTAAAACGGGCGAAGGAGACTGAAAACGGGCGAAGGAGACTTAAAACTGACTGGTTCGACCGTTCTGATGCAGAAATGAGATTTTTGATACAAACTAAGTGTTTTATGCTTGAACCTTGTATGTAATCTATGTGTACTTGATTAGTTAGGGTAATGGGTCACCAACGGAATGTCGGGTCGGTCTAGTGTGTCGGTTAAACATTCAAACACGTTTTAAAACATACTTGGTTACGATCTGGACAATCGGGGACTAGATAACCTTATGGTTATTAGTCGGAACACTTATGTGAACATTTTGATAGATCTCCAGTAGAGGGATTATCAAGGGCTTAACATCTTTGCTTGTAATCGAAGAACGCTATTTAAGGTGAGTTCACGGCCCCACTTTTACTGCTTTAACTTTTGGGGGAGAAAACATGCGCTAAACTATTTTGGTAACATATGTCATACTATGGTTTTTAACTTTATATTGCTATACGATCTTTGGAAGTCCCGGGGGAAACCATGAATGTGCGGGGATGCACAACGGGGGAAATGTGGATAGATCTATTGGGCGTGACCTGCCCCACTCGTCGGCTTGGAGGGTCGGGCGGGTGCATATTGACTCGAACAGGAACATTGGTATCACGCTGAACATTCGGGCTGCTTAAACATGCTAAACATTGCTAAACGTGTCTAGTAATGGTTTCCAATCGTAGTAGTAATAAAACATACGCCTAGCTAGCGTACTTGGTAACATTGATATAGTATGGACATGGTAATGTTTTGGTAACATATTGAACAAACCTGTGAACTCACCAGCATTATATGTTGACATCTTTTTGGCATGTTTTTCTCAGGTCGCTAAGGTAGCAACAAATGGAACTAGGCGCACGGGTCTGCATTGGCGTCTAGGCATAGTTGCACGTTTTGTAATAAAAAGTGTTTTGAATAACTTTTGGGATGATAGCATAGTTGATTAAATGCTACTTAAACGCTTCCGCTTATAAAATCGTTGGTTATGTCTCTTTACGTTTTTTTTTCATATAGAGTTGTTTATTGTGATCGTTGACTTGGATCCTGGTTTGTCATGCGCCTCGCGGTAAAACCCCGCAAGTGGAAATATGAGGGTGTGACACACAATATATGTAATGTTTAAGTAAAATGTTCAAACATAATAATAATCGTTTAATTAGTTTTACGATGTGTTAGATTCGTTTAAAATCTGACATGTTAATTCGATATATATTATTTTAAAGTTTCTCAATTTTTTCGGATATTACAAAAGTTAGTACAAAATTAAAATTAAAAGTAAATACAATTTGCATTGCAACATCTTTTTATGGAATTTCCTTGTAACTTTAAAACTTTAAATAATACAAACACAACTAACCTTAAGTTCTGCACATGAAGCGACATTCATTTTCTCAACAATTTTTTCTCCAGATCAATGCCACGCAGAAGGTACATTTTTCGTGAACGAATTTTCAAGATATCGAACCTATACCGTTAAGAAATTGAATAAACAATTAAGAGCAAATGTAGTAACATAGATTAGTTCATTACCAAAAGAATTGCAAATTCGAGAATTAAATTAATACAGAAGCTTAAGATTTTAAAATTCCAAACTCGATTAATTCCAAACTCGTTTGCACTAAACTAACCCAATATAACAGAATAAAAAAATTACCGTCAAACTAAAATTGATGAGAAAGATACCAGATCTTCGCTGCAACCCCAGCCTTCACCGGAATGTCTGGTTTAGAAGGAACCCTAGGCCCTAGCACACTTAAGCCACTACCTGTTGAACCATAACCACCGATCAACCTATTTGAATCAACATCGTAGCCAACGCCTGGTTTTGCATCACCACTATCGTTGGAACCCTAATTCTTAGATGAGAAATAACCGTTGAGAGAAAGAGAGATTAAGGATGAAGTGATGATTATAATTGATGAATTGACTAACTGTAGAGAAAGAACCTAATTCTTAGATGAGAGATAATTGTTGATTGAGAGGGAAAGGGTGAAGTGATGATTATAATCATAATGAATTACCTAATTGAATTTAATTAATGATTTTTTATTTAAAAAAATTAAAATTCTTAGGAAATTTATTATCATTGACCGAATTTGACCAAAATAATAATTAATGATTTTTGATTTTAGGAAAGTTATTAATTGACCGATGTTGACCAATTATTGTGTTTTAATATAGATTTTCTATTTAAAAAAAATAAAAATTTATAAATTACATGGTAGGGACATGTGGCACAATATGGAGGAGAGAGGATTGAAGGTTGAATTAGGAAATGACAAGGGTACCTAATGGCTTTTGTTTATCAGATGTAAGAAGATGATCAAATTCAAAATTAGGATTGAATGTTTCACCATAATATATTTTCTATTTCATCGTGATTTGTAAAAACTGGTTTAATCTTCTATAAAAAATTACACTCCTCTCAAGAATCGGCTGCAACTACTTTGGTGTTGTTATTTAATTAGCACAATAAAATATTGTTCTTATTTAATCAACACAATGAAATATTGTTGTTATTTTATCAGCACAATGAAATATGTACTAATAGCACTTTAGTAATTTAACTAGCACAAAGAAATGTAACATCGCGTGATTTTATTACTTTTACATATATTTTAAACCCTATATTTAACAAATTCCAAGTTCGCCTTTGTTCGTTTTTTTATGTTACTCCTATCAATCCATGACGAGTCGTCATTATAATTAATCCTATTAAATTTAGGCGTTATAACAAGAAACTCATTTAGTTAAGATCTTAATATATATATATATATATATATACATATATTATTTTAATATAACATATATTTTTTTTCTATTAATAATTTCATAAAAAAAGGGGGAAAAACGGGATTTAGTCCCTTGACTTTTGCAACATACAAATCAATATTGTGAAGGATGATGTACATTTCTTTTAATTCTTTCTTTGAGTCTCGATGTGAACAGCAACCTTACGACCACTTGACCATCAACCAAACTTAACCCCAACTAATCTACTTCTAACCACCCTAATAACTCCATTTAATACCCAACCACATCACCTCACCTATAAATACAACCCCTTCCCACTCTTTAACCTCTTGTGCATCCTATTTCTCTCTAAAACTCTATCTAATCTTCAAGGTTTTTGAGCAAACTTTCTGAAAACACATCAGTAAGTTTCTAGGCTCAAACCTTCAATTATTTTTTGTTTTTCCTTCTCTTTTCTATCCAAAACTCCTAGGAGAAACCTCTAGGATCTTCCCCATGTTTATCCACAGGAGTGTGATAAGGGTAGAGCACCTAAAAGAGGTCCCAAATGGGTTTGTTTTCTGAATTGTTTTGTCACACCCTCAAATTTTCACTGCGGGGTTTATACCGCGAGGCGCATGACATACCAGGATCCCATAGCCATAAGTCATATGAACGAACTCTAAATGCCCAAACCATTTAGTTCATTTTCAAAAACCAAGTTTAGTTAGGCTGCGGAAGCGTAAACCAAACGTAAACCTTTTAAAACCATGCGCAAAACAACGCGCCCAAATTAAAACCATACGAAAGAAAATGTAAAAGAATGATATATAATTTAAGTGTATGCCCAAGACCCCAAATGCAGTGAAGTGTGCAGTGCTTTCTAATCGTGGCACCGGAAGCTAACTACCTGCAAAAGCATGTATATCGTGGGTCAACAAACAATGTTGGTGAGTTCACTAAGTAAAAAAAAAATGAGTAAGTAAATGCGTTGGTTTCCAAAACCACGTAACCAAGTAAAAGCGTAGGTCCTCCAGACCAAAATGTTCAAGTATCATCAGTTTAAGCGTGTCAGGGGTAGCTAACCCACTCAGTGTAACTAAACAGAATTATTGGGACACCTTCAGTAATGTAATAGTTTGCCTCAATAACTGGTGTCTATCAACACCAGTTCTCAAATGTGGTCAAAAGTTCATGCCCGTGCCTCAAGCACCTCAGACATGAGGTTGCTGCACAACCTAATAGCGCTATCAACTAATACCCCGCTCGCCTCCAGCGATTAACCCAATAATATGCAAGGACTTTCCAAATGATAGAGTGTTTAGTTTACAAAGGACCAATAAGTTTTAAACTGATCAAAAACCCGATCCACACAAGGAATCGTATAACCCGACCCACACAAGGAGTCAACCCGACCCACGCAAGGAGTCAAAGCATCTCATAACCCGAGATGTAAAAGTAGTCCCAAACCGGACTAGAAAACATTTTGTAAGTTGTCTCAAACCCGAGACGCATGCTTTTGAGAAAAGAATAGTGAAACTCACCTTAGAATGCTAGCAAAAAAATCCAACTCCAAAGTAGGGTGTGCTACCGACTCCCTAGTACATGTGTCACTAAGTGAGTATATGTGTAATACCATTACACCATATAATCCGTTTGTCCAAGACGTTTAAATGTTCAAAAGCGTGTAAGTGACACCTAGTGATTCTACATGCATAAGTAAATCCTACGGACCCGTTGGTGAATATGTTGGTTACCATTAGTTTTACACTTCATATGCATCTCATATAAGTGCTCATTCAATTAAATATCAAACACATACCACATAGGACTCCAATTAGTTACACAAACGCAAAATACACAATCTGCGTTTTTAGGACAGATTGTGCGTCACCAAAACTAATTTATTTAAAATACTAAATCAGTGAGTTAAACTCCCAAATTTTTACTGAATATTATATGGGATTCATTTGATAACCAATATTTTTTTTTTGTCTCAAAACCAAACACAAAAATCATGAAAAATCGTACATCACAGATATGTCCAGAAAGTTTCTACAGCAGGTCAGGTTAGTAGAAAAAATACCAAAAATCGTGTATTCATCCAAACGGGATGTATCCACATGGAGAAGCCAAGTTATTCCAATGTTAACCTACTGTCCAAATTTCATAGCTTAATTCCTTGTAAAACTCGAGTTATAATTGTTTAAAGTTGACTCAGTTTGTTAATCCGAAAATCTGACATGACCTTTAATCAAAGAAAATTCCAAAAACATATCAAACGACATCCAAATTAGATGATTTTGCCCATTCTAAAAGGATAAGACCATGTACAATCTATTCATGCAAAGAATCGATCAAAACAATTATTTTCAAGCCACGAAACAGACCCTACAAGTCGACATTCAGATTCTGTCCAGATTCTAATCATGCCATATTATCAATTATATCAAACCCTAGTTGCATATTATAAATCAATAACACCTAATAATCATCAATAACCATTACCAAACATTCCTAATACCTATTGTGATCAGATTATATCATTATTCATGCAAAGATTACAACTTTAATGATCAAAACTTCAACAACTTGCGCAACAAGTAACCTATGATATTACTAATCGCCTATCATCATGTTTAATTCGTTAAATCTTCAAAAACCTCAAGTTTTAATAATTATCAAAAGCTTTCAGACCTGGACAAACCTTGTTATATGATTTTTATAACATAAAAATAAGATTAAAGCGTAAAGGATTAAAGATTATACCCCTAGTTCTTCGATACAATCAACCGAACGCCTTTGGAGCTTCCCAATCGATGATCTTGAGCCTTTGCAAGTTGTTTGGGGTTTATAATTCGTAAGAGGCAGTAAGGGGGCGATTAGGGTTGAGTTTAGAGGTTGCATGGGGCTTAAGAGCGTTTAAATAAGGCTTAAGAGCCTTCGGCCCGCGTGAGTGGCCCGTTTCGTCACCCAACGTGTTTTCCTTTGGCGTTTTCGTTATTTCGGACCGTAACAAGTGCAACCCCATGCGTTAAGACCCTAATCAACCTAATGATCCACCTTTAGTGATTTTATTAACGTATTCGGTTTAGGTTCACATAATCACGTATGGTTTTCACATAAGTTCATCGAATATCACAGAGACACATAATCGCAATCAATCCAAATTAGTTCATTATTCACCAACGTCCGAGGTTCACTAATCATGTATTCAGTTATTAACTCACAACAATGCAACGTGTGCCCTATCTATCTAATCCTAGTTAAGTATAATGCAAGGAACGTAACTAGAGTTTAGTTAAAGTGAGAACCTGAATTTGCGGGGTATCATATCATCCCCAAGTTGAAAAGAATTTCGTCCCGAAATTCAGCAAGTAAACTGTAACAGTACTGATTTCTGGGAGATTAACATGGACCTTTGTATGACACCCTAGGCAAATCCCACATCGGCCGTGGCCAGGAGAGATCCTTGGTTCATAAGTAATCCAAAGCCTTTTAAATCACCAACGCGTTTTGGGCTTAATGCTAGTGGATGAGAGGAGAACTCCACAGTTAAGCGTGCTCATGTGGGAGTAGTATCAGGATGGGTGACCTCCTGGGAAGTCTCCACCGGGGCGACCAAAAACAAATCCGTGAGCTCTAGATGGGCAACCCATCGGGGCAAAGCGGACAATATTGGTGGTGAGAGAGGCCGGATGTTACAGATGGTATCAGAGCCACTCTTGTGTCGTCCAGGATGGTGGGGCAAACCTCATCGAGGACGATGAGTCCCTAAGGGGGGGTGATTGTAACAGTACTGATTTCTAGGAGATTAACATGGACCTTTGTATGACACCCTAGGCAAATCCCACATCGGCCGTGGCCAGGAGAGATCCTTGGTTCATAAGTAATCCAAAGCCTCTTAAATCACCAACGCATTTTGGGCTTAATGCTAGTGGATGAGAGGAGAACTCCACAGTTAAGCGTGCTCAGGTGGGAGTAGTATCAGGATGGGTGACCTCCTGGGAAGTCTCCACCGGGGCGACCAAAAACAAATCCGTGAGCCCTGGATGGGCAACCCATCGGGGCAAAGCAAACAATATTGGTGGTGAGAGGGGCCGGATGTTACATAAACAATAAAGCCAGCTAGAAAAGTGTGCGCTTGGTTCTCGGATGTCACATCATCCCCAAGTTGAAAGGAATTTCGCCCCGAAATTCACTTTGAGCGAGCTGCTTTATGTTTCGAGTTTGATCTATGCACAAGTTCAGGTTTAGTAAAGAGGTGTGGATATTTGAGCCGCATTCGATCTCTGCGCTCCCACATATATTCCGGTCCTAGATGGGAATTCCATCGTACCTTAACAATAGGTATAGTGTTTTGTTTGAGTTTCTTGACGCGCCGCTCAAGAATCTCCACTGGTTCATCCATGAACCGTAGCCGTCCGTCCACCTGGATCTCCTCCAGTGGCACCATCAGTGTTGTATCCAACAGGCATTTCTTTATATTTGATACGTGGAGTACATCGTGTACCCCATTAAGTTCATTAGGCAGGTTTAACCTGTAAGCTACCGGACCAATCCTTTTGACAATTTCGAATGGTCCAACGTATCGTGGGTTCAACTTTCCCCGTTTTCCAAAGCATATCACCCCTTCCAAGGTGACACCTTCAATAGAATCTTGTCCCCAACCTGGAACTCCAAAGGTTTCCTACGCTTATCAGCGTAGCTTTTCTGTCGATCACGAGCAGCAGCCATTCGGTATCTGATTTGCACTATCTTCTCAGAAGTTTCTTGCACGAGTTCGGGACCTGTTAGTTGGTTATCCCCAAGCCCAGTCCAGCAGATGGGAGACCTACACTTGCGTCCATGAAGTGCCTCAAAAGGCGCACACTGTTTCGAAGTGTGATAGCTGTTGTTATACGAGAATTCAATTAAAGGCAAGTGCTTATCCCAATTGTTGCCAAAATCCACCACGCACGCTCGTAGCAGATCTTTCGATGTTTGGATGGTACGTCACTCTGTCCATCCATCTGTGGGTGATAGGCTGTGCTCATATCTAAGCGAGTCCCCAAAGCGTTTTGGAGAGTAATCCAAAAATGAGAAGTGAATCGCGCATCGCGATCAGATATAATAGAAGTAGGCACCCCATGCCTAGAGACTACCTCCTTGACGTAGAGATTTGCTAGTTTCTCCAGCGAGTCCGTTTCCTTTATTGCCAGAAAGTGTGCCGATTTGGTTAACCGATTCACGAAAACCCAAATCATGGTATGGCCAGTTGGCGTTCTAGGGAGCTTTGTGATGAAATCCATAGGGATTTTTGGTTGCTGGAGTAGGCCTGAAGGTTTCCGATATTCAATCTTAACCTTCGCACAAGTCAAGCACTTACTAACATAAGTGACTATCTCAGCTTTCATGTTTGGCCACCAGTAAGGAGTTTTGAGATCTTGGTACATCTTATCCGAACCAGGATGTACCGAATATCGAGAGGTGTGAGCTTCATCGAGCACTAGTTGTCTGATATCCCACAACGTGGTATCCAGACTCGATTCATGAAGTATTGAAGACCATCCGTCTTCCGTTCCAAGTGCTTATCAGCACCATGTGAAGATTTAAGCCCGATGTTTTCTTCTTTCAAGTCTCGCCCTGGGCTTCACGTACCTTATCAGGAAGATTAGAATGTATAGTGGGTTGTAAAGCTCGCACCCGTTTAGGTTTCGTTTCCTTACGGTTGAGGGCATCAGCTACTACATTAGCTTTCCCTGGATGAAATTTGATGGCATGGTCATAATCATTCAGAAGCTCGACCCATCGACACTGTCGCATGTTCAGCTCCTTCTGATTGAATATGTGTTGGGGGCTCTTATGGTCAGTGTAGATCGTACACTTTGTCCTATAGAGGTAATGCCTCCCGATCTTTAGAGCAAAGGCCACTGCTCCCAGTTCCGAGTCATGGGTGGTGTAATTCTTCTCATGAACCTTCAATTGACGTGAAGCACACGTGATCACCTTATCACGCTGCATTAGCACACATCCTAACCCTTGGATAGACGCATCACAGTACACCACAAAGTCCTTTGTTCCCTCAGGTAGCGATAGTATCGGTGCACTGCAAAGTTTTGACCAGATTTTTAGGCATCTCCCCACTTATAGGTAATGCCTTTCCGCGTTAGGGCGGTGAGAGGTTGAGCGATCTTAGAGAATCCCTCAAAGAATCTACGATAGTATCCCGCGAGACCAAGAAATTGGCGCACCTCAGTTGGGGTCCTAGGAGCCTCCCACTTTTTAATAGCGTCAATCTTGGCGGGGTCAACATGTATTCCTGCCTCGTTGACCACATATCCAAGAAATTGGACTTCTTGAATCCAAAAGTCACATTTAGAGAATCTTGCATACAACTGCTCCTTTCTCAATAGTTCCAAGATCAGTTGCAGGTGTTGCTCGCGCTCTTCCCTGCTCTTGGAATAAATCAGTATGTCATCTATGAACACTATGACGAATTTGTCCAAATAGGGCTTGCACACATGGTTCATCGGAACAATGAACACAGCCGGTGAATCCAAATGGCATCACCAAAAACTCATAATGTCCATAACGAGTTCGAAAGGCTGTCTTCGTCACATCCTCCTCTCTGACTCTCAGCTGATGGTATCCTGACCTCAAGTCAATCATAGAATAGAAACTAGACCCTTGCAGTTGGTCGAACAAGTCATCATTATGAGGCAAAGCGTAGCGGTTCTTAATCGTCACTTTGTTCAACTCCCGATAATCAATACACATGCGGAAACTCCCATCTTTCTTCTTAACAACCAGAATTGGAGCTCCCCATGGCGAAGAACTAGGTCTAATGGAACCCCTACCCAATAGCTTTTGGAGTTGGGTAGATAGTTCTTGAAGTTCGCCTGGTGCTAGGCGGTATGGTGCGCGTTCAATTGGAGTTGCTCCCGGCGCAAGATCAATCTGGAACTCCACTTGACGAACGGGTGGAAGTCCAGGTAATTCCTCTGGGAAGACATCTGGGAAATCTCGGACCACTGGGATGTCCTCAATCTTGATTACAGTTTCAGCTCGAGTATCTGATATGTTAGCCAAAATGGCTGGGCAGCCCTTACGAATGCACTTCTGGGCCTTTAGATAGGAGATGATGCCAACCATGGCACCACCACGATCACCCTGTATAGATAAAAGTTCTCCACTTGGGAGGGGGAATACGAACAACCTTCTCCTGACAGAGAATTTCAGCGTGTTGCTTGGACAACCAGTCCATGCCAACCACGAGATCAAAGCTTCCAAGGGTGATGGGTAGAATGTTGATGGCAAACGATTGCCCATCCAACTCGAGCTTTCAGTCACGATGAATATGGGTTACCTCCACAGGCTTTCCATCAGCTAACTCTATGGTGTACGGGGTATCAAGAAGAGTAGGAACCATCCCTAGTTGTTTGCTAAGTTTTGATGACAAAAAACTATAGTCTACACCAGTATCATATAAAATAGAAGCAAGGGTGTCATACCCGTCACGACATTGTTATCAGTCCTAGCTTCCCCAGAGCCAATCACAATTGCTATTCCACGAGCCCCTTTGTTGTTGTTACCGTTGTGGTAGTTGTTGTTGAAGGACTTACACCTCACACTATCCCACATTCTCTTGCTATCACTAAAAGTAGAAGATGAAGCACCATGCTTCGGAAACATACCATGCTCAACAGCCTTGTCAGTGAGTTTGCGAGCCAGGTGAAAGATTTGTTCGATTTCCGGGTAGGTGAGCTGCGGGGGCCATGCCACGAATCTGAGGGACAAACCCTTTTGGTATGAAGTTCGATCCGTTGGTAAGGTAGGTTAAATAGATTTTTAGCATATAGTAGCTATCTCTTGTTGCTTGGTAGTGTAGGCGTCGATCTCAGACCCAACCGTCTTTAGATAACCATTTTTCTAGGTTTCACCACAGGGTGTTACGTTCTCCATCCAAGTATTTGTAACTCATCGAGTGTGCATGTAGCATACATTACCCCATCCTGCCTGGGGCAAATGCACATGGCAAAGACTTATACGATCGAAGCAATCAGGCGGTCTCCTTCAGTTCCGTTGGAGTTATCGAGGTTTACGATCAATAAAAGGCTTGAAAATATGATGGCCGGTTGTTATTGTGGCATGTGCGTTCAAGGAATAAGAAAGTTCAAATGTGGAAGTGATGTGCTATGTATGGTCTAAAAATATAAACTAACCTAGACACCTAGTAATATAAAACAGACTCAACTAAACTAGACCACACGACAGGCAAGTGTACCTATCAATGCAGTACAGACTAAGTAAGTCCGAGTATCGAACCCACAGGACACTAATGGAAAACAAAACTAGACTCGACTAAGACCTAAAATAAATGAGTTTTAAAATTGTTTTTGGTTTTTTTAATAATTAAATAAAATAAATAAATAAAGTAAATAAGATAAATAGACAGCACGAATAACTGAGGAAAATGTCAGGATAGGAAGGCAACTACCTAGGCCAAGATTCCTACATGCAAACTCACAACTCTCGGTAATGGAAAACTGAATGGATACCAGATTCTAAAGATAACTTAAGAAACCCTAAGACGTGCTAGATCTCCTCCCGGTCTCACCAACACACCCCAAAGAATCCTAAAGAATAAAACACTGGCTATCTAGCTCGGATCACCTCCCGGTCTCACCTCACTAAGAATGTAAAGGTACTCTAATGACTCGATCACCTCCCGGTCTCTCTAATCACAATACACCCGAAGATGTAAAGGAGTAACTTAATTGGGTTAACTATGACTTGGAATTGCAAGAAACTAAAGACAACTAGGATAGGATCACCTCCCGGTCTCACCCAAAACCTAACACCTAAAGCTCTAGACAACCCAACATTCCATCACCTCCCGGTCTCAAGAATGGAAGAATACTTAAGTCCTCTAAATTCTCTTATCAAGTTCCTATGGCTTTCGGTACCAAAACCATAAACTAAGCTACCAGCACAAAGCAGGTAACCCTAATAAACATCCAAACATGAAAGACACTCACTAAGACATTTATGGAACTATCAAAGATAATAAATTAGACCTAAGTACGAACACACATCATAATAAACACCAACTAAACTTTTACCAAAACATTAACCATTCAAAAATAATCCAAAACCAAAAGTATAAAATTAACATGTATTCATCATTGTTGGCCTAGGTAGTAACTAAAGTTTAGCCAATAATATTCATGACAAACGATAAAAACATAGTCTTGGTACCAAAGTAACACATAGTCATAAAGTTTAGAACACAAAGTAATAAACGAAAATAACCAATATTGTGAAAACCTCGATCCCTAGCCTCCTCTCCTTCAATTAATTCCTCAAAAATAATGGAACTCAAGCTGTTGTTGGATACCCCTTCGAAGAATAATAATCTGCTGCGATACCCTCTCTTCGGCGGCTGTTGTGTTGCTCCCTTCGTAAATAATATTTTACTCCAGAATAATATATGTCCGCCCTAAGGCTCTATAGATGTGATCTTATGTCTGACCTAATATATTCCATTTATGATTTGCACCATGTATTTTTTTTACGTGACTAATTTGGACTTGGGCCACAAGTTAATTTTTTTTTCTTTTTAATATTATATTATTATTATTATTATTATTATTATTATTATTATTAAGGAATTCCGACTCGGGTGTTTTTGGCTCGACCAAAATTCCTCGTTTAGGTTCCAACGCCCGTGAACACTGGCTCTCAAGTGTTGGTGTCTCGATTAAAATTCTTTCATTTTGCGCTCATTATCGACGAACACCTATAAAATAATAGAATAAATAAATACATAATAAAAACGACACAAAACGAATAAAAACATGACCAAATAATATACAAAATACGTAGGAAAAGAGATGTGTTTTGCAACACATCAAACATCCCCACACTTAAACCTTTTTCGTCCCCGAAAAAGACTGCAATGGAATCATAATTAGGACTCCTGGTTTCAAAAACTTTTTGGTTCATTAATTAAGATCTAATCACGCGTCAGCCAAAACTGCTGGTATTGTTGTCCACATAAACCCAACCACCAGCTAATCAGGCCCCAGTCATGTAAAGCAATTAAGTTCATATTATTACAATCAATCTATGGGTCTCACACTCAAGATATCCGGCTTCACCTAATCCCACCTCAAGCTTTCGAAGCAAAGGTTAAACCATATAGATTTACCAACCACTGCAAACTAAACTCCCTAATGTATTAGAAATTAAATTTATGATGGATGATGGATGAAGTGTATGAGCTTAGACACATTTGTTTTTTTTTTTCATACCTAACCCAGAGGTTGTCTCAATCAGAGTCGCCATCCCCAAGAGCGACAACATGAGCTTCGGTATTTATTTATTTTTTCAACTTGACCTCGAGGGAATTTCGATCAGAGGCTTCCGTTTTTTTTTTTTTTTTTTAGCTCAATTGATGGACATGTGGATTTTTTTTTTTTTTTGGCGCCACTTTTCACCGGATTTATTCTCATAAAAAGGATCAAGTGTGCCATTTAATTAATAATACATATGGGCTTTCAACCTACAGTGGAACCTCTAATTACTATCAGCGGTTTCAGTTCTACCGTTTCTCCTAAGATGAGAACCCACAAGATATCATGACTATTAAGGTATATTAAGAACAATCCTGGGACCTTTCAAAGCTAGCTGGGCCTACCGACACATCTTAAGCAAACGCGCTTTCAATCTATTTATATTCTCATATATATAATATTTTGAAAACCAAAAATCCCAATTTTACTATCATTTTCCATAAAAAAATGCACAAAAGATCAGGGACATTTTTCAATTTTTTAATTTTTTTTTTTTTAAATTTTTATGACTCAAACTACCTAAAAAAAACGAAGTTTCCATCCCCACACTTGAACGACACATTGTCCTCAATGTGAGAGTGGAATAAAATAAAGTGGAAATAAAAAAAAATACAACAAAAAGGATCAGACTCCCCTGGATATAAGCGATGTAGCTGCAAGCGATCTGAAGTTGTCCTTCTAAACCAGGCCGTATAGCATTTCATTCGCGGCCTCTGACTCAAACCTGACAAATAAAAACTAAAAAGAAAAGATAAAAAAAATGGTTGTCTTAAATGATTGTTGAGTCGTCCCCACCCGAATGGAGATTGAGTACGGGTGGCTAGATCCAAACCTACAATAAAATATATTAGACAAACCAATGACTCAAAACTGACTCTCTCCATCATCCCCACACTTGAAGGAAAGATATTCCCAAAGTGAGTTAAGAGAAAACTGACTCAAAATAAAAATAAAAGACTCTAAAAAAAATACAGACTCAACCGACTCAATATACAAAAATGCAGGAAACGTACCTGGAAGGCAAGATGGTGGAATGTGGTGGATAATGGTAAAACATGTGGTGAAATGGCGGTGAATGGTGGTGGAAGAAAACATGGTGGAAAATATATTTTTTTCTAATCAACTCGCGCAACGTGAAGGACACTGGTGATCTCAACGCGTGTCGCGAGTGAATAAAGTATAACTTTCCGGGGTAATTACTGTTCGCATAAGACGAACAGGTCAGCCCAGGCTCTTCGCATTAAACGAAGAACCTTTTTTTACAGAAAGTTAATCAAATTTAATGTTTAGAAAAAAATCTTTTATTACCCAAACCTCCACAAAAAAAATCCCAATCATATAAATATATAAATAAACATCCGGGATTCGCTCATGATGTGAGCTGTCCTTGCCAAACAAACACAAAAACCTGCAAAACAAAACAAACACAAACCGAACACAAAGAAAAACATCTAATCCTAGAACTCTACAAACTCTACAACTTGGACGCATCTAAGTGTGCCTATGCATCAATCACTCTAGCATCGGGTGGCTTCTCCTTGCAATACGAACCACCCCAGAAATCATACACCTTCAACACTTCTTCCTTTCTCTCGGGTTCTTTCCTATTCCTATACCTACCCGGTAAATTCATCCACCAATTCATAGCACTTACCATCTCTTTCTCCTTCCCTTTTCTTCTCCTACTCTCAATCTCCTTAGGGATTAATTTCTCCAACTCATGATCCAGATGATCATCTATAGCCTGTAACTCATCTAACAAATCTCCTCTCATCCTAGGCTTAATCCCAAACTCAACCTGCTCTTCCCCCACACTTATGCTCAACTTACCCTCTCCCATGTCTACTACAGCTCTAGAAGTAGCCAAGAAAGGACGACCTAAAATCAATGGCACGGCATCATCCTCAGGCATATCTAACACTACGAAATCCACAGGAAACACGAACTTGTCCACCTTAACTAAAAGATTCTCAATAATACCACGAGGGATTTTGGTGGACTTGTCCGCCAGCTGGATGTACATGCGGGTGGGCTTAAGTTCTCCTAGGTCTAGTTGCTTAAAAATGGAGTATGGCATTAAATTAACACTAGCACCTAGGTCAGCAAGAGCATTCTTAATGGACAGGTCACCTATGGAACATGGAATGATAAAACTACCAGGATCATCCATCTTAACTGGCAGCTTATTCTGCAAGACTGCAGAACACTCCTCACTCAAACTAACCTGTGAAAGTTCCTCAAGCTTTTTCTTATTAGCCATGATGTTCTTGAGGAACTTAACATATTTAGGCATGCTCTGGAGGATTTCTATGAAGGGTAGGTTCACCTTAAGTTGCTTAATAAGTTCAATAAATTTATCATATTGGTGATCTATCTTATTCTGCAACAACCTACCTGGATAAGGAGCAGTGGGCTTATACACTCTAGTGGGCTCTACCTGCCTCTCACTCTCTCTATCCACCACCACTCTCTCAGAAGGACCCTCACTGCTAGACACAGGACTGGGTGTAGCTACTCTAGAAGGTGTCCTAGCAGGTGTCTCTAACTCTATCTCCTCATCTACCGGTTCCTCCTCATCCTCAACCGGTATCTCTACTCTCTCAGTCGCACCCCTACCACTACGAGTGCTCACAGCCATCGCTGTACCCTTAGGGTTCTCCTCAGTGTTACCAGGGAAAGTACCAGGTGACCTAACAGAGAGTTTCTGTGAAATATCTCCTACTTTTCTCTCTAGGTCTAACAAAGTATTCTGCTGGTTCCTAAGCATTAGGTCATGCTCCTCAAGTTTCTGAGTGGTTTGCTGGTCTTTTGCAACCAGCTGAGTGAGCATCTGACTCTGACTAGCTATCATCTCCTCTATCCTCTTCAAACTAGAACCTGAACTATCACCTATGTCTCCTCTATCAGACCTCCACCCAGAATTAGATTGGTTCCTCCACCCCGAGTTATAATTATTACCATTTCCCCGGTTAGAACTACCCAAATAATCTACATGCTCACGGTTTCCTACTAGGCAGTCTATAGTGTCGTGTCCACCCCTACAAATCTCACACTTTCGTGCACTCATCTTAAGCTCTTTAACCTCTCTCGCTAAAGCCTCTATAGCAGCAGCCATACTAGTCTCAGGAGTGACCTGATGAACACCTCTAGTAGTGGAGGAGGTAGTCCTAGTAACTGGGATGGAATCCCCGTGGGCTGGGGTCTGCTGTTCAGCTAGAGCAAAACTCTCAAACATGTCCTTACACTCATCGGGGTCTTTTTTATCCATAATGTGTCCCCCAACAGCAGTGTTAAACATCTGTCGCGTAGCATAAGTAAGGCCATTGTAGAATTTCTCTACAAGGGCCCAATCAGAAAGTCCATGCTGGGGACACTTGTTCAACAAAGTCTTGAACCTCTCCCAGGCCAAGTGGTATGGCTCGTCTGGATCCATTCGGAACGAGTGGATCTGGTCCCTAATGCGAGCGGCCTTAGAAGGAGGATAATATTTTTTCAGAAACTTGGTTTTCAAGTCTTCCCAGGTAGTGATGGAATCCTGGGGAAGAGTATCTAACCAAGTGACAGCACGCCCAGACAGAGAAAATGGAAAAACTCTAAGATAGATCGTGTCTGGGGTGACACCTGTCAGACCAAAGGTGTCACAAATGCGCACAAAACGGGACAGATGGCCTGGAGCATCCTCATCATCCAGGCCATTGAACTGGGCGGTATGGGCGATGGTGTTGATAACGTGTGAGGGGATCTGCCAAGTGTGGTTATTGGGCATGGCAGTCCGAGTAATGGGAGTTCTCACTCCCGTGGCTCCCTCACAGGCCATCTGGTGGACAGTACGTCTAGGTGGTGGTGGTTGTGCGTCGCCCATGATAGTAGCAAGCAGAGAAAAACGTACCTTTTTGGTTCGGTTGATAGCACGACGTAGTTCCCTTCGAATGTCAGCAATGTCTCGCTCGGGCTTTGGTATGATCGGCTCAGATAGTCCCTGCGAATGAGTACGTGGCATAAAACTGCAAGACAGATAGGAAAAAAAACGCGTAAAGAAGAACAAAAATAAACAAAATATAAACAACAAATAAAAAAACACAAAAAGAAAATAAAAACCTAAGACTCTCTAGACACACTAAAAACTAAAAAGACTCAAATAAGACCAATTAATCAGTGACGTCCTAATCAAAGCTAATTTCGCAATCGCCAAGTGTCCCCGGCAACGGCGCCAAAAACTTGATGTGCTATGTATGGTCTAAAAATATAAACTAACCTAGACACCTAGTAATATAAAACAGACTCAACTAAACTAGACCACACGACAGGCAAGTGTACCTATCAATGCAGTACAGACTAAGTAAGTCCGAGTATCGAACCCACAGGACACTAATGGAAAACAAAACTAGACTCGACTAAGACCTAAAATAAATGAGTTTTAAAATTGTTTTTGGTTTTTTTTAATAATTAAATAAAATAAATAAATAAAGTAAATAAGATAAATAGACAGCACGAATAACTGAGGAAAATGTCAGGATAGGAAGGCAACTACCTAGGCCAAGATTCCTACATGCAAACTCACAACTCTCGGTAATGGAAAACTGAATGGATACCAGATTCTAAAGATAACTTAAGAAACCCTAAGACGTGCTAGATCTCCTCCCGGTCTCACCAACACACCCCAAAGAATCCTAAAGAATAAAACACTGGCTATCTAGCTCGGATCACCTCCCGGTCTCACCTCACTAAGAATGTAAAGGTACTCTAATGACTCGATCACCTCCCGGTCTCTCTAATCACAATACACCCGAAGATGTAAAGGAGTAACTTAATTGGGTTAACTATGACTTGGAATTGCAAGAAACTAAAGACAACTAGGATAGGATCACCTCCCGGTCTCACCCAAAACCTAACACCTAAAGCTCTAGACAACCCAACATTCCATCACCTCCCGGTCTCAAGAATGGAAGAATACTTAAGTCCTCTAAATTCTCTTATCAAGTTCCTATGGCTTTCGGTACCAAAACCATAAACTAAGCTACGAGCACAAAGCAGGTAACCCTAATAAACATCCAAACATGAAAGACACTCACTAAGACGTTTATGGAACTATCAAAGATAATAAATTAGACCTAAGTACGCACACACATCATAATAAACACCAACTAAACTTTTACCAAAACATTAACCATTCAAAAATAATCCAAAACCAAAAGTATAAAATTAACATGTATTCATCATTGTTGGCCTAGGTAGTAACTAAAGTTTAGCCAATAATATTCATGACAAACGATAAAAACATAGTCTTGGTACCAAAGTAACACATAGTCATAAAGTTTAGAACACAAAGTAATAAACGAAAATAACCAATATTGTGAAAACCTCGATCCCTAGCCTCCTCTCCTTCAATTAATTCCTCAAAAATAATGGAACTCAAGCTGTTGTTGGATACCCCTTCGAAGAATAATAATCTGCTGCGATACCCTCTCTTCGGCGGCTGTTGTGTTGCTCCCTTCGTAAATAATATTTTACTCCAGAATAATATATGTCCGCCCTAAGGCTCTATAGATGTGATCTTATGTCTGACCCAATATATTCCATTTATGATTTGCACCATGTATTTTTTTTACGTGACTAATTTGGCCTTGGGCCACAAGTTAATTTTTTTTCTTTTTAATATTATATTATTATTATTATTATTATTAAGGAATTCCGACTCGGGTGTTTTTGGCTCGACCAAAATTCCTCGTTTAGGTTCCAACGCCCGTGAACACCGGCTCTCAAGTGTTGGTGTCTCGATTAAAATTCTTTCATTTTGCGCTCATTATCGATGAACACCTATAAAATAATAGAATAAATAAATACATAATAAAAACGACACAAAACGAATAAAAACATGACCAAATAATATACAAAATACGTAGGAAAAGAGATGTGTTTTGCAACACATCAGGAAGTCAGGGGAAACGAATGATTTAACAAATTGGATCTTTATTAGCTTGGAAAGATGCGAGGGCCTCCACCACCCTATCGTTGGTCATAAGAACTCAATCTTTTCTAAGTTAACAAAGGCAAATGAAAGAAAAGATAGGTAAGAAAAGGTAAGAGCCAATCGTTGCCATGTTCTGTTTAGATAGTAGAGCCTTCATCCTCATTTTCAATGTGCTCGTCCTGCTCAGGTTCCCCTTCCATCCCTTCTTCTTCCTCTTTCTCGATGTTAGTGTTATATGGATCATATCACGTACAGTCTCTTTCTACAGTCCTATGTAAGCCAGCTTAGTGGTCAGCTCTACTCGTTCCTCCAATCGTGACTGTCAGTCACTGGTAGGTTTCGTCTTCCTCTGAGATACTGCACTGCATCGCAGGCCTTACATAACTCCCCAAGAGTGTGTGTAATAAGCCCCGATCTGATGTGTTCCCATGAATCTACTATATACTCACGAGAAACAGTGACACAAATGTCATGTATCGCTTGCTCGTGCAGGGCGTAAATGTGTTAGAGTAAGGATAAAATTCTATATGAGTAATCCAGTCTCGTCTGAGTTCCAAATGGGAGTAAGAAAGGTCAAATAACAAGGAACATAAACTAATTGTCTCCTTGCTCAGTAAAAAAGAAAATGATAAGTCTCAGTATTTGACTTTCTTCGAATTTGATTCGGTTTAATGGTACCACGTCATGCCCATCGTGCAACTTTCCTGTGTACGCGCGCCACAACGCTCGCAAGGGCTTTCTCCCCTGTACAATTGTTGTTTCCTCATCCACGAGATTTGTTACGATACTACTCCCAGTAATGCGCCACCTGGTGTAACCCTGGGTTCCCACCATTGACGTGTTTAGAATTTGGTCAAGAACTAGAAGATAACATATCTCCCGAAATCATATGTTGTAGATATATGTAGCTAAAAGCTAGTTGTGCACTTAATTTGTGAGTGTACTTATGCTATGATGATTATAGACTAGACTCAACATGCAGTCCTAGTTCACTATAACCAATGGCTCTGATACCAATCTGTCACACCCTCAAATTTCCACTGCGGGGTTTATACCGCGAGGCGCATGACATACCAGGATCCCATAGCCATAAGTCATATGAACGAACTCTAAATGCCCAAACCATTTAGTTCGTTTTCAAAAACCAAGTTTAGTTAGGCTGCGGAAGCGTAAACCAAACGTAAACCTTTTAAAACCATGCGCAAAACAACGCGCCCAAATTAAAACCATACGAAAGAAAATGTAAAAGCATGATATATAATTTAAGTGTATGCCCAAGACCCCAAATGCAGTGAAGTGTGCAGTGCTTTCTAATCGTGGCACCGGAAGCTAACTACCTGCAAAAGCATGTATATCGTGGGTCAACAAACAATGTTGGTGAGTTCACTAAGTAAAGAAAATGAGTAAGTAAATGCGTTGGTTTCCAAAACCACGTAACCAAGTAAAAGCGTAGGTCCTCCAGACCAAAATGTTCAAGTATCATCAGTTTAAGCGTGTCATGGGTAGCTAACCCACTCAGTGTAACTAAACAGAATTATTGGGACACCTTCAGTAATGTAATAGTTTGCCTCAATAACTGGTGTCTATCAACACCAGTTCTCAAATGTGGTCAGAAGTTCATGCCCGTGCCTCAAGCACCTCAGACATGAGGTTGCTGCACAACCTAATAGCGCTATCAACTAATACCCCGCTCGGCTACAGCGATTAACCCAATAATATGCAAGGACTTTCCAAATGATAGAGTGTTTAGTTTACAAAGGACCAATAAGTTTTAAACTGATCAAAAACCCGATCCACACAAGGAATCGTAAAACCCGACCCACACAAGGATTCAAAACCCGACCCACGCAAGGATTCAAAGCATCTCATAACCCGAGACGTAAAAGTAGTCCCAAACCGGACTAGAAAACGTGTTGTAAGTTGTCTCAAACCCGAGACGCATGCTTTTGAGAAAAGAGTAGTGAAACTCACCTTAGAATGCAAGCAAATAAATCCAACTCCAAAGTAGGGTGTGCTACCGACTCCCTAGTACATGTGTCACTAAGTGAGTATATGTGTAATACCATTACACCATATAATCCGTTTGTCCAAGACGTTTAAATGTTCAAAAGCGTGTAAGTGACACCTAGTGATTCTACATGCATAAGTAAATCCTACAGACCCGTTGGTGAATATATTGGTTACCATTAGTTTTACACTTCATATGCATCTCATACAAGTGCTCATTCAATTAAATATCAAACACATACCACATAGGACTCCAATTAGTTACACAAACGCAAAATACACAATCTGCGTTTTTAGGACAGATTGTGCGTCACCAAAACTAATTTATTTAAAATACTAAATCAGTGAGTTAAACTCCCAAATTTTTACTGAATATTATTTGGGATTCATTTGATAACCCGTATTTTTGTTTTGTCTCAAAACCAAACACAAAAATCATGAAAAATCGTACATCACAGATATGTCCAGAAAGTTTCTACAACAGGTCAGGTTAGTAGAAAAAATCCCAAAAATCGTGTATTCATCAAAACGGGATGAATCCACTTGGAGAAGCCAAGTTATTCCAATGTTAACCTACTGTCCAAATTTCATAGCTTAATTCCTTGTAAAACTCGAGTTATAATTGTTTAAAGTTGACTCAGTTTGTTAATCCGAAAATCTGACATGACCTTTAATCAAAGAAAATTCCAAAAACATATCAAACGACATCCAAATCAGATGATTTTGCCCATTCTAAAAATCTAAGACCATGTACAATCTATTCATGCAAAGAATCGATCAAAACAATTATTTTCAAGCCATGAAACAGACCCTACAAGTCGACATTCAGATTCTGTCCAGATTCTAATCATGCCATATTATCAATAATCATCAATAACCATTACCAAACATTCCTAATACCTATTGTGATCAGATTCTATCATTATTCATGCAAAGATTACAACTTTAATGATCAAAACTTCAACAACTTGCGCAACAAGTAACCTATGATATTACTAATCGCCTATCATCATGTTTAATTTGTTAAATCTTCAAAAACCTCAAGTTTTAATAATTATCAAAAGCTTTCAGACCTGGACAAACCTTGTTATATGATTTTTATAACATAAAAATAAGATTAAAGCGTAAAGGATTAAAGATTATACCCCTAGCTCTTCGATACAATCAACCGAACGCCTTTGGAGCTTCCCAATCGATGATCTTGAGCCTTTGCAGGTTGTTTGGGGTTTATAATTCGTAAGAGGCAGTAAGGGGGCAATTAGGGTTGAGTTTAGAGGTTGCATGAGGCTTAAGAGCGTTTAAATAGGGGTTTGAGGCGGTTTAGACCCGTCAGAAACATTCGCGCGGCCGCTCGGGCTACTCGCGCGGCCGCTCGCAGGCCTTCGGCCCGCGTGAGTGGCCTGTTTCGTCACCCGACGTGTTTTCCTTTGGCGTTTTCGTTATTTCAGACCGTAACAAGTGCAACCCCATGCGTTAAGACCCTAATCAACCTAATGATCCACCTTTAGTGATTTTATTAACGTATTCGGTTTATGTTCACATAATCACGTATGGTTTTCACATAAGTTCATCGAATATCACAGAGACACATAATCGCAATCAATCCAAATTAGTTCATTATTCACCAATGTCCGAGGTTCACTAATCATGTATTCAGTTATTAACTCACAACAATGCAATGTGTGCCCTATCTAGCTAATCCTAGTTAAGTATAATGCAAGGAACGTAACTAGAGTTTAGTTAAAGTGAGAACCTGAATTTGCGGGGTATCACAGTTTTTATGTCCTAAGAAATGTTTGTTGTGAAGAAACCAACCAAGTCTACTAACAATCTAATGTTAGGAAGATTTGTGCTATGGTATTGGGTGACAAAGGAGAGTCAAGACTCATCCAAATCAGTCCCTAAACTTTACTTAAACATCTTAGCTATACTAAGTAATAATATAAACTTATACTTTCAAGCTTCTATCTTACTATCTTATTATTAATATTTGGAAGGTTTGTGGTTACACCCTACCTTACCAACTCTCTTGACCCTTCTTGTGCTACGGATTTATCCACACTAGAAAGGGGAAATCTCGTGTTCAAAACCCACATTTACCTCATAAACGAAGTGGTTATGACATGAACTTATCAATCGGATCCACATTCCTAACTTTATACCATCCGAATCATCTAGGATGATTTTGTGCTTGGTCTAACTTAATCTCATGACCATCCAGATTGCCCTAAAGGCAATTTGTGCTTGGTTTGCCTAAAAGGCTTGCATGACTCTCGTGAATCTATAATCTAAAACTCTAACCTAAAACTCTAATTCTTAATTCTAGTTAATCGGAGCTAAAGCTTAATCTTCCAAGACTTATCTTTGGAACTATATAAAGGCGCACCCAAAGGTGAGTTCATACTTGTCCCCCTTTTATTCTTTATTCTTTGGAGCTCAACATGTATCACTATCAAAACTTAAACGATTTCATACTCTTAAAACTATTATGCTTAATCTAAATGTTTATATGCTATGCCATGCTAGAATTCAAAGTCTTACATACAAATGTACGATTAGTTAACAACCCACCTTACATGTATAGCGCTATAGGTTGTGATGTGTCGTAAAACACATCTAATTTCCTATGTATTTTGTATTTTATTTGGTCAAGTTTGTATTCGTTTCGTGTCATTTTTATTAGGTTTTTATTTATTTTATTATTTTATAGGTGTTCATGGGAAATTGGCTCAAAACGAAAGAATTTTAATCGAGAGACGAACATTTGAGGGCATATGTTCATGGACGTCGGAACGTAAACGAGAAACTTTGGTCGAGCCAACAACCGAGCCAGGAACATGGAGTATATAATAATAATACTAATAATATAACAAAAAAAAAAAGATAAGCTTGGGCCGAAGCCCAAGCCAAGACATAAACTTAAGGCGGTCAACATTAGGGGATAGATTTTTTTGAAGTGGACGGCAGATATAAATGAAGATATAATTCATTCATTCAGGGTGAATTCACAATTCCAATTTCTTTCGCACAGCAAACTTGGAACCGGCCATAAGCGGTGACGAGCGGAAGGGCACGGAAGGAGAAAAGGCCACGGGCACGTTAAAGATCAATAGCCAACGAGCCTTGGGTTAGGTTTAGTTTTTATTTATTTTTTCTATAGACATGAGTAAAACTATTTTTATTTATTTTGTGAAGATGTTTTTAAATATTATTGGCTAAACCTTTTATTGGTGACTTGGGATGATGAACTAGATTATGGTTTTTAATTAAAGACTTATGTTTTCCGTTTTGGATGTGTTGGGTTACATGATTTAATTTTTATGTTTGATTTTGAATATTTGTGTGCTGGCGTTTTTTGGTTTGATTACTTGTTTGTTGGTTTTGATGTTCTAGGCACATAGGAATATCCCCTAGATCTAGAAATCATTCTAGTTTGATTAACTTTCGTTGTCGAGCTAGTTCTTGCAGTTAGGAATGACGCAAGTTTAACAGGTTTTTAAAATCAATTAGTTAAGGTGTGCAATCCCCTCCCGAAGGTTAGGAATATAATTCGGGATTGCTAGGTTGACTAACTAGGCATTGTTTGGTAGCTTGGTTATCGCTGGGGCGAGACCGGTTACTTATTCGTGTTTAGAGTTTTCCTAGGATTTCATTCGTATCAGTTAAGTCTGCTTCACAGTTTGAGAGTTTTCGATCCAAGAGTGGTTGATTAAAGGATTACTGTGGGATTTGGTTTCGCTGGGGCGATCCACTTTCATTTTAGCATCTCAATACTTGTCCCGCCTTGAGTCTAGTCGACTATCCTTGACAGGAGGTTTATTAGGTGAGAACAGGGTCTCCAACCGGAATACATAAGTCAGCTTTTATAGCCAGAGTCTAGGGATTCTACCCAGGTTACCAGTCTTCTCCTCATTAGAGTTTCAACCCAGTTCGTCAGCTTTCGTTTATTTTCAGTTTCTTAGTTTAATTTAGTAATTTAGTTTTAATTAGTTTATTTTAATTTCAGTTTAAACCCCCCAATCAATCAATCTATTTAATAATAATAATAATAATATTTATCAGGTAATTCATTAAAAGTGATCTCAAAAGTGTTAGATAAAGTCCTTAGGTTCGATACCTGGTCTTGCCTACTTGCTACTTGCGATCGGTACACTTGCCGATAGTGTGTGGTTTTAGAAGAGTCTAGGATTTTAACTTGATCAATTTATTTATATACTTATTTGCACACATTAAGTTTTTGGCGCCGTTGCCGGGGACTTTTTACTTGCACTTTTTGATTTTACTTGTTTTGTTTTGCTTATTTACTGCTTGCTGGATCTGCCTGCGATTATCTGTGCTACTTGTGCTTTTAGTCCTAGGTTATTTGCTATCCATTAGTAACTCCAGCGTGGTTTGCACTTTCAGTGTATGCCACATACTCGCTCACAAGGACCACCTGAATTCACCACCTGCACGGATCCCAACCTCGACATCCACGAGCGCCTTAACGAGTTTCGGACGGTCATCCGGAAGAAAATTGATCAGGTACGCTCGTCTTTTCCATCCTCTTCATCCTTTTCTTTTTCTGAACCTAAACCCATTCCTTTCCCACCGCTCACTGCTGAAATGGCTTAAGGAAATGTTAGACGCACTGTGCACTCTCGTGCCACTGAGGGACTTACTGGGATTCGTTCCCCCATTGCTCGCCCTGCTACTGCTGACGCCAACAATTGGCAAATCCCCTCCCATGTCATGGCCACTATTACTAACGCTACTCAATTTCATGGTCTTGAGGAGGAGGATGCTCATGGACATCTATCCCGATTTGTGCGCATCTGTGACACTTTCAATCTTTCCCACATCACTAAGGAAGCCATTTATCTGCGTCTGTTCCCATTTAGTTTGTCTGGTCGTGCCGCCACTTGGTATGACACCCTACCTAATAGTTCCATTGCTACTTGGGAGGACATGCTTGGAAAATTCTTAAGAAAATATCACCCAGCTTCCAAGGATTCCCGCATTAGGGAGCAGATTCACTCTTTCCGTATGGATCCTGATGAGCCATACTACATGGCTTGGGAGCGTTTCCAGACCCTACTGAGCCGATGCCCTCATCACGGTCTTTCTGACTGGGCCCTTGTGGAGAAATTCTACAATGGCCTCACTTTTGAGACTCGAGTTCGTTTTAATACAGCTGCACAGGGTAATTTCATGGAAAAAATGGATATTGATGCAGCTAATGAGTTATTTGAAAGTTTTGCTCATTCTGAGAGACCACCAAAGCATACTGTTGGGAATTCAAATCCCATGACTAGTAACACCTCTCCTACTACCCGAGGTGTTTATCAGATTGCACCTGATACTGGTCTAGCTGCGGTGATTGAGAATCTAACTAAGCAAGTGAGAGATCTTCAGATGAGGTTAGATAGGTGTGAAATATGTAGGGGGTCATGACACATCTGAGTGTCCAATTCAGAGTCAGGAACAGGTAGATTCTCTAAATTCTGGGTGGCTTAAACCACCTTATCAAAACTACACTTCCAACTCGAACTCCAACTGGAGAAATCAGAACTCCAACTGGCAAGGGGGTAACTCTTCTAGATACCAACCTCGCCAGAATCTGTTCCAAGCTCCCAACTCTGGGGGTCCCACTAGTCGCACCGAGTCTGACCTTACTACCATTCTAGAGAACCAGTCCCAGATGCTTAATAACATTCAGTCAAAACTTGCTGAGAATGAAGCTTTTATGAAAGGCCAACAAGCTGCATTTCAAAACCTAGAGGCCAAAGTAGGAGAATTAGCTAATCAGGTTAACCAGAGACCACCAGGAGCCCTTCCTAGTAACACAGTTACTAATCCTAATTCATCTACTTCTGCTTTTAGACAGGCTCAGGCCAAAGCTGTTATCACTAGGAGTGGGAAGGGGGTAGTTGATCCACCACAGGTTGATGTTGAGGAGTCTGTAGATGAGGAAATTGAGTTAGAGACCCCAACTGGCAAAGTGCAAAATAGGCTAGTCCCAGAAAGTACAGCACAGTCCAGTGGGTCAAGTGAGGGTAAGAAAGAGGAAGTTCCAATGCGTGTTTATAAGCCTAAACCACTGTTTCCAGGTCGTCTTGTGCGTGCTGATGATTCTGAGCAGTATTCTAGGTTCTTGGAGATGCTTAAAAAACTCCATGTGAACCTTCCATTCGTTGAGGCACTTTCGAAGATGCCTAAATATGCCAAGTTTCTAAAAGATTTGCTCACCAATAAGAAGAAACTTGAGGACATCTCTACTGTTACTCTTTCTGAGGAGTGTTCTGCAGTCTTACAGAATAAACTACCTCAGAAGATGTCTGATCCCGGGAGTTTCACTCTTCCCTGTCTGATAGGAAATCTTCCTGTCAGAAATGCTCTTGCTGATCTGGGAGCTAGCATTAACTTGATGCCTTATTCAGTTTATGCTAAGCTCAATATTGGAGACCTCTCTCCTACTCGCATGAGTATTCAGCTCGCCGACCGTTCGGTGAAGTTTCCTCGGGGGATTGTGGAAAACATGCTAGTTAAAGTTGATAAATTTGTTTTCCCGGTTGATTTTGTTATTCTTGATATGGACGAGGATTCACAGGTTCCACTAATTCTTGGTCGTCCATTTTTAGCTACAGCTCGTGCCATTGTTGATGTTTATGATGGTAAATTGACCCTTCGGGTTAATGACGAGCAGGTCACTTTTGATATCCAGAACTCAATGAAGCACACTGGCCAGCATGATGACACTCTTTATTTCATTGACTCGTTTATGTCACATGTTGGGCGCTTTCTCACTCCAATGTGCGAGAGAGATACCCTTGATACACAGCTGCTAGATTCACCACTTCAGGGGTGCATTGAGATGACTGAGCTGGATCTTGAGAAAGACCCGACTGCACCCACTGTGCAGCCTTTTCTGTCTGTTGAGAGTTCCCAGGTTTTTGAGGTTATTGATGTGGAGATACCTGTGGAGACACCATCTGTTGAGACGCCCCCATCCTTAGAACTTAAGGAGTTGCCATCTCATCTAGAGTATGCATTCTTGGGTGAGGGTTCTCAGTTGCCTGTCATCATATCTGCTGAGCTGACAGAGGAGGAGAAGAGTAAGTTGATGTGTGTACTGAAGGCACACAAACAGGCTATTGCATGGAAGCTTATTGATATAAAGGGTATTCACCCTTCATTCTGTACGCATAAGATTCTCATGCAGGAGGAGTTTAAGCCTGTAGTTCAACCTCAGAGAAGGCTAAATCCCAATATGCAAGAGGTAGTGAAGAAGGAGGTGATTAAGTTACTAGATGCAGGTCTTATTTATCCTATCTCTGATTCATCTTGGGTGAGTCCTGTCCACGTTGTTCCCATGAAAGGAGGTATGACGGTTGTCACGAATGAGAAAAATGTACTCATACCCACTAGGACAGTGACTGGTTGGAGAGTTTGCATTGATTATCGCAAACTCAATGATGCCACTCGCAAGGACCATTTTCCCTTGCCTTTCATTGACTAGATGCTCGAGCGTTTGTCAGGTCACCAATTCTATTGTTTTCTTGACGGCTTCTCAGGTTATTTCCAGATCCCCATTGCACCTGAGGATCAGGAGAAAACCACTTTCACATGCCCTTTTGGTACCTTTGCCTACCGGCGTATGCCATTCGGGTTATGCAACGCTCCGGGTACTTTTCAGCGATGTATGGTGGCTATTTTTCATGAGTTGATCGAGGATTCCATGGAGGTTTTTATGGATGATTTTTCTGTGTTTGGGAATTCTTTTGATCATTGTTTGCGCAATTTAGAACGTGTGCTTGCTAGGTGTGAAGAAACGAACTTGATGCTTAATTGGGAAAAGTGTCACTTCATGGTTCGTGAGGGTATTGTGCTTGGGCACAAGATTTCACAGGCGGGTATTGAGGTTGATAGAGCCAAAATCAACACCATTTCCAAACTCCCGCCGCCTACTTCTGTGAAATCCATTCGTAGTTTCTTGGGTCATGCGGGATTCTATAGGCGTTTCATTAAGGATTTTTCTAAAATTGCTCGCCCGATGACCCAACTTTTAGAGAAAGATCGACCATTTGAGTTTTCTACTGAATGTGTCAAGGCGTTTGAGTTGTTGAAGGAGCGGTTAGTGAGTGCTCCTATTCTTGTCGCTCCCGATTGGAGTCTTCCTTTCGAGATTATGTGTGATGCGAGCGACTTTGCTGTTGGGGCTGTGTTGGGCCAGCGTAGAGATAAACATTTCCATCCCATTTACTACGCTAGCAAAACACTAAATGATGCCCAAGTGAACTACACCACAACAGAGAAGGAGTTGTTAGCTGTGGTATTTGCTTGTGATAAATTTCGTGCGTATCTTGTGCTTTCTAAAACTATCATCTTTACGGATCACTCTGCTCTTAGGCACCTTTTCTCTAAGAAGGATGCAAAACCTAGACTCATTAGGTGGATCTTGTTGCTTCAGGAATTTGATATAGAGATTAGGGATAAAAGTGGAGCTGAGAACGTAGCTGCAGACCATCTGTCCCGTTTAGAAAACCCTGATTTAGAAAAGCATAGGGAAGAGAGGATTAGGGATGATTTTCCTCATGAGAGTTTGATGGCATTAGCTTCTTCTAAGCGTAATGACTTCCCATGGTATGCCGATATGGCAAATTACTTAGTTTCAGGTGAGTTTAGAGACAAAATCCCTTTACAAGAGAAAAAGAAGTTGATAGCTGATTCTAAGTATTACTTTTGGGAGGATCCGTATTTGTATAGGCTAGGTGCAGATCAGGTTATGAGGAGATGTGTGTTTGGATCTGAGATTGTTGATATCCTTAAAGAATGTCATGAGGGTCGGGCTAGTGGTCACTTTGGAGCCACCAATACCTCTAAACGCGTGTTCGATGTGGGTTTTTATTGGCCGACCATCTTTAAGGATGCTCATGAGTTCGTGAAGCGTTGTGACGCTTGTCAAAGGGCCGGAAATATCTCATCCCGAAATGAGATGCCTCAAAATCCCATTCAAGTACTTGAAATATTTGATATGTGGGGCATCGATTTTATGGGTCCGTTCCCCGTCTCTAGAGGGAATAGATACATCCTTGTTGCGGTTGATTATTTGTCTAAGTGGGTGGAGGCGCAAGCCTTACCTACAAATGATGCACGGGTTGTTGTGAGATTTCTTAAGAAGTTGTTTGCTAGGTTCGGTACACCTAAGTCGTTGATTAGTGATCGTGGTACCCACTTCTGTAATGATCAGATGGATAAGGTTTTGAAGCGTTATGGGGTCACCCATCGGACTTCTACAGCCTATCATCCACAAACGAGTGGTCAAGTGGAGAATACCAATCGTGGGATCAAAAGAATCCTAGAGAAAACCGTAGGACATAACCGAAAAGATTGGTCAGATAACCTAGATGATGCTTTGTGGGCCTTTCGTACTGCTTATAAAACACCTTTAGGCACCACCCCGTTTAGGTTAGTCTATGGCAAAGCATGCCATTTGCCGGTTGAATTGGAGCATAAAGCTTATTGGGCGTTGAAGAAGGTGAATCTTGACTTGGATAGTGCGGGAAAACATAGGTACCTTCAATTGAATGAATTGGAAGAATTGAGAGATCAGGCGTATATGAGATCTTGGGGGTATAAAGAGCGTACTAAGAAATTGCATGACAAGCACTTGAAGGTGATTAAAGAGTTCAAGTGTGGGGATAAAGTCTTGCAATACAATTCCCGTCTTAGATTGTTTCCAGGAAAGCTTAAGTCCCGGTGGTCAGGTCCATATGTGATTAAGCAGGTTTTTCCGTACGGTACAGTGGAATGTGAGAGTGAAGATGGTCGTAGTTGGAAGGTAAACGGTCACAGGTTGAAGCATTACGTAGAGGGACCGAATGCGGAGGTCGAAGAGGAGGAAATTGACCTCCCACCAATGAATCATTAGTCGTTTATATGCACACTTGGGGATTCGCCCAAGTTGTAGAGTTTGTAGATTCTATTTTATTTTATTTTATTTTTATTTATTTTATTTTTCTTTTATTTTTTGGTTTGTGTCTAGTGTGGGGATTGTCCGTATTATTAATTGCAGATTTGGAAGGGTCCTGCCTGTACTCAATCTCCATTCAGGCGGGGTCAATCCAATAATATTTTATTTGTAAAAGGACATTCCTAGTTCGTCGGTCTATTTTTATTTCACTTTACGTTTTGTCTTTTGAGTTTTTGTTTGCAAGATATATTGCTTACAACCGCGAATGAAATGCTATACGGTTGCTTTGCACTTGGATGGGGGCAGCTCAGGACACGCTTTGTGAGGATGTTACTGCAATATTACCAGGGGAGCCTGTTCCACTTTACTTGTTGTATTTATTTTTATCTTCTTTATTTTTAGTTCCTTGTCGCTACACATTGGGGACAATGTGCAATTTTAAGTGTGGGGATGGGAACTGCGTTTTAGTATAGTTTGAGTCTTTATTTCAAAAAAAACAAAAATTGTCCCTGATTTTTTGTGCATTTTATATGGAAAATGATAGTAAAATTGGGATCTTTGGTTTTCAAAATATTATATATATGAGAATATAAATAGATTGAAAGCGTGTTTGCTTAAGATGTGTCGGTAGGCCCAGCTAGCTTTGAAAGGTCCTAGGATTGTTCTTAATATACCTTAATAAATCATGAAATCCTGTGGGTTCTCATCTTAGGAGAAACGGTAGAACTAAAACCGCTGATAGTAATTAGAGGTACCACTGTAGGTTGAAAGCCCATATGTATTATTAATTAAATGGCACACTTGATCCTTTTTATGAGAATAAATCCGGTGAAAAGTGGCGCCCAAAAAAAAATCCACATGTCCATCAATTGAGCTAGCCAAAAAAAAAAAAAAAAACTGAAGCCTCTGATCGAAACTCCCTCGAGGTTAAGTTGAAAAAAAATAAAATACCGAAGCTCATGCTGTCGCTCTTGGGGATGGTGACTCTGATTGAGACAACCTCTGGGTTAGGTATGAAAAAAAAAAGTGTCTAAGCTCGTAAACTTCATCCATCATCCATTATAAATTTAATTTCTAATACATTAGGGAGTTTAGTTTGCAGTGGTTGGTATATCTATATGGTTTAACCTTTGCTTTGAAAGCTTGAGGTGGGATTAGGTGAAGCTGGATATCTTGAGTGTGAGACCCATAGATTGATTGTAATAATATGAACTTAATTGCTATACATGATTGGGGCCTGATTAGCTAGTGGTTGGGTTTAGGTGGACAACAATACCGACAGTTTTGGTTGATGCGTAGTTAGATCATAATTAATGAACCTAAAAGTTTTTGAAACCAAGAATTCTAATTATGATTCCATTGCAGTCTTTTTCAGGGATGAAAAAGAGTCAAATGTGGGGATGTTTGATGTGTCGTAAAACACATCTAATTTCCTATGTATTTTGTATTTTATTTGGTCAAGTTTGTATTCGTTTCGTGTCATTTTTATTAGGTTTTTATTTATTTTATTATTTTATAGGTGTTCGTGGGAAATTGGCTCAAAACGAAAGAATTTTAATCGAGAGACGAACATTTGAGGGCATATGTTCATGAACGTCGGAACGTAAACGAGAAACTTTGGTCGAGCCAACAACCGAGCCAGGAACATGGAGTATATAATAATAATACTAATAATATAACAAAAAAAAAAAAGATAAGCTTGGGCCGAAGCCCAAGCCAAGACATAAACTTAAGGCGGTCAACATTAGGGGATAGATTTTTTTGAAGTGGACGGCAGATATAAATGAAGATATAATTCATTCATTCAGGGTGAATTCACAATTCCAATTTCTTTCGCACAGCAAACTTGGAACCGGCCATAAGCGGTGACGAGTGGAAGGGCACGGAAGGAGAAAAGGCCACGGGCACTTTAAAGATCAGTAGCCAACGAGCCTTGGGTTAGGTTTAGTTTTTATTTATTTTTTCTATAGACATGATTAAAACTATTTTTATTTATTTTGTGAAGATGTTTTTAAATATTATTGGCTAAACCTTTTATTGGTGACTTGGGATGATGAACTAGATTATGGTTTTTAATTAAAGACTTATGTTTTCCGTTTTGGATGTGTTGGGTTACATGATTTAATTTTTATGTTTGATTTTGAATATTTGTGTGCTGGCGTTTTTTGGTTTGATTACTTGTTTGTTGGTTTTGATGTTCTAGGCACATAGGAATATCCCCTAGATCTAGAAATCATTCTAGTTTGATTAACTTTCGTTGTCGAGCTAGTTCTTGCAGTTAGGAATGACGCAAGTTTAACAGGTTTTTAAAATCAATTAGTTAAGGTGTGCAATCCCCTCCCGAAGGTTAGGAATATAATTCGGGATTGCTAGGTTGACTAACTAGGCATTGTTTGGTAGCTTGGTTATCGCTGGGGCGAGACCGGTTACTTATTCGTGTTTAGAGTTTTCCTAGGATTTCATTCGTATCAGTTAAGTCTGCTTCACAGTTTGAGAGTTTTCGATCCAAGAGTGGTTGATTAAAGGATTACTGTGGGATTTGGTTTCGCTGGGGCGATCCACTTTCATTTTAGCATCTCAATACTTGTCCCGCCTTGAGTCTAGTCGACTATCCTTGACAGGAGGTTTATTAGGTGAGAACAGGGTCTCCAACCGGAATACATAAGTCAGCTTTTATAGCCAGAGTCTAGGGATTCTACCCAGGTTACCAGTCTTCTCCTCATTAGAGTTTCAACCCAGTTCGTCAGCTTTCGTTTATTTTCAGTTTCTTAGTTTAATTTAGTAATTTAGTTTTAATTAGTTTATTTTAATTTCAGTTTAAACCCCCCAATCAATCAATCTATTTAATAATAATAATAATAATAATAATATTTATCAGGTAATTCATTAAAAGTGATCTCAAAAGTGTTAGATAAAGTCCTTAGGTTCGATACCTGGTCTTGCCTACTTGCTACTTGCGATCGGTACACTTGCCGATAGTGTGTGGTTTTAGAAGAGTCTAGGATTTTAACTTGATCAATTTATTTATATACTTATTTGCACACATTAAGTTTTTGGCGCCGTTGCCGGGGACTTTTTACTTGCACTTTTTGATTTTACTTGTTTTGTTTTGCTTATTTACTGCTTGCTGGATCTGCCTGCGATTATCTGTGCTACTTGTGCTTTTAGTCCTAGGTTATTTGCTATCCATTAGTAACTCCAGCGTGGTTTGCACTTTCAGTGTATGCCACATACTCGCTCACAAGGACCACCTGAATTCACCACCTGCACGGATCCCAACCTCGACATCCACGAGCGCCTTAACGAGTTTCGGACGGTCATCCGGAAGAAAATTGATCAGGTACGCTCGTCTTTTCCATCCTCTTCATCCTTTTCTTTTTCTGAACCTAAACCCACCATCCATTCTCCACCAAAACCCATTCCTTTCCCACCGCTCACTGCTGAAATGGCTTAAGGAAATGTTAGACGCACTGTGCACTCTCGTGCCACTGAGGGACTTACTGGGATTCGTTCCCCCATTGCTCGCCCTGCTACTGCTGACGCCAACAATTGGCAAATCCCCTCCCATGTCATGGCCACTATTACTAACGCTACTCAATTTCATGGTCTTGAGGAGGAGGATGCTCATGGACATCTATCCCGATTTGTGCGCATCTGTGACACTTTCAATCTTTCCCACATCACTAAGGAAGCCATTTATCTGCGTCTGTTCCCATTTAGTTTGTCTGGTCGTGCCGCCACTTGGTATGACACCCTACCTAATAGTTCCATTGCTACTTGGGAGGACATGCTTGGAAAATTCTTAAGAAAATATCACCCAGCTTCCAAGGATTCCCGCATTAGGGAGCAGATTCACTCTTTCCGTATGGATCCTGATGAGCCATACTACATGGCTTGGGAACGTTTCCAGACCCTACTGAGCCGATGCCCTCATCACGGTCTTTCTGACTGGGCCCTTGTGGAGAAATTCTACAATGGCCTCACTTTTGAGACTCGAGTTCGTTTTAATACAGCTGCACAGGGTAATTTCATGGAAAAAATGGATATTGATGCAGCTAATGAGTTATTTGAAAGTTTTGCTCATTCTGAGAGACCACCAAAGCATACTGTTGGGAATTCAAATCCCATGACTAGTAACACCTCTCCAACTACCCGAGGTGTTTATCAGATTGCACCTGATACTGGTCTAGCTGCGGTGATTGAGAATCTAACTAAGCAAGTGAGAGATCTTCAGATGAGGTTAGATAGGTGTGAAATATGTAGGGGGGTCATGACACATCTGAGTGTCCAATTCAGAGTCAGGAACAGGTAGATTCTCTAAATTCTGGGTGGCTTAAACCACCTTATCAAAACTACACTTCCAACTCGAACTCCAACTGGAGAAATCAGAACTCCAACTGGCAAGGGGGTAACTCTTCTAGATACCAACCTCGCCAGAATCTGTTCCAAGCTCCCAACTCTGTGGTCCCACTAGTCGCACCGAGTCTGACCTTACTACCATTCTAGAGAACCAGTCCCAGATGCTTAATAACATTCAGTCAAAACTTGCTGAGAATGAAGCTTTTATGAAAGGCCAACAAGCTGCATTTCAAAACCTAGAGGCCAAAGTAGGAGAATTAGCTAATCAGGTTAACCAGAGACCACCAGGAGCCCTTCCTAGTAACACAGTTACTAATCCTAATTCATCTACTTCTGCTTTTAGACAGGCTCAGGCCAAAGCTGTTATCACTAGGAGTGGGAAGGGGGTAGTTGATCCACCACAGGTTGATGTTGAGGAGTCTGTAGATGAGGAAATTGAGTTAGAGACCCCAACTGGCAAAGTGCAAAATAGGCTAGTCCCAGAAAGTACAGCACAGTCCAGTGGGTCAAGTGAGGGTAAGAAAGAGGAAGTTCCAATGCGTGTTTATAAGCCTAAACCACTGTTTCCAGGTCGTCTTGTGCGTGCTGATGATTCTGAGCAGTATTCTAGGTTCTTGGAGATGCTTAAAAAACTCCATGTGAACCTTCCATTCGTTGAGGCACTTTCGAGGATGCCTAAATATGCCAAGTTTCTAAAAGATTTGCTCACCAATAAGAAGAAACTTGAGGACATCTCTACTGTTACTCTTTCTGAGGAGTGTTCTGCAGTCTTACAGAATAAACTACCTCAGAAGATGTCTGATCCCGGGAGTTTCACTCTTCCCTATCTGATAGGAAATCTTCCTGTCAGAAATGCTCTTGCTGATCTGGGAGCTAGCATTAACTTGATGCCTTATTCAGTTTATGCTAAGCTTATTATTGGAGACCTCTCTCCTACTCGCATGAGTATTCAGCTCGCCGACCGTTCGGTGAAGTTTCCTCGGGGGATTGTGGAAAACATGCTAGTTAAAGTTGATAAATTTGTTTTCCCGGTTGATTTTGTTATTCTTGATATGGACGAGGATTCACAGGTTCCACTAATTCTTGGTCGTCCATTTTTAGCTACAGCTCGTGCCATTGTTGATGTTTATGATGGTAAATTGACCCTTCGGGTTAATGACGAGCAGGTCACTTTTGATATCCAGAACTCAATGAAGCACACTGGCCAGCATGATGACACTCTTTATTTCATTGACTCGTTTATGTCACATGTTGGGCGCTTTCTCACTCCAATGTGCGAGAGAGATACCCTTGATACACAGCTGCTAGATTCACCACTTCAGGGGTGCATTGAGATGACTGAGCTGGATCTTGAGAAAGACCCGACTGCACCCACTGTGCAGCCTTTTCTGTCTGTTGAGAGTTCCCAGGTTTTTGAGGTTATTGATGTGGAGATACCTGTGGAGACACCATCTGTTGAGACGCCCCCATCCTTAGAACTTAAGGAGTTGCCATCTCATCTAGAGTATGCATTCTTGGGTGAGGGTTCTCAGTTGCCTGTCATCATATCTGCTGAGCTGACAGAGGAGGAGAAGAGTATGTTGATGTGTGTACTGAAGGCACACAAACAGGCTATTGCATGGAAGCTTATTGATATAAAGGGTATTCACCCTTCATTCTGTACGCATAAGATTCTCATGCAGGAGGAGTTTAAGCCTGTAGTTCAACCTCAGAGAAGGCTAAATCCCAATATGCAAGAGGTAGTGAAGAAGGAGGTGATTAAGTTACTAGATGCAGGTCTTATTTATCCTATCTCTGATTCATCTTGGGTGAGTCCTGTCCACGTTGTTCCCAAGAAAGGAGGTATGACGGTTGTCACGAATGAGAAAAATGTACTCATACCCACTAGGACAGTGACTGGTTGGAGAGTTTGCATTGATTATCGCAAACTCAATGATGCCACTCGCAAGGACCATTTTCCCTTGCCTTTCATTGACCAGATGCTCGAGCGTTTGTCAGGTCACCAATTCTATTGTTTTCTTGACGGCTTCTCAGGTTATTTCCAGATCCCCATTGCACCTGAGGATCAGGAGAAAACCACTTTCACATGCCCTTTTGGTACCTTTGCCTACCGGCGTATGCCATTCGGGTTATGCAACGCTCCGGGTACTTTTCAACGATGTATGGTGGCTATTTTTCATGAGTTGATCGAGGATTCCATGGAGGTTTTTATGGATGATTTTTCTGTGTTTGGGAATTCTTTTGATCATTGTTTGCGCAATTTAGAATGTGTGCTTGCTAGGTGTGAAGAAACGAACTTGATGCTTAATTGGGAAAAGTGTCACTTCATGGTTCGTGAGGGTATTGTGCTTGGGCACAAGATTTCACAGGCGGGTATTGAGGTTGATAGAGCCAAAATCAACACCATTTCCAAACTCCCGCCGCCTACTTCTGTGAAATCCATTCGTAGTTTCTTGGGTCATGCGGGATTCTATAGGCGTTTCATTAAGGATTTTTCTAAAATTGCTCGCCCGATGACCCAACTTTTAGAGAAAGATCGACCATTTGAGTTTTCTACTGAATGTGTCAAGGCGTTTGAGTTGTTGAAGGAGCGGTTAGTGAGTGCTCCTATTCTTGTCGCTCCCGATTGGAGTCTTCCTTTCGAGATTATGTGTGATGCGAGCGACTTTGCTGTTGGGGCTGTGTTGGGCCAGCGTAGAGATAAACATTTCCATCCCATTTACTACGCTAGCAAAACACTAAATGATGCCCAAGTGAACTACACCACAACAGAGAAGGAGTTGTTAGCTGTGGTATTTGCTTGTGATAAATTTCGTGCGTATCTTGTGCTTTCTAAAACTATCATCTTTACGGATCACTCTGCTCTTAGGCACCTTTTCTCTAAGAAGGATGCAAAACCTAGACTCATTAGGTGGATCTTGTTGCTTCAAGAATTTGATATAGAGATTAGGGATAAAAGTGGAGCTGAGAACGTAGCTGCAGACCATCTGTCCCGTTTAGAAAACCCTGATTTAGAAAAGCATAGGGAAGAGAGGATTAGGGATGATTTTCCTCATGAGAGTTTGATGGCATTAGCTTCTTCTAAGCGTAATGACTTCCCATGGTATGCCGATATGGCAAATTACTTAGTTTCAGGTGAGTTTAGAGACAAAATCCCTTTACAAGAGAAAAAGAAGTTGATAGCTGATTCTAAGTATTACTTTTGGGAGGATCCGTATTTGTATAGGCTAGGTGCAGATCAGGTTATGAGGAGATGTGTGTTTGGATCTGAGATTGTTGATATCCTTAAAGAATGTCATGAGGGTCGGGCTAGTGGTCACTTTGGAGCCACCAATACCGCTAAACGCGTGTTCGATGTGGGTTTTTATTGGCCGACCATCTTTAAGGATGCTCATGAGTTCGTGAAGCATTGTGACGCTTGTCAAAGGGCCGGAAATATCTCATCCCGAAATGAGATGCCTCAAAATCCCATTCAAGTACTTGAAATATTTGATATGTGGGGCATCGATTTTATGGGTCCGTTCCCCGTCTCTAGAGGGAATAGATACATCCTTGTTGCGGTTGATTATTTGTCTAAGTGGGTGGAGGCGCAAGCCTTACCTACAAATGATGCACGGGTTGTTGTGAGATTTCTTAAGAAGTTGTTTGCTAGGTTCGGTACACCTAAGTCGTTGATTAGTGATCGTGGTACCCACTTCTGTAATGATCAGATGGATAAGGTTTTGAAGCGTTATGGGGTCACCCATCGGACTTCTACAGCCTATCATCCACAAACGAGTGGTCAAGTGGAGAATACCAATCGTGGGATCAAAAGAATCCTAGAGAAAACCGTAGGACATAACCGAAAAGATTGGTCAGATAACCTAGATGATGCTTTGTGGGCCTTTCGTACTGCTTATAAAACACCTTTAGGCACCACCCCGTTTAGGTTAGTCTATGGCAAAGCATGCCATTTGCCGGTTGAATTGGAGCATAAAGCTTATTGGGCGTTGAAGAAGGTGAATCTTGACTTGGATAGTGCGGGAAAACATAGGTACCTTCAATTGAATGAATTGGAAGAATTGAGAGATCAGGCGTATATGAGATCTTGGGGGTATAAAGAGCGTACTAAGAAATTGCATGACAAGCACTTGAAGGTGATTAAAGAGTTCAAGTGTGGGGATAAAGTCTTGCAATACAATTCCCGTCTTAGATTGTTTCCAGGAAAGCTTAAGTCCCGGTGGTCAGGTCCATATGTGATTAAGCAGGTTTTTCCGTACGGTACAGTGGAATGTGAGAGTGAAGATGGTCGTAGTTGGAAGGTAAACGGTCACAGGTTGAAGCATTACGTAGAGGGACCGAATGCGGAGGTCGAAGAGGAGGAAATTGACCTCCCACCAATGAATCATTAGTCGTTTATATGCACACTTGGGGATTCGCCCAAGTTGTAGAGTTTGTAGATTCTATTTTATTTTATTTTATTTTTATTTATTTTATTTTTCTTTTATTTTTTGGTTTGTGTCTAGTGTGGGGATTGTCCGTATTATTAATTGCAGATTTGGAAGGGTCCTGCCTGTACTCAATCTCCATTCAGGCGGGGTCAATCCAATAATATTTTATTTGTAAAAGGACATTCCTAGTTCGTCGGTCTATTTTTATTTCACTTTACGTTTTGTCTTTTGAGTTTTTGTTTGCAAGATATATTGCTTACAACCGCGAATGAAATGCTATACGGTTGCTTTGCACTTGGATGGGGGCAGCTCAGGACACGCTTTGTGAGGATGTTACTGCAATATTACCAGGGGAGCCTGTTCCACTTTACTTGTTGTATTTATTTTTATCTTCTTTATTTTTAGTTCCTTGTCGCTACACATTGGGGACAATGTGCAATTTTAAGTGTGGGGATGGGAACTGCGTTTTAGTATAGTTTGAGTCTTTATTTCAAAAAAAAAAAAAAAAAAAAAAAAAATTGTCCCTGATTTTTTGTGCATTTTATATGGAAAATGATAGTAAAATTGGGATCTTTGGTTTTCAAAATATTATATATATGAGAATATAAATAGATTGAAAGCGTGTTTGCTTAAGATGTGTCGATAGGCCCAGCTAGCTTTGAAAGGTCCTAGGATTGTTCTTAATATACCTTAATAAATCATGAAATCCTGTGGGTTCTCATCTTAGGAGAAACGGTAGAACTGAAACCGCTGATAGTAATTAGAGGTACCACTGTAGGTTGAAAGCCCATATGTATTATTAATTAAATGGCACACTTGATCCTTTTTATGAGAATAAATCCGGTTAAAAGTGGCGCCCAAAAAAAAATCCACATGTCCATCAATTGAGCTAGCCAAAAAAAAAAAAAAAAAAAAAAAACTGAAGCCTCTGATCGAAACTCCCTCGAGGTTAAGTTGAAAAAAAAAAAATACCGAAGCTCATGCTGTCGCTCTTGGGGATGGTGACTCTGATTGAGACAACCTCTGGGTTAGGTATGAAAAAAAAAAGTGTCTAAGCTCGTAAACTTCATCCATCATCCATTATAAATTTAATTTCTAATACATTAGGGAGTTTAGTTTGCAGTGGTTGGTATATCTATATGGTTTAACCTTTGCTTTGAAAGCTTGAGGTGGGATTAGGTGAAGCTGGATATCTTGAGTGTGAGACCCATAGATTGATTGTAATAATATGAACTTAATTGCTATACATGATTGGGGCCTGATTAGCTAGTGGTTGGGTTTAGGTGGACAACAATACCGACAGTTTTGGTTGATGCGTAGTTAGATCATAATTAATGAACCTAAAAGTTTTTGAAACCAAGAATTCTAATTATGATTCCATTGCAGTCTTTTTCAGGGACGAAAAAGAGTCAAATGTAGGGCTGTTTGATGTGTCGTAAAACACATCTAATTTCCTATGTATTTTGTATTTTATTTGGTCAAGTTTGTATTCGTTTCGTGTCATTTTTATTAGGTTTTTATTTATTTTATTATTTTATAGGTGTTCGTGGGAAATTGGCTCAAAACGAAAGAATTTTAATCGAGAGACGAACATTTGAGGGCATATGTTCATGAACGTCGGAACGTAAACGAGAAACTTTGGTCGAGCCAACAACCGAGCCAGGAACATGGAGTATATAATAATAATACTAATAATATAACAAAAAAAAAAAAGATAAGCTTGGGCCGAAGCCCAAGCCAAGACATAAACTTAAAGCGGTCAACATTAGGGGATAGATTTTTTTGAAGTGGACGGCAGATATAAATGAAGATATAATTCATTCATTCAGGGTGAATTCACAATTCCAATTTCTTTCGCACAGCAAACTTGGAACCGGCCATAAGCGGTGACGAGCGGAAGGGCACGGAAGGAGAAAAGGCCACGGGCACTTTAAAGATCAGTAGCCAACGAGCCTTGGGTTAGGTTTAGTTTTTATTTATTTTTTCTATAGACATGATTAAAACTATTTTTATTTATTTTGTGAAGATGTTTTTAAATATTATTGGCTAAACCTTTTATTGGTGACTTGGGATGATGAACTAGATTATGGTTTTTAATTAAAGACTTATGTTTTCCGTTTTGGATGTGTTGGGTTACATGATTTAATTTTTATGTTTGATTTTGAATATTTGTGTGCTGGCGTTTTTTGGTTTGATTACTTGTTTGTTGGTTTTGATGTTCTAGGCACATAGGAATATCCCCTAGATCTAGAAATCATTCTAGTTTGATTAACTTTCGTTGTCGAGCTAGTTCTTGCAGTTAGGAATGACGCAAGTTTAACAGGTTTTTAAAATCAATTAGTTAAGGTGTGCAATCCCCTCCCGAAGGTTAGGAATATAATTCGGGATTGCTAGGTTGACTAACTAGGCATTGTTTGGTAGCTTGGTTATCGCTGGGGCGAGACCGGTTACTTATTCGTGTTTAGAGTTTTCCTAGGATTTCATTCGTATCAGTTAAGTCTGCTTCACAGTTTGAGAGTTTTCGATCCAAGAGTGGTTGATTAAAGGATTACTGTGGGATTTGGTTTCGCTGGGGCGATCCACTTTCATTTTAGCATCTCAATACTTGTCCCGCCTTGAGTCTAGTCGACTATCCTTGACAGGAGGTTTATTAGGTGAGAACAGGGTCTCCAACCGGAATACATAAGTCAGCTGTTATAGCCAGAGTCTAGGGATTCTACCCAGGTTACCAGTCTTCTCCTCATTAGAGTTTCAACCCAGTTCGTCAGCTTTCGTTTATTTTCAGTTTCTTAGTTTAATTTAGTAATTTAGTTTTAATTAGTTTATTTTAATTTCAGTTTAAACCCCCCAATCAATCAATCTATTTAATAATAATAATAATAATAATAATATTTTATCAGGTAATTCATTAAAAGTGATCTCAAAAGTGTTAGATAAAGTCCTTAGGTTCGATACCTGGTCTTGCCTACTTGCTACTTGCGATCGGTACACTTGCCGATAGTGTGTGGTTTTAGAAGAGTCTAGGATTTTAACTTGATCAATTTATTTATATACTTATTTGCACACATTAGGTTGACACGTCGCCCCCTTTATGGGTCATGATAAGAAGAAGTCTTTTGTGTTATCGAGTGTTGTTGTCGTTTGTATGGTTCTACGTGCATATGCCTATAACATGATGATTCGAGTAGACTTTTCTTATACTATGTACTTAGACTCAAAACTCGTATGCTCACCAATGCTTTATGTGTTGACGGATATTTTATACATATTGCAGGAAATGTTTAATGCAGGATTTTCAAGAAAAACTACTTAAGATTGGACTAGAAACTCACGCTAGTTTAAGTTCTATGTTTTGATGTTGTATTTCTCTTTTTCATGAAACAATTTGTATCCCGTATCTTTTAGACAATGATTATGCTATGAATGAAATTTTATCTATAAATCATATTGTCACAATTAGTGTCATGAAGTCTTTGAACAATCTACCACAAGTCTCGCCCCGATTTATTCCGCCATCGGTTGGGGTGTGACATGAAATATAAAGTTTATTTAAGCATATATGTTAATAGCACTTTAGAAAACTAATAAGCACAACAGTGTTATAAATATATTATATTGTGGTTATCAATGCCTAAATTAGATTAGGCTTGTTCCCCAAGAATTCTCATTCCTATATATACCCATTGTATCTTATTTGTAATACATACTTGATTAATGAAAATTCTAGATCTCTCTCCCTATTATCTTTTCTCATATTCTTGCTATTAGGCTAGTTTCACAACACGTTATCAGCACAAGTTGCTTTTGGAGTAGAATCATACCATCATAAGGTATATCATATTATCTTGTTACTTTATCATTATTCTTTATAATCTCATATATAACCCATATCGTAATTCATACAATTTTGGGTTGTATTAGAGACTTGTTTTAGTATTCACTTTGATCTCCTCAATAACCCATATTATAAGAAATAAAATTTTGGGTTAAATCGAGATTGATATTTAACATTGTTTAGAATTTATGTAAAAAGTTTAGAATATATATATATATATATATACACGATTTAGGTTTAACGGGTTGATATGTAAACCGCTTTATTATATTATTAACTAAATATTTGATTACCTACACAACAAAACTTATTCACCCAATTGACAAAGTCTGACCCAACGTTTCTAAGATAAAATGGGTGAGTTAACTTATGATTGAGTACAAGTCAAATACAGTCTCAGTTTAACTTTTTCATATAAGTAATCAATTATGTGGGTAGTCTTTTTGTATTATATACACTGCATGTTGTGATTGTACAAATATAAGTATTGATTTCTGATTATCTATATTTGTATATATGAAAATCGAATAATCCCGGTTCAAATAAAATTCATTAAAAAAAAATTAATACAACGGCAAGAAATTAATTACAAGATTTTTCAGCATTATATGTAAATTCATTAACTTTTTACACTTAATGTTTTATTAACTTTTTATTGGTTATGGACTCTTGGTCTAACTAAGATACAGTGTTTGAATATTTGGTTTGAGTATGTCCATTTTCTCAATAATATCAAATAGTGTTTTTCGACTGATGTTGGTATATTCACGGTGGAGTTATGATCTGATATCTAGGCAATTGGTTAAATTTATTTTTTTATTTACGGGTTATTAAACTAGGATTTATAGAACAGTTGCAATTTGTTTTCTACTTTAACATTGGTATGATTATACTGGAATTCTCATAAAATTTGGTTATTGATGGTTCCTATCTACACGTGAAAACACACACTTATATAAGCTTTGATATACACATTGAATATGCTTGTGGTCGATTAAATTACTCACACCCTTTTGATTTTAAAGTTCTTAATTATTTGATTAAACTAATCATTAGTGTGCCATTGCTTTTGTTCAATGAAAAGTCAGGAACTTTACTACAACAATAAATGAGATTTGATTTGTATCAACATGATTTGTTAAGTGAGTTAAGACTATACTATGAATTTCATATACATGCATATATGACTCAATTTCATATTCATATGATTTTATGATAATTCGCATGATTTCATGGTGCCTTTCATTATATATCATTCTATGGGGCAAAAATGTTTTGATGGTCTATTAGTTCACGTTGATAATATAGAGATTGAGGTGTAAAGATTTTATTGGAAAATGACCATTATTGCAATTGTATATGATTTATTCGATTATCTTTCTCAAGAAAGAGTACGATATGGTTAGAAGTGACATCTAGTGTTATGCTCCCTAAATCTCATTATTCATTTACAGAAGGTCGTTAACTTTTAGACCAGTAAACATGACTCAATCATGTAATTACTTCTCAACTTATATCATGTGATGAGAAGATTACCTATAAGGAAAAATCGGATAAAATCCCTATCATTTGTCACATATCAGATGTGCTCGTGAAGTAGCGATATCATTAAGAGAGTATGAAACGTTTGAAATCATGTCATATTCTTGTGATGAGTAAATAATGAAAAGCTATCAAGCTTGTTTCGGTTATACTCCATTCTCTGAAGTGAATGTGACTACATATTGATAATTGTAAAGGGTATGATCATGGAGATAATTGAGAAATTTTTAGTGATGAGATCAACCATTTGGAATTGTAATGATGGTCATGTTAATAATAAGATGATGGTTTGAAGATTCCATACATACTCTCACATCTTACGTCTGTATTACATACGTGCAAGTAATACATACATGATAATAAGCCAAGAATTTATGGATCATAATTATTTAATTAGTTAGCATGACCGGTAAGACCACACCGAGTCGATGATGATGTGAACATAATGAAGAACTTAAAGATTCTTCAATCTGATACATAGCATGTAATGTTTGCTCTTAAGTAATATTATATATTTTCCATATAAAGTGGGATGAGTATCACTACATATTTTGGAATTGATTTAAGGATACGCATATCCTAACATGATACCATTTAGTATTTAAAATCGATGCATCGTCTAAATGGTTATCAAGTGCGCAACCTAAAGTTTGTGTGATATATGGCGTAGCTAATAAGATATCAAGCACGTTATTCCAAAATGACATATTTGGTGAATTCAATTCCTAAATATTGAAATACTAGTAGCATATGTTCATACACATATTGCTTTCATTGAGATGATCACTAAACATCTACTATTGATTGCAATGTCAATGATCATGAGAGCAAAAGTTCATGTTTATAATTTGATTAAATGTGATTCTACAGGCAGTAGCATTTATTCACATCAAGCCAATACGTGATAATAGTTTCTCCCTATTATAGTTGGTTTTTGGTCAGGAACCAAATATTGTCCATCTAATATTTTTTGTTGTGCGACATATATTGAAATTGATCCACCATGACGCACAAAGATGAGACCTCAAAAGGTGGTTGGGAATATACGATGATGAATAGAGCCTTTAATGAAGTATTTATTTATGGCTCAATTAATTGTTATCCATCTCAATGGATTAACATTCCCAACATTAAGGGGAGATAAAAGGCAGTTGGTAACGAAAGGAGTTGGTATGAGTTACAATTGATCCTCAAAAAAATGAAGTTCGAACATAATTTCAAAGCATAACTCATTTACACAGATTTATAAATCATTTACCAGACACATTAGCTGACCTAAATATGTGGACTAGCTAAATTAAGTCACATACACCAACTGCTAATGCTCCAAATAATCCCATAAGTCTATTGCACGCCTGAAGCGTGGTAGACTAGTCGATTCCAAAGAATAAAAATCCTCGAGAAATTGGAGCAAGTAAGAAAGATGGTCAAGTCGAGGTTATAGTGAAAAGGTCTCCTGAAGAGACATTAGACATGATGGTTCCAGAAGAACCTCAGGTACCTGAAAATAAAGAGATCTCGTTATATAGTATCATGTCTACGAAATGTATGGAATCGAAATAAAATCGACGTCGTTATAAATTTTATGTAATGTAGCGCTTGAAATGAGGATCAAGATGTAAGATCTGCTTATTAAGGAATACAATGAAATGATTGGCCAAAATAGAAAGACGCAAATACGGCAGAGTTGAATTCTCTATTGAAAAGGAAAGTTTTGGACCAGTAGTCCATACAACAAAAGTTGTAAAACATATTGATATGGAAAGGTCTTTTGTGCGAATCAACATTTGAAAAGAAAATGATATACGATAAAATTGGTGGCACAAGAATTTCGCAAAGACCCATAATTGATTATGAGGAAACGCATTCTCCGGTGGTGGATACAATAATTTTTCATTATGTTATTAGTCTGGTAATGCAAAGAGAGAATTGAAATGCGTCTAATAAATATCATGATTCACTTGACACTGAAAGTTTACTTGAAAATACATGATGAAGGATTTAATGTGTCAAAATAAATAGATTCAATTCTGAATATGTTATGTTTGTTATATAATTGAATATAGGTGGAACTCCTCATGAGTATCCTAAAGCAACTGAGTGCTTAAAAGGTAATATGAAACATCATAGGATGTAATTATTGTGCACCAATACACTACAGGTAATAAACTAAACCTGATGATTATGATATTTCAATGTATAACAATAGTACAATATAGATTGGACAAATGGATGAAATTGATTTTTCTAATTGATTTACTATATGATAAATTTCATGTACCAAAGCTCTTAAAGAGTAAATGCACTGGCATTAATTGGTCAAGATGGAAAATGTCCTTGATGGATTGATGATGTCTAATGCATCGATATCAAGTATTTTGTAAAGTTAACAAAATAAATATGGACTAAAATAGTTGAGTTGAGTGTTGTACAACTCATGAAGTATTCCTACAAAGAGGAATATAGGCTTATAATATTATCTATCTTTTGACATAAGTTCTCTCTTAAAAGTTCACTATAATCACAGTTTACAGTGATAATGCCTAGGCATCATCGAGAGACACTGTAAAATTTTAAAGAGTGAATTTTTTGAAAGTCCTTGACATAGTGCACTTGTTGCTTGACCTACAATTCGAGTATATGTGTAATGATATGTTTACCAATCCATCAAAGTATATCTTGAAAAGATGGTGGGACATTTTACAGTGAACATAGCTCACACTTAAAGTGCATTAAAGGTTGTCCAATTACTTGATATGGAAAATTATTCATTTAATCTACTACCAAAGTAGAGATTTTCATTCTAGAAGTACCATAGTTAAATGCACATGGGCATTAGTGTCTTACTAGGTATTCATGATTATTATATCTTCCGTATGAAGTTATTATCATAATATATAGCCTATGTCAAGCGGGAAGACACCAGAATGAGTTAAAACAAATATTTCAGGTATGAGCGATATTTGATTATATTTCACTAACCCATGAAAACAAGTTTGGTTAGTCTTGTAGATGCAGGGAATATAACACATCACATTTGTTGATCTTGAGACATTTATTCACGAGAAGAGGAGACATTAGTTTTACAAACAGAGTTCAACTTAAAGAATTGCACTTACGAGAGCAGGGACTAAAAGTTTGGAATGAATATCATACATCAATGTTCGAATTAAAGAGTTTCACGCCAAGTAATCAAGACACAAATCATTGACTACAAAATATTTGAGTAACTTCTATGGAGATCTACACCAATCACTTAGAGAATAGATGTTCATATAAGGGGGAACATTATACAAGTTGCACTCTTTTTCCCTTCACTAAGTTTTATCCCATTGGGTTTTCTTAGTAAGGTTTTTAATGAGGCAACATTATCAGGGGGAGACAATACGCGCTGCACTCTTTTTCCCTTAGCTATGGTTTTGTCCCACTGGGTTTTCCTGGCAAGGTTTTTAACGAGGCAGCATCTCCAAGCGTATGAAGTTGATAACCAAGGGGGAGTGTTATAAATATATTATATTGTGGTTATCAATGCCTAAATTAGATTAGGCTTGTTCCCCAAGAATTCTCATTCCTATATATACCCATTGTATCTTATTTGTAATACATACTTGATTAATGAAAATTCTAGATCTCTCTCCCTATTATCTTTTCTCATATTCTTGCTATTAGGCTAGTTTCACAACAAACAGAATTTTTTTTTTTATTTAAGCAAATGTATTAATAGCACTTCAAAATCTAACCAGCACAATGATGAAAATCAAAATCAACACTTTGAACATATATATTAACAACACTAATTTAGCACTAATTTGAACAACTAAAATCAGCACAGTTTAATAAATTTATCAGAAATTATGAAGTGTTTTAAAAAGAAAGTATCATCACATTAACACGTTTTATATCTTTGTTTATTATAAATTTAGATTAAATGAAGAAGATAAATATTACATTCAGTTCAATTTCTTCATTTTTAAGAATCTGCATTAATATTAATAAATAAAAAAAAATATATCATGTTGCATGTGGAACGAATATGATCGAATAAAGAAGATGAATATTTAGACTTGGTAAATGGTTTCAAGAATATGAATTCGTACAATAAAATGGATCGAAAAATAAATTGGATGATATGTAGTTATGATGTTTTGAGTAATGAATAGCATGAATATAGGAATATTCAAAAACTAACTCAATAGTATATGACTTAAATACCCTTAATCACTAATTAACATGATGACATGTGTCTATTTAATATTGTTCCTATTGTTTTTACAATAAACTTGGTTTGTATATGATCCTACTTCGTAATTACAAATATCTCTTTTTTTTACCACATAACCTAGGGGCCCAAACGGCCAAACTTGTTGCTCCAACTCGGGATGGCGATCCAGGTACCATTTAGTGTTATAGAACTTGTTAGGTGTTAGTTGGTCGGTGAGGTGAGAATTAACGATTAATCGGATCGAACTTTTTTTTACGTATATTTCAACATTTTTTTTTATATGTGACACTAAGTTTATGCATTTTACGTATAATTAAATTTATAAGTTATGGGACCTGATATTAGATAGTAATGATGTGAGGATTAAATGTTAAAAGATCCAAACATAGTAAACCTTAATTCCCACCCCTCGTTAATTATAGTCCATGTCTATCTCTCTTTCATGCACCAGACAAAACACAAACCCCGGCCCTTAAATTCGGATGATGTAATCGATTAAAGTTAGTTAGAAATCATGGAGTATTTTTAGTAACAACATTAGGGAGACCGTCGGCTGACTCGAAATTTGTCCGATTTTGGTTTGAAATAAGGTAAGAACTTGTTCTACTTGTTCGATTTCGTTCAGTTTTGACCGACTTGTTCCGGTTTCGGGCTATTTTGAACCGGTTTTTCCAACTTGGGTGACTACCGATTAATTGAGTAATTAACTGAAAATGAATCAGTGTACGGTCGATCAATGATTGATTGCCGACTAGTCATGATTTTTACAACCATGGATAACTATGGCCAATACTGATTAGATTTTTGTCAGTTAATTACCTATCAGATATCATCTAATCTGGTACTCACCCCATACCCGTGAAATATTTTGTTTCAGTCTCATTACCAGTCTCATACCCAAATACTAGTCCCATATGTATGAGTTCGAATATTCTGAGCACGCTCGGGATTATTTTTTTCCATCCCTTGCTTCCAACATAGTGCAAAAATACCGAACTTATGAAATTCACTTAGCAGGATTTTGTTTTAATAAATTTACGTATTTTTATAGTAATTTAGAATTGAAGTTTTAATTATATATATATATTTTTTTTTGTATTTGTTTAAACATTTTAGAAAAAGAACTTTAGGATTTAGAAATATTAATAAATATTTCTATATATTAATTCATAATATGGTGAGAAATAGTAACATTTTGTCTTTTATTATTGTTTTTTTTCATGTAATTTTTTTTGGTTTTTTACTTATAGTAGTTTTTTATAGTTTAGCTTTTTATTAGTTTTTCGGTTTTTATTTAACACGATATTTGGTGGTTACATTTGGTCCTACATGTTTTCTTTACCCGCCCTGACTATCTAATAAGTGTCGGTATAAATTTGACTTCGTCTACGACACGTGACTTACTTGGCGTTAAAAACCGTGTTGTTGTTTTACGCTTTTTACTGGTTTATGTTGTTGTTTGTTTGCTACCTAGCACGGTTTAAATCCCCCCGCCTAGCCAAAACACAAACCCCAGCCCCTAAATTCGGATAATGTAATCAATTAACGTTAGTTAGAAATCATGGAGTATTTTCAATAACGACATTAGGGAGACCTTCGGCTGACTCAAAATTTGTTCGATTTTGGTTTGAAATAAGGTAAGAACTTGTTCGATTTGGTTCAGTTTTGACCGACTTGTTCCGATTTCGGGCTATCTTGAACCGGTTTTTCCGACTTGGGTGACTACCGATTACTTGAGTAATTAACTGAAACTCAATCAGTGTACGGTCGATCATAGATTGATTGCCGACTAGTCACGATTTTTACAACAATGGATAGCTATGGCCAATACTGATCAGAGTTTTGTCGATTAATTACCTGTCAGATATCATCTAATCTAGTACTCACCCCATACCGTGAAATATTTCTTTTCAATCTCATAACTAGTCCCATAACCAAATACCAGTTGGATGTTTGAGTTCGAATATTCTGAGTGCGCTCGGGTTTGTTTCCCATCCCTTGCTCCAACATAGTGCAAAAATACCGAACTTATGAAGTTCACTTAGCAGGATTTAGTTTTAATAAATTTACATTTTTTATAGTAATTGAGAATTGAAGTTTTAATTTTCTTTTTGTCTTTTTTATTTCTGAAAAGAATAAGTTTTTAAACATTTTAGAAAAAGAACTTTAGGTTTAGAAATATTAATAAATATTTCTATATATTAATTCATAATATGGTGAGAAATAGTAACATTTTCTTTTATGATTGTTTATTTTGTCATGTATTTTTTTTTTTTTTTTTTGTGGTTTTTTACTTATAGTAGTTTTTTAGAGTTTAGCTTTTTATTACTTTTTTGGTTTCTATTTAACACGATATTTGGTAGTCACATTTGGTCCTCCAGGTTTTCTTTAACCGCCCCAACTATCTAATACGTGTCGGTATAAATTTTACTTCGTCGACGACACCAGACTCACTTGGCGTTAAAAACCGTTTTTTTGTTTTACACTTTTTACTGGTTTATGTTATCGTTTGTTTGCTACCTAGCACGGTTTAACCCCCTCCCCCCCCCCCCCCCCCCACCCCCACCGCAATGCTAGTAGCACGGTCTGATGCCCTATTTTTCATAAAAACATGTTAGGTCAAATAGCTAATATGGTGATTTTCTCTCTATAATTGATTTTGATACTTCACCTTGAAAAATCATAAAAGCATCTAAATCGTCCATTAAATAATGATTATGTTAGTTCTTTAGTAAACTTGAAAGGTTAGAAACATCTAAACCAAAGGAAAAACTCTCTCCATGGGCTCTCGCCGGAAACCTATTCCGGTGGAGATATCGGCTAGAATAACGAAGTTCTATGTTTCAAACATTCCAGATCGATGCAGCGGAGCAGATTTGGCTAAGGAGGTAAGGAATTTCGGGTCGATCTTTGACATCTATATTGCAAGGAAGAGGGATAGGGAGGGGAAACGGTTCGCTTTTGTTTCTCTTTTGGATGTTAAGGATCGTCGCGAAATGGAGAAAGTTTTGTCTTCCATTCGTCTGGGAGACTTCAAACTTAAAGTAAATGTTGCAAGATTTGTATTGGAGGAAGGAGAAATTAACAAGCAACGGTTTAACGGACCTCCCAGGAAGGGTGGCTCCGGTCCAACTTCTTAGCATGGTGCGGCGGAAGGTTACAAGAGTCAGAAGGATGGTGTGACGAATGTAATGTCCTTTAAGGAAGCGTTCTCTGGGGCTTCGGAAGGGAAAACGATTGAAATTAATGATAACATTTGTGCTTTTGGATCTTTGCATGGGAGATCGCTAGTCGTCAGACTCAGCTCCATTGAGACCCTAAAGCATATTAGACGGCTGTTGAAGGAGATGGGTCTTCAGGAAGGTGAGGTCCGGTACATGGGAGGCTTGTCGGTGTTGTTATCTTTCTTGACAAATGAGCATGCAATTATGGCCAGAGACGAGCTGATCGGCAGACCAGAATTGTTCCATTCTGTGGATGTTTGGGAAGGGCAAGTGATGCCCTTTGAGCGTATTGCATGGCTGAAGGTGGTAGGCCTTCCGTTATGCATGGCAAATGAACAGGTGTTTGAAAATATCGGAAATTTCTTTGGAAAAGTGGTCTATGTGCCGTGTATGGAAAGGGACGAGTTAGACATGTCAGTGCACTCCATTGGGGTTCTGTTGAAGAATGGCGAGCGAGTCCAAGATACCGTCTTTCTTAAATGGCGTGGAAAAACTTTAAAAGTTTGGATTGAGGAAGATGGAAAATCTTGGATTTCGGACTTCGTTAATTACGCAGATGGTAGTTGGAACGGCACTCCGATGAACGTTGAAGAGAAGGAAGAAGAACCGGTGGAGGAGCCTAGAGCTTCTCCGGTGAAGCAGCCAAATTTGGAAAGGGAGGTAATGGTGGAGGAAATTAAGGGTGGGTGTAATGTTGATAGGAGAGAGAGTGCGGGAATCTTGGAGGTGAATGTTGAAAATAATGATGAGGGCATTAATAGCCCTATCATTGGTACAATGGGTGATGGTCTTGTTTTTGGAAATGATGGGGATAATTATTGCCATAATGCTGGGGTGGCTGACTCGGTCAACACTTTAAAGAGGAAAAAGTCCATTCTCAAAGCTGCTGAATTGGGCTTCGGTTGTGGGGGAAATTATTCAAGTAGCAATGACAGGCCCAATAAGGGTCCAAAAAATGATGGGCTGTCTGATGATGACCCTTTTAATTTGAATCCTTTTATATTGGGCCAGGATGTAAATGTATTAAAAACTAGAGGTAAGGGCCCAATCCAAACCTCTAACCCTTTTCAGGCACTTCTTGATGAGGATGCTGGGTACACTGAGGGTAACGATGATGAAGGCCTAGGTGTTGAGCCTGCTCCGCTCAACCCTTCTACTTCGGAATCGGAGGAGATGGAAAGAGAAATGGATGCTACGAAGGAATTTGGCGGCCGTATGGGTATCGACCTACATGATTTTGACCGTCTGGTTGCCAATACTATTGAAGGTGAAGGTGTACAGTCCGGTAAGCGATGAATTATTTATCTTTAAATAAGAGGGATAGGGGTGGCTGGGAAGACCTCTTGGTGTAAGGGTCTGGTGTCTAAGTTCAAAGTAGATTTCTTGTGTATACAAGAATCTCGTCTGGCTGATATTTCAAAATTCAATGCTTCTTCTATTTGGGGCAATAAGGAGTGTGAAGTTGATATTGTTCAAGCTAGGGGTAAATCAGGTGGGTTGATTAGTGTGTGGAATCCTAGAAAGTTTAAAAAAGTAAAATCTATTCTGGTTCATAATTTCATTGTGACGGTCGGTAACTTGATAGAAGACGGGTCGGTGTTGAATGTGGTCAATGTGTATGCTCCGCAGAAGGTGGGGGAAAAAGGTGAGTTGTGGAGGCGCCTGTCAACAGATTTTGGTTTCAACCTCACAATGGTTCTCAAGTTGACTTTAAAGGATATTGTTTTATTATCTATAAACGTTTTAGGTAAGCTTTCAAAACTCTACATTTACACACAAATTTTATAAACTAAAATTTTCATACATCCTATCTTGTAGTTTAAAAATTATTTACTTTGTATATTCATTTATTTTGGAAAATGCATACGTGATATATATATATATATATATATATAAATTCACTATTTTTTTTATTGACATATATTTTAAATCCCCAAACCTTAGGAAACCCTAATCAATCGATCTAGTAAACTATAGACTTGTTCGACTTGTTATTCTTAGACTTTGCGATGCCAAATCTAGGTTCATATCTTTGGGAATAAATTTACCTGTCATTCCATACTTTGGATTCTTGATTGCTTGCTTGCTAAGGTGAGTTTACATATCCCCACTCTTTTACAGTTTTCAATGCTTTCGGGGTGAAACCTGTTAAACTTTATTATTTAAACTTATGCAATTCAACTATGTGTCTTGTGTGATTCTTTGTGCTACGTGTCTTAAACTTGCTAAGTAAACTCAACTAATACTTGCATAATCATTAACTCCGTACAAGCCAACAGTAACAATGATAGATCTATTGGATTGACAACCCCACCTAGATTCGTTGACCATGTTTATGGGGAGCGCGGGTGATTGGAACTGCAACTTAAACTTAGGTGAACCATGTCTATGGGATGGACCTTTACACTCTGTCAACATAGGGTTGATTATGCCCCAGTTTGCTGTAGTTTTGTTTTCACATGTATGCCCTAGTTGTTACATATTGACACAGAATTGTATGCTTACACTTTTTGATACTATACTACGTTTTAACAAAAAACTTATGTACTCTCACCAACTTTTGTTGACCCAAAATATTTTCAAACTTAACATGTTTCAGGTTATAGCTTGCTTGAAGATTAGAGTTAATGCTTGAAGATGTATATTTTGTATTTCTCATTTGATATACAAATTTTTTTTAGAACAATTGTATGTAATTTATGTAATCAATTATTGAAATTTATTATTTACCATGAGCTACTGAACAATCATTCATACGTGACACCTCGATGTTTCCGCCATCGGTTGGGGTGTTACAGCGCCTTTTAAACGTTATGCGTGGGTTGCCTGGTATGTGGATTCTCATAGGCGATTTTAACTCGGTGAGATGGGATCGTGAGAGAAAAAACTCCAAATTTAATAACAGGGCAGCTCAGGAATTTAATGATTTTATTGACGATGCTTGTTTGCAAGAATTTAATATGCAGGGTAGCAATTTTACTTTCATGGCAGGTAGCGGTAAGGATGCCAAGATGAGCAAAATAGACCGAGTGCTAGTATGTCAAGATTTTTTCAATAAATGGCACGGAGCATGCTTAAGAGCGCTACCAAGGGAAATGTCTGACCATAGGCCTTTGTTGCTTACTGGTAACGTTTCGAATTATGGGGCCAAACCCTTCAAGTGGTTTAATTCGTGGTTGGATCGGGATGGTTGTGAAGGTATTGTTCGTGAGGCTTAGAAATCTGTGTCGTATGAAGGTCCGGCTGATATTGCGATTACTAAAAAGCTCATGGCGGTAAAAATGGCATTGAAGCAGTGGTGGAAAACGGTCTCTAAAAAAGAAGGGGAAGATTTAGATCGTGTGAACAAAGATATAGATCGGCTAGAGAGAGCTATGGAGATTCGAGACCTTGATGAAGATGAACAGTGAGTTTGGGAGGAGAGTAAAAAAGAGGCGGAGAGGCTGATTTTTCTGAAGACCAAAGATCTTAAGCAGAAATCTCGGGTCACCTGGGCTTCTTTGGGAGATGAAAACTCGGCTTATTTCCATAGATGTATAAATGGTCGGAAAGTGGCTAATGATATTCCGGGGCTTTTGGTTGATGGTGTTTGGGTTTCTAAACCTCCGTTAGTTAAACGAGAAGTTCTCCGCTTTTATAGAGAACTGTTTCGCGATACTAATGGCAGGAGACCGTTTTGTGTGTTTGACAATTTGAAACAGGTACCCGGTGAAAAGATAGCTCTTTTGGTCGCTCCTTTCTCTAAGGAAGAAGTTAAAGAAGCGGTTTGGGATTGTGGCTCTGACAAGGCTCCTGGTCCAGATGGGTTTAATTTTCACTTTATTAAACACTTCTGGACTTTGATGGAAGATGATTTTTGCAGACTCCTTGAAGAATTTCATGATACGGGGCATATTAATAAAGAATGCAGCTTGTCTTTTATCACTCTTATAGCTAAGAATAAAACGCCGACGGGTTTGAAAGACTATCGTCCCATTAATCTTGTGGGGGTCATTAATAAAGTGATCTCTAAGGTGATAGCGGCTAGGATCAAGATTGTCATGGGTGATGTGATCTCCGAGTCGCAATCCGCTTTTCTTAAGGAGCGGTTTATTTTGGATGGTCCCCTTGTTCTCAATGAGTTATTTGGTTGGTTAAAGAAATCTAACAAGAAGGCTTTCTTTATGAAGATAGATTTTGAAAAGGCGTATGATAATGTGAATTGGGATTTTCTTATGTCCATTATGGCGTAGATGGGTTTCCCGGATAAATGGTGCTCTTGGGTTAGAGGTATTGTCAAGTCTGCTCATTCTGCGGTGCTAGTAAATGGATCGCCTACGTTTGAGTTCTTTTGTCAAAAAGGGCTTAGGCAAGGTGATCCATTGTCGCCTTTTTTGTTTATTATTGTGATGGAAGGTTTGGCGAGTTTAGTGACAAAGGCTTGCTCGTTGGGAGACATTGAGGGGATTAAAGTTAGTCGGGGGGGCCAACTATTTCTCATATGTTGTACGCCGATGACGCATTGTTAATGGGTTTGTGGTCGCATCATAATATAACCATGACAAAGAGGCTCCTGCGGTTGTTTTATTTAATTTCTGGCCTTAAAATAAATGTCCAGAAATCGCAAATTCTTGGTCTTGGGGTGCCTACTATGGAAGTGGAGTCCATGGCTGTTTTGTTGGGCTGCAGAACAGGCGAGTTACCGTTCAATTATCTTGGCATAAAAATTGGCGCGAACATGAATAAGAAGACTCTTTGGGGAACGGTTATTGATACGGTGAAGAATAGACTATTATCTTGGAAGGCGAAAATGTTGTCTATGGGTGGTCGGTTGACGTTGATCAAATCGGTCCTTGCGAGCCTCCCGGTTTATTACTTTTCTCTTTTCAAAGCTCCAATTGAGGTTATTGAAGAATTGGAGAGATTGATGAAAGGATTTCTGTGGAATGGGAATAAAGTTAATAAAGGTATTCACTGGGTTGCTTGGGAAGTGGTAACGAGGCCTAAAAAATATGGTGGGTTGGGTGTTTCTAAGTTGCGAGATGTGAACGTGGCTCTATTGGTAAAATGGGCTTGGAGATTCAAGTCTAATCATGCAGGGCTATGGAGGAAAATGGTGGTCAGCATTCATGGAGGTCGGAGTAAGTGGTCGTTTCTCCCGGTTAAAAGGTCTCTTCCGGGTATTTGGAAGGCGATTGTTAATTTGTTGGAGACGATTCGCATAAACGGGCAGCCTATTGCAAGTCTGATCTCGTGCAGTCTGGGAAATGGGGACCGTATTAGTTTCTGGAAGGACGTGTGGTATGGTGAGACCCCCCTACATATTAGGTGGCCTTTGTTATTTGCTTTGGAAAGAAATAAGGAGTGTTCAGTCAGCTCCCGGATTGTTTTTAACGGGACTCAGTACGATATGTTTGTTGATTGGGATTCCAATGTGTATTCGGTTGAAGGCATCTCGGAAAAACAAGATGTATTGCATATGTTATCTCAGGTGCGACTGGTGAACAGTCCAGATCGATGGTTGTGGAACAAGAATTCTGCTAAAAACTTCTCAGTTGCAGCGGTTAAAGATCTTATGCAGCAGCACATAGGCAGCAACTCGTTCCGGTGGTTCACCTGGGTTCCGCTAAAGGTGAATATATCGGTGTGGAGAGTCGATAAAGGCAGAATCCCTACGTGTGTTGAGTTGAAAAGAAGGAAGGTTGATTTGCCTAGCATTAGCTGCCCTATGTGTAAAACAGCGGACGAGTCGATCAATCATGTCTTGTTCAGTTGTTTTATTGCGTCTGCGGTGTGGTCGAGTGTTTGGAAGTGGTGTGATTTGAACGCTGCTGATTTTACGGAGCTTGACTCGATTTTAAAATGGCCTAGCCTGAGGGGTAAACACACGAAAGGAAAGAAAATCATTGGAGGGATTTTTTGGGTCACCATATGGGCTATATGGAAAGAGCGGAATAGAGTGGTCTTCCAAAACGGTGAGCCTAAGGTGCCGGATGTGGTTGCTTTGATCAAGAAACTGTCGTTTATTTGGTTAAAGTATAGGTCGAAGCACAATAGGATTGATTGGACTGATTGGGTTAAGAACCCGTTGTATATGTTGTAATTTTTGGCGCGTGTGGTCCTTTATTTGAGGTCCTCGCCGTCTTGTTTTTGTTTGAATGAAAGTTTATTTTCAAAAAAAAAGAAACATCTAAACCATCCATTAACTTGCATTAACGTGTGTAATTCTAACAAAAAATCTTTTACTCATGTAGTCATGTGAGTGCAGTAGAAATTGTGGTTATTAAGTTTGGGGAGAACTTCGTTAAAAAGGAGCATGGTTAGACGTTTTCTGTTTTCCTAAATTGTCGTATACTAGAAGAGTCAAGGTGCGAAAAATGCATCAGAATCATATAAAGCAACCCAAAATTTGAACAAACACCTACAATCTCATTAACATAAAGAGACATCTAAGAAAACAATATAGACTATGTGAATCTTCACAACTAAACAGAGAGAACTCAGATGGACTTGAGATACATTATATAAGAATACATTTTGCAACGTCGGCTGTGAGGGCAGTTTCCTGTAGCTATCTCAGCGTCTATATGCTTCCACGTTCTACGCCCTCTCACCTCAACGGTTAGGATCAAAACTATATTATATATACATATATACACAATTAGTATATTTCTCTGTGAGAGGAGTCTACTGGGCTATTCAACGGCTGACGGCTGCCCACGTGTTCGCATCTCACCTGGTCCACCACGAAGCCACCAGACAGAACCCTAGCTTACCACCACCACGATTGACGCCACAGCTCAAGCCCTAGAAGTCGCTGACCCCAGACTGACAGGCCCGTCGGGAGCTGATAGAATTCGAGTACTGTCACTAATTGTGGGACACGGCCGTGGACGTGTAACCTCCGACCCTGCCTCTTTTGTTTAGTGGTATTCCGCGGTTGTCACGCTACATTTGCGTAAACAACACCAAACCCTAAACAAAGTTTGCCTCAAGTGTCAGATGTGCGCCGAAGAGAGAAATTGACTGCCGCTATGTCTCCGACAGCAGTGACGGTTGACTGATGCTTTTGCATGTCAAAATTTCCGGCAGATCTGACGATGATTTGGGGTTTTAAGGATGTTTCCTGGCGATTGATTATGGCTATAGGTCACGATAGTCCCGACGAATGACGGTGATGATCTTTGGTCATTCAAAGACCTCCGGTTTGAAAGCATTTCTGATGGTGGTTATACATTGTTGACGCCGTTGACAGCGAGTGGCTGCTTTTTATACACAGATGGAGAGGAATGGTGGTGTCGTATGCGTTTTTTGAAATGGATGAATGATGGTGGTAACGGTTGGGATTTTAGAGATAGGAATGAGTGGTGGTTGCTGTGGTGGCTGGGCATTTAGAGTGAGAAAGACAGGGAGGAGTGGTGTTTATGGAGAGAATGAGGAGTGTTGCAAGAGAGAGCGAGAGACAGAGAGGGATGAGTGATGCTATACAAGAATTAATGGCCTGATGACAGCCAAGAATCCACCTACATGTCCTCTTATTTTATTAAAATAGTAATTGCATTTTCTTATCTCACCTCTCAATAGGGAAGAGCATACACCACTAAATACCGAACCGATACCGATTCCAAACTGATACCGTACTGATCCCGTACCAAATCGAGGGTGTTTGGTATCGGTATCGGTACTCACATTTAAAGGTTTTCGGTTTTTGTATTTTTGGTATCGGTACGGGATCGGTATAGTATCGGTAGTTTAAGGTAAAATACCGATACCGTACCGTATGTTTTCGGTATCGGTATTGGGTTCTGGGAGTTTTAGGGATCGGTATCAGTTGATACCGATACCGTCCCGAGCTCATCCCTACCTCTTTCTTCAAGAATACATATTTCACATGGTTTTCCATTGCATACTTTTGTTATGCTTTTATTAATTTGTCAAGATAAATTACATATTATTTGTCTTATAATTTCTTACCGCAATTAATAATTCGACTCGGCATTATTATTTCTTTGGTAGCTCAACACATGTACTCTTTATCCCGTTATGCATTTATAGCACAAGACTTTACTACTCAAGGTTGGATTAAGGTGTAAGTGAAGCAGTTTAGTTATGTTAAAATTACGTATGCTTTAGTGTTATTCTTTGTGCAATGACGGTATGTTCGTATATCATGCATATAACAATGTCTTGCAAGCATCGGGTTGTCGCTGCAACGCGCGACACGGTAAAATACTAGTTTAATACACTTCTAAGGTTTTTAAAATGTGTGAAAATTAGGAATTCCATAAATAATAAATGAATATTTACACATCTTGCATCCTAAGATCAACAAATAGTTATCAAAACATATCTCACAACTTGATTTTAACACATTGCGTCCTCGCTATAGGAAAGTATCGACTGAATGAATTTCATATTCACAAATCATTGAATATATAATACAATCATTAGGCTATCATCTAGGAAGGTAGTTAAGGGCTATAATGATGTTTCCTAAGATATTACAATTTACTATAATTACATAATAATCACTATTACACCCCCGCAGTCGAATCGGGAGGTTGGCGAACGTTGAGACTGGAGCGAAAGTCATCAAATAGGATGTGCGGGAGACCTTTGGTGAAGATATCCGCTATCTGATATCGTGAGGGGACATGTAAGACGCGAACACACCCCCGTTGTACGAGCTCTCGAACAAAGTGAATGTCCAGTTCAATGTGTTTGGTCCGCTGATGTTGGACAGGGTTACCGGATAAATAAATTGCACTGACATTGTCACAGTATACCAGGGTGGCCTTGAGAAGAGGTTGTCGCAGTTCAAGCATCAGATTACGTAACCAACAAATTTCGGATACAGCATTCGCTACCCCTCTGTATTCGGCTTCAGCACTGGAACGAGAGACTGTAGGCTGTCGCTTGGATGACCAGGAGATTAAATTGTCTCCAAGATACACACAATAACCTGAGGTAGACCGGCGGGTGTCCGGACAGCCTGCCCAGTCAGCATCTGTGTAAGCACGAAGAGAAATGTTCGGGGCTAGGTTTAGAGATAAACCATATTCAGTAGTACCCTGAATATACCGAATGATACGCTTGAGAGTGTTCCAATGATCATCGGAGGAAGAGTGCATATGCATGCATATCTGTTGAATTGCATAGGAGATGTCAGGCCGTGTGAAAGTGAGATACTGAAGTGCTCCCGCTAAACTGCGATATGTAGTGGGATCATGAAATGGAGCTGAGGAGGCGGAGCCGAGTTTAGTACCAGTGTCAACAGGAGGAGCAACGGGTTTGCAGGAGTTCATGGTGGCCCTGTGTATAATGTCCCTGGCATAGGATTGCTGAGATAAGAACATGTGATTTCCGGACCGTGTGACTGAGATGCCGAGAAAGTGAGATAACGTGCCTAAATCCTTCATTGCAAATTCACCAGATAAGGACTTCATAAGGCAGCCACGAAGTGAATCGGACGAAGTAGTGAGGATGATGTCATCCACATAAAGAAGATAAGCTGTGTCCTGGCCATGGTGATAAATGAACAGCGAGTGATCAGACTTGCTTTGTGTAAAACCCTGCAGTAAGACAAAGTCAGTAAACCGCTGGTTGATGGACTAGGAACGTGACAGTGCCAAAGTGAGTATGAGGCGTATCGTGGCTGGTTTAACCACGGGACTGAAGGTGTCACCACAATCAATGCCCACCTGTTGACTCCTACCATCACATACAAGTCTAGCTTTATATCGCTCCAAACTACCATCTGAGCGAAACTTATGTTTGAAAAGCCACATACACCTAATAATGTTCATATCCGGTTGACGAGGAACTAACTCCCAAGTCTCATTTTTAATAAGTGCACTAAACTCGTTGGTCATGGCATTAAACCATTCAGGCGAGGACAAGGCAACATGTGGGGACTTGGGTATAGTGTAACACCCCAACCGATGGTGGAAACATCGAGGTGTCACATAGTGACGATTGTTCAATAGCTCATGAACTAGAAATGTAAATTTGAATACATTGAATTTAATAATTTATTACATTGAAAGAAATACAACAATTACGACTAGCAACCTAAACTAAGATACAGTAATCTCAATCTAAGTCTAAGTTCCAAACGCTTGGAAGTAATCTCATAAGAACCTGAAACATGTACGAAAATGATTTGGTCAATACAAAATGTATTGGTGAGCATACCCGTTTAATATATATAGTAAGGAAAATTTAGCAATCATGTGTTATTTTGCAAAATGTAATAAGTGGTATCCGGGTGAAATCAACCCTATGAAAGGAAAGCAGATATATATAGTATGTGCTAGTAGTAATGTAATACATAGCAATGACGAGGACTCTTAACAGAGTCACAAGGGTATATACCATAGTACTATTCATTGAAATGCCAGGCCGCAACGGTAAATGATTTGACAAGTCATAGATACACTTAATGACACAAGCAAACACACATAAGAATTGCTATTTTAGTAAAAGGAAATAGAAACTTGATAGTAAGTAGATGAGTCACCCCAAACTAGTAAAACAATAAAAAGGGGAAAAGATATACTCACAGTTTGCGAAAGCGATCGAAGTCCAACTTAAGCGGTCATGAGCTAAGTAATGGGAATTCCGAGGAATTCAACCTATAATGTATAAGAATACTATTAAGGAAAAAGTCTAAAAGTCTAAGGTATCTAGGGTCTAAGGCATTAGGGTTTGTTAAGTCGATTTTGAGAATTAGAGTTTTTATGATAAGTCGAATTACTATAAAAGTTGTATATTAAAAAAAATATACTAAAGTTTGTAATTAGTATTTAGGTAATATAATTATTACCAATTAAATATTTAGGTCAACACATGTTTAAATAATTAATACAAAATAATTTAGTTAATTACTTTAACTAATTATTGTAAATAAATACAATAATCATAAATGTTGAAATAAATACTTATGAGTTACAAAATGATCCAACAAATTGTAATTAAGATTTTTCAAACATAGAATTATTTCTATTTTATAGGAAAAGTATTTATAAAATAGATATTTAATTGTATAAATAAATATATAATTAATTATGTCTAATTAAATATAATTAAGTCTACAAATACAAGACATGACCCAACAATGCTATTTTTATAGAAAATGAATGATTTCTGATGTAAATTAATGAAAATAATTTTCTCACAATTTTTATAAACTTATTTATATTTAAAACTGATTTAATGAGATTAAATCATGTTTAAATGATTAAAATAGGAAAATTAATAAAAATAAGTGTTTTTTGAACCAAATATTTTATTTCAGTTCATATGATTAGAAATAATTTACCAAAAAGTTTGAGATTAAAATTATTAAAAATGAATTTTTAATCAATTAAATACGATTAAAACAAATAAATTCAATAAAAATATAAAAATATGACATTTTCCAGAAAATAAAAGTGTAGTAATTTTCTTTATGGTGTCAAGATGCTACTCCTAAATTTTTATAATTTTTGGAGCAAAAATGGATTTATTATGAATATTCTAAGTTTAATGTGTGTGTGTGTATATATATATATATATATATATATATCAATGAAGCAAAATAAATAAATAAATAAAACATGGATCAGATCTCGGTGACAGGGTTCAAATCCGAATCTGTGTTGTAACAAACCAACTGACAAACCACTACACCAAATTAGATTTTATTGAAGATAATGAAAGGAAAATATATTTAACAATTTATGATCAAGTCATCTTCTTCCCCAATCTACCTTACACATAAACCCTAACCCTAGAACTTCAATCATACAATTTAGATAAGATTAGAACCCTGTAATAGAGGGCTTTTGATCCTGGAACAATACTAAGTAAAATGACATTGAGATAAGAAGCTTACAAATACGAAAAGGACCCGAAAAAGGAGGTGAAAGAGCCGAGCCATGCATTGCAATTTTAGCCTAAATTCTGGACGATTTTTGGTGTTTTAATATTCGTTTGGAACCTTTAGAGCTGCAGAAAAGGAATGGCAAGATTGGCTTATATGGTTGTTCAAAAAAAACAAGTGTTAGACCTCTATGTAATAAATCGTCGATTACAAGATTAAAACCCCCATTAACTCGCGTAATAAACACGGTTTGGAAGTTGTAACATGTTAGTAATGATGGAGATAACTTAATGGTGCCAAAAGAAACAAAAAAACACATTAATTGGTGAGATTCCAAGCTCGCCGGAGACGAGCTCCGTTCGCCGGAATCTCCGGCCGGAAAAGCGCGGACCAGGGGAACAAGGAGGGGTTTAAAAATGGTTTTTTTTTTGTCCTTTGGCATGTTTGGCCCCTCTAGATTTATCTAGGTTAGTTTAATTATTAACTTGGTTATTTATTCCTTCTATAAACTTAACTAACTAACCAAAGTTTAATTTAATTTTAAGTTTTTATAAATTTTAAACTTTTTAACTTAAATAAACGAAATGGAACTTTCATATGCTAACATGATTATACGAGTATGGTACATTCATATGTCAAAACATGCGTATATAAAATGTATACATACACCATTTTAAAAGAAAAATTAAAATAAAATAAATAATATTTGACGAGGACTAGTGGTGAAACTTCAAAATGGACGAAGGACTAAAATTGTCAACTTGATAAAGGATGAGGGTGGCGGTTGTCACATATAGGGACAACCGTGGTGGTATGGAGATTAAAATTGTGTTTTGGTTTGGAGATGTCGTCCATGGCGCGTGTGCGCATGGTACGAGTCGGGTGTTGTGTAGCAGGTGAGGGATTGGTGGATTCGGGTAGGATGGCTGGTTGGTGGACTTCCGGAATTGGGTCAGGAGGAGGGGTGGGGATGTGAGGTGAATTTTGGGCCAGAAGTGTGGTATGTGAGTGGGCCGGTGGAGTGGTTTGGGAGCGGGCTTGGGTGTGGGCCGTAGGGGAAGGGGATGGGTGGTGTGGGATGTGGTCTGAAGATGAGGAAGAGTTGGGCGATGATTGATGTGGGAGGTGGGTGGGCTGTGAGATGTTATTGGGTTGGGAGTTGGACGTGGGGTGAAGGTGAGGCCACAGTAGTGAGCTGAGGCCATTTTCTAGAAAATGGTGATCGGTTGATTTAGTGGGAAGTGTGGTCGAAAAGGGGAAGATGGTTTCTTCAAATTGCACGTGGCGAGAGATGAAGATGGAGTTGGTGTTGAGGTCTAAGCAACGGTAACCACGATGATTGGGCGAGTAACCGAGAAAGACACAAGGCTTAGAACGATTGGCGAGTTTGTGTATGGTAGTGGATGGTAGTAATGGGTAGCATAAGCATCCGAACACCCGAAGGTGATCGTAGGTAGGGTCACAGTGGTACAAGTGTGAGGTGGGTGAGAGAAATTGGTGGTGTTTGTTTGGAATGGTGTTGAGAAGGTATGTAGCGGTTTCAAGGGCATGGTGCCAAAATGAAGGTGGTAACGAGGATTGGGCTAAAAGAGAGCGTATCATGTTATTGATTGTTCTTATTTTACGCTCGGCTTTACCATTTTGGGAGGAGGTGTGGGGACATGAGAAGCGGAAATGTATCCCATGAAGGCGACAGAAGTTATGGAAGGAATGGTTGTCATATTCCTTGCCATTGTCGCATTGAAATTGCTTAATTTTGGCACCAAATTGGGTGGTTATAAAGCTATGGAATATTGTGAAAACAGAGAATACACTAGATTTATTAGTTAGGGGAAAAGTCCATAGAAAATTTAAAATGTAGAGAAACTCGGGTGCCCAAGTCGTTGATGCCAACGGTCTTGAGTGGTGGCCACAAAAGCAGTAGAGTTGGTCTTGGATGGGATTGGTGCAGTCAGTGGGTATAAATCGCCCGAGCTATTTCATCGCAGGAGGTGGGCCTTGGTCTTGAGATCCTTCACAGTGAAACCGAAAGGGTCAAATTTAATGGACAATAAATTATCAGTAGTTAGTTTACGGACAGAGATAAGGTTTTTGATAAGGTTCGGGGCATAAAGTATGTTGTTTAGTTTAAAGGGCGGAAATGGTGGTGGTAGGGTTAAGTTGCCTTGACCTATCACAGGATGGTCATACCATTACCAACAACAATAAATTTATTAGTGCAAGTATTAAAAATAGACGGAGAGTCGGTACCTTGAGGATTTTTCATGTGGCCCGAAGCCCTAGTGTCCATGAATCCTTGGGGATCCGGTTGATTGAGAGACAAAGCATATAGGGCTTGCTGAATGTCCGTGGGGACAGCATGGTTGTGTAAGCTTGGTCCGGGGCCGCTCCTAAAATTCCCGCGGAGGAGTTGTTCGGCCTAGGGTTGGAAGGATACGGACAAGGAGGCGTAGCAATATGTGGGGACCAAGTTGGCTGGGAGCTTTGTAGTAGGGATTGCCACTGGCTGGCGGCCCAAGAGTTTGGGAAGACGATGTAAGGGTGCTGAGGTTGACTGCTGGAAGAACGGCCACCGTGCGAGGTTCCACGACCACGGCCACGTGACCAGCCACGGCCCCTACCACGTGACCGGCCACGACCCCTGCCACGATGGGCAGCAGACGCCGCAGCAGGGTCAGCGGGCAGTGATGTGGTGGTTGCTGCCAGGGCAGTAGCGGAAAGGGATTTCTTCGTCGTTTCAATCATGGTCAGGCGAGACCGGCATTCATTAAAGGTTGGTAGAGGATCCCTGTTTTGCAAAACTGTGGAGATACTTTCATAGGTTTCAGTGAGACCAACTAAGAGTTGTGTGACCAGTCGTTGGTTGTCGACGGGTGCCCCGACATTGGTTAATTGGTCCGCAAGGTGTTTTGCCTGTTGGCAATAAGCGGCCATATTCGGGAAGGCATCAAGATGAAGGTTAGAAAACTGTTGTTGGAGGTGGATTTGGCGAGCACTTTTATTGTCGTTGAAGTGGTCTTGGATGGCAATCCAAGCTTCATAGGCGGTCTGACCTGGGACAATAATGATGTGAAGGAGAGGTTTAGATATGGTACCGTAAATCCATTGCATGACCAAGGCGTCAAGACGTGCCCAGAGAGCATCGGCATCCGCCTTGGCAGCAAGGATTTTGGCTGCGTCTGCGTCGGAAGATGTTCCAGGCGGGGCTGCAAGTGTTCGAAGACCTGATAAGCCTGACAGTGCACCTCGAATGTAACACCCCAACCGATGGCGGAAACATCGGGATGTCACGTAATGATGATTGTTCAGTAGCTCATGGTGAATAATAAATTCCATTAAATAATTTAAATGAATTACATACAATTGTTCTAGAATTTGTACATCAAAACGAATAAACTATACACATATCTTCAAGCATCAATTCAAATCTTCAAGCAAATAGAACCTGAAACATGTTAAGTTGAAAATGTTTTGGGTCAACAAAAAGTTGGTGAGAATTACATAGGTTTTTGATAATGGTATAAAAATGTTGTGCAATTCATGTGTCATGGCAAGTCTAGTCCATATGTGAAAACATACTAGAAGTAAATCGAGTGCATAATCAACCCTTGTGACTGTTATAATGTGGTACATCCCATACGCTCATGGTTCACTCGAATATGTTATGCGATAACAAACACCCACGCTACCTTTGTAGGAGGCACGTATCCGGGTGGGATTGTCAGTCCAATAGATCTATTAATGTATACCGTCGGCTGATCAATGTTAATGATTATGCTAGAATTGTGCTTACCCTAGTCATGTTCAAGACATAATGCAACATAGAAAAACACATAGACACATTGATGATTGAATTGCATATATAATGTTGTAACATGTTTCACCCCAAAAATGGTGATAAATAGAAAAGGGGCTATGTAAAACTCACCTTGGTAAAATGTTATATCTGTTGAAAATAGTGTGTTGCCCAAATGTATCAAGTATCACCCTATAATGAGGTAATAAATATGTCTAAGTCTATCATTCTACAAATGTATAAGTTTTAGGGCTTCGAATTGGGGATAATTCCTCGTTTGATTAATATTAAAAATATTCGCCAATTGAGAGAAATTTAGTAAATAAATAACTAAAAATCTTTTTATGAAATTTAAACTTAAGATGGTTACAAGAATGTGTTTAAAGTGTAAAAATAATTTTTATAAAATTATTTCCTTTAAAATAGATTTTTAAATCTATATATCACAAATTGTCAAAATTTAACTTTAATATTCAAAAATACTAAAATTAAAGAAATATTGTTTTAAAAATCATTTTTCTGTTCTAAATATTTAAAAATAAATTGTATAAAATTTTGGTGCAAAAATAATAAAAATTGGATTTATTATGATTTAATTATGATTAAAACTAACAAAAATTGATTAAAAATATTAAATAAATGATTTTTCAGAAATAAAAATCATTTCTGAAAAGCTTAATGTTATAAAAACTTAAAATAATTTTTGTGGAAATTAATAAGATCGTTTTGATATTTTAATGGAATTTTATAAATAAAATGGAATAAACTTGATTTATTTATTATAAATATTAAATAAATAAATTTCAGAAAACTAAAAATTGGGTGTTGGACTTTTTCATCAGATTAACGTAATATAATTTTTGTAGAATTTATAAAAGGGTTTTGGTATTTTAAAATGAATTTTAAATATATAAATGAATATATATATATATATATATATGAGTTAAGCTTTGAAAAAAAAGAATATAAGGTGATGCTTGTGGGACTCGAACCCTTGCAGTCTGGTTCAAGAGTACCAGGCACAACCACTTGGTCCAGACCAGTGGTTGTGTTTGGTTTCAGTTTGTTAAATATATATATTTAAACGCGTTTGAATGTTCTTCCCCAAATACATTCATACAAGCCCTAATTTTCAAATTGATCAATCCACACATCAATAACCCAATTAACCTTAGGGCTATTGATGTGTGGATGCCGAAGATAAAAACCCACAATAATTATTGGACTCACAGTGTTGTTTCGTTGATGAATGCTCGGTCAAAGCCAAAAGTCAAACAACGAGGAGAATGATAATAACAGTGAGATTGGAGAAGAATTGGAGATGGAGAAGAGAGTATGAGCGAGTTGTTATGCTGTGCCAAGGTTCAATTTATAGGGAAAGGGCTTGGTGTTCGATTTGGTAATCGTTGACCTTGAATCAATCATGACGCGTTTATAATTGAAATGGGTATCAATTGATTGTAGATTGTCGCGTTGATTTCGTGCCTTAACCCATACACTAACCATCTATACAATTATTTCCAAATTCGTGTTAGATTTAGAGTCAAAAATAACAAAAAAAAATAAATAAATAAAAAGGAAGGTAGCATCGCACGCTGGTTCACAGCAGCGAATAGTAGCAGAGGCTAAGGAGGCCATTTATACAATATGAATCCGAATAAATCACAAGATGGGCTGTAGCACAATTGGTGGGGACGCGTGTGGGTGTATAGCTTTGACTCGGGTTCGATACTAAGCAGGAGCACACATTTTTTTTTTAAAACAAGTATAAGGGTTCTTGGGCCAAGGTATGGGCTTCTGATGGTGGGCCTCTGAATTTTCTAAAAGAACCAATGGAAGGGAGTGGGCTTAGGCTATGGTATTGGGCTTCAGATTAACAAAGGAAGGTTTACAATACTAACTACAATTCTAATCTCTTTTTTTTTTTATCAATATTATTATTATTATTGTTATTATTATTATAAACATTTATATATATATAAAAATATATATATATAAAAATATATATATATAAAAATATATATATATAAATTATGAGTTAGGATAACGGAGACTTAGGCACGTTTGTATAAAACGTAACGAAAATAGGGGCGTTTACATTAAAATTTGGGGAAAAATTTTCGCGCTGTTACAGTCTCCCCTACTTTTAGGAACTTCGTCCCGAAGTTAAGAGAAAACCAGGGTTGAAGGGGGTTGGATAAAAATTAGGACGGGTGTGACTTGAAAAATTTTATGTTAGGGCATGACAATGAATAGAGTAACCTGTCTCGGATAGCGTGGATAGGAGGCGTGTTACGTGTGAGTTGATTTACTAAATGAACTACTAGATATCTAGACTTTACATTTGGTTAACTACCGAAAATTTTGATAGAATTCCACACCACCTTAACGTACCTGTAAATTCACGATTACGTTCCGGACCGTAATCCCCAATTTACCTTACATTTAGGGTTTTGCGTCCTTCTACGACTCTTCCGATTGTTGAGCAAGTCTGATAGTCTCCACCAGTCGTTGAGCAGGTGGTAGGGCCTCTCCCGACTGTTGGAAAGACATGATGACCTCTTCCAATCGTTGAGTAGGTTATTTGGTAGCTAACTAAATGTTGTACAAGTAAGCAAGTATAATTATAAATATAGCAATTAGTTCACATTCAAACAAGCATGCACACAGATGTTATAATACTTGAATTTATTACTTGAATCAAAAGCGCCATTACATAGAATTGAAAGCAAACAACATTTAAATGGTGGGACTTGCTGTTAAGTAGCTGGAGGGTCTTGATCTCGGTTTAGTTTAGGGCATCGGTTACGGTAGTGATTTGGGTTTCCACATTCATAGCATTGACCATAGTTGAAATTACCAGGACGATTAGGATTAGTAACCTGAGCAGGGTTGTAGATAATCGTAGCCAGTCGGGCATCAACACCTTTGTTGTTTTTGTTGTTGTTGTGGTTGGTGTTGTGGTTGTTGTTACTTTCCTCTTGGTTTTCACCACTGTTATTGCGAGTGCTACGACGTGGAGACATGATCCGTAAGGGACACAATGAAGGTTCAATGTGGCATGAAATGAATGAGGTAATATAAGGAATGTAATCATTTATTCATTAATTAAAACGAATAAACGAAAACGTTGACTTATCAAAGATTCCAGATTCTAATAACATATGAAGACATGCTTTAGCCTATAAGTGAACACTCATCCCGAGAATTCCCAGGTAGGCATCCGGGTCCCTCGTCTGATTGGGATATATGCGCAATGCCAGCCTAGACAGAAGACTCAGAATACAGGCGTTCACCCTTCCAGATTGCACGTGTTCGTTATTAAGATCTAGAACTTCGACGAGATTCCAAGGGGGTTCAGGTTAAACCTGAGGAATTTGTCTTATTAGTCTAAGAGTAGATCCACTGATGGAGAGCAACCTTCTTGTAGGAATGAAAGTAGGGATAAGAAGTAGGAGATAGAGAATAGCAAGCAAAAGAAGCAAGTACTGGTTAAATCCTATGGTTATAGACTAGATTATTTTTCTAATAACCTAATTCCCTATAACCATGGCTCTGATACCAATCTGTAACACCCCAACCGATGGCGGAAACATCGGGATGTCACGTAATGATGATTGTTCAGTAGCTCATGGTGAATAATAAATTCCATTAAATAATTTAAATGAATTACATACAATTGTTCTAGAATTTGTACATCAAAACGAATAAACTATACACATATCTTCAAGCATCAATTCAAATCTTCAAGAAATAGAACCTGAAACATGTTAAGTTGAAAATGTTTTGGGTCAACAAAAAGTTGGTGAGAATTACATAGGTTTTTGATAATGGTATAAAAATGTTGTGCAATTCATGTGTCATGGCAAGTCTAGTCCATATGTGAAAACATACTAGAAGTAAATCGAGTGCATAATCAACCCTTGTGACTGTTATAATGTGGTACATCCCATACGCTCATGGTTCACTCGAATATGTTATGCGATAACAAACACCCACGCTACCTTTGTAGGAGGCACGTATCCGGGTGGGATTGTCAGTCCAATAGATCTATTAATGTATACCGTCGGCTGATCAATGTTAATGATTATGCTAGAATTGTGCTTACCCTAGTCATGTTCAAGACATAATGCAACATAGAAAAACACATAGACACATTGATGATTGAATTGCATATATAATGTTGTAACATGTTTCACCCCAAAAATGGTGATAAATAGAAAAGGGGCTACGTAAAACTCACCTTGGTAAAATGTTATATCTGTTGAAAATAGTGTGTTGCCCAAATGTATCAAGTATCACCCTATATTGAGGTAATAAATATGTCTAAGTCTATCAATTCTACAAATGTATAAGTTTTAGGGCTTCGAATTGGGGATAATTCCTCGTTTGATTAATATTAAAAATATTCGCCAATTGAGAGAAATTTAGTAAATAAATAACTAAAAATCTTTTTATGAAATTTAAACTTAAGATGGTTACAAGAATGTGTTTAAAGTGTAAAAATAATTTTGATAAAATTATTTCCTTTAAAATAGATTTTTAAATCTATATATCACAAATTGTCAAAATTTAACTTTAATATTCAAAAATACTAAAATTAAAGAAATATTGTTTTAAAAATCATTTTTCTGTTCTAAATATTTAAAAATAAATTGTATAAAATTTTGGTGCAAAAATAATAAAAATTGGATTTATTATGATTTAATTATGATTAAAACTAACAAAAATTGATTAAAAATATTAAATAAATGATTTTTCAGAAATAAAAATCATTTCTGAAAAGCTTAATGTTATAAAAACTTAAAATAATTTTTGTGGAAATTAATAAGATCGTTTTGATATTTTAATGGAATTTTATAAATAAAATGGAATAAACTTGATTTATTTATTATAAATATTAAATAAATAAATTTCAGAAAACTAAAAATTGGGTGTTGGACTTTTTCATCAGATTAACGTAATATAATTTTTGTAGAATTTATAAAAGGGTTTTGGTATTTTAAAATGAATTTTAAATATATAAATGAATATATATATATATATATGAGTTAAGCTTTGAAAAAAAAAGAATATAAGGTGATGCTTGTGGGACTCGAACCCTTGCAGTCTGGTTCAAGAGTACCAGGCACAACCACTTGGTCCAGACCAGTGGTTGTGTTTGGTTTCAGTTTGTTAAATATATATATTAAAACGCGTTTGAATGTTCTTCCCCAAATACATTCATACAAGCCCTAATTTTCAAATTGATCAATCCACACATCAATAACCCAATTAACCTTAGGGCTATTGATGTGTGGATGCCGAAGATAAAAACCCACAATAATTATTGGACTCACAGTGTTGTTTCGTTGATGAATGCTCGGTCAAAGCCAAAAGTCAAACAACGAGGAGAATGATAATAACAGTGAGATTGGAGAAGAATTGGAGATGGAGAAGAGAGTATGAGCGAGTTGTTATGCTGTGCCAAGGTTCAATTTATAGGGAAAGGGCTTGGTGTTCGATTTGGTAATCGTTGACCTTGAATCAATCATGACGCGTTTATAATTGAAATGGGTATCAATTGATTGTAGATTGTCGCGTTGATTTCGTGCCTTAACCCATACACTAACCATCTATACAATTATTTCCAAATTCGTGTTAGATTTAGAGTCAAAAATAACAAAAAATAAATAAATAAATAAAAAGGAAGGTAGCATCGCACGCTGGTTCACAGCAGCGAATAGTAGCAGAGGCTAAGGAGGCCATTTATACAATATGAATCCGGATAAATCACAAGATGGGCTGTAGCACAATTGGTGAGGACGCATGTGGGTGTATAGCTTTGACTCGGGTTCGATACTAAGCAGGAGCACACATTTTTTTTTAAAACAAGTATAAGGGTTCTTGGGCCAAGGTATGGGCTTCTGATGGTGGGCCTCTGAATTTTCTAAAAGAACCAATGGAAGGGAGTGGGCTTAGGCTATGGTATTGGGCTTCAGATTAACAAAGGAAGGTTTACAATACTAACTACAATTCTAATCTCTTTTTTTTTTTATCAATATTATTATTATTATTGTTATTATTATTATAAACATTTATAGGGGGAGGATAAACTGAAAACCCACTCGAGTTAAGAAAACTAAGAAAACCTTTGTAAAAACCATCTAAAATTTTGTAATTTTTTTTGAAAAAATTACACAAGGTAACATACATGTTTTTAAGCGTTTTGGGCCAAAAAAATAAAAAAAGCGCCGAACGAATATTTTTAAAAAAAATAAACAACGCAAACTTTGTAACAGCGCTGTTAACATATGTTTTCTGCTTTTTAACATATGTTACAGCGCTGTTAACATATGTTTTCTGCCTTTTAACATATGTTAACATCGCTGTTACAAAGTTTGCGTTGTTTATTTTTTTTAAAAATATCCTATCGGCGCTTTTTTTATTTTTTTTGCCCAAAACGCTTTAATACATGTATGTTACCTTGTGTATTTTTTTCAAAAAAAATTACAAAATTTTAGATGGTTTTTACAAGGGTTTTCTTAGTTTTCTTAACTCAAGGGGGTTTTCAGTTTATAATTTCCCAACATTTATATATATATATATAAATATATATATATAAATTATGAGTTAGGATAACGGAGACTTAGGCACGTTTGTATAAAACGTAACGAAAATAGGGGCGTTTACATTAAAATTTGGGGAAAAATTTTCGCGCTGTTACATCGAAGAGGGCTTTCCAAGTTGAGTAATGAGAGGATTCGTCTTCAAGGATATGAGGAATCATGGATTTGATGTTGTTTACTGCCATGGCAGGATGTAGGGAGATATCCATGGCTAGAAGGGAGAGGAAGAAAGGTGGAAAACAGAGGTGAAAAGGGGAGGCGGAAGGTGATGGCCGGCTGCTGTGATGCGGCGGCGATTAGGAGGAGGAGGAAAAAGAGGAACTTGGTTATGATACCATATAGAAAAGTATTGACTGAATGAATTTCATATTCACAAATCATTGAATATATAATACAATCATTAGGCTATCATCTAGGATGGTGGTTAAGGGCTATAATGATGTTTCCTAAGATATTACAATATACTATAATCTATATCTATACATATAATAAACCAAAGCCATTTTAATGACATGGCATTCAAAGAGACATTCTCTTCTTTGAGTGTGCCATGTATCATCCCATGTGGCATTGAGATATTTTAGAAAAAAAGAATTTAAAAACAAAATTAGATTTTTCTCTCTTATCTCTTATGTTTCCTCCCATAATTTTTAAACGTTAATATCTTTTATATACGAGATTTTTTAAAGAAAAAAATTACGCCAAATTAACGAGCGTTTTATTATCTTTCCAACGAGTACCATAGTGTTATATAAAAAACGGAGAAAAAAATGACTATTTTTTTGTAGGATTCTGTTCATACAGGAAAAAAAAACACAAAGTGTTCAGGTAAATCATTAATCATGTATAAGCAAGTCACTAATTATGTTTCGGTAAATATGAATTCTATTTTCAACATGCGTTAGCATTGGAGTTATACATTGTTTTAGGTTAGATATTAATATTAGAGTTATACATTGTTTAAGGTTAGGCGTTAACATTGGAGGTACATTTTTAATTGTTTAAGGTTAGGTGCTACCCGAAGCTTTCCTGCATGTAACTGTAAAACGTATCATTCTATTTTATATGTAAGATTAATATGTTATATTAGATTTCTCAACCCCGGGAGGTTCCCGGGGTATAATCTAGTTACATAATAATCACTATTACTCGCTTTCCTAGCATCACAGTTTACTTCTTCATTCTTCAATCGAGCAATTGGTCCACATGACTCGGAGTTATGTTTGGATTTTTTCTTGATCATGATAGATTAAGAGGGTGTTTGGGATTGCGTTTTGAAAACGCAGATAATCAGTTTTTAGTGTTTGGGATTGCGTTTTCAAAACGCAAATAATCAGTTTTCTAGGCTACCAAAACTAATAATCTATAAGCAGCTCAACCTCTACTTTTCCAAAACGCATAATCTGTTTTGAATAATCAATCCCAAACACCCCCTAAAACAGCTTCCTACAGGTGGCAACGAGATTGCTCTTGTTCTCTACAACCAGCTTCCCAACTGATAATAACAAGATTGCCACTCTTCAGTTGGCTTCACAACATTTTCACACCCTTATTATGATTGACTTGTTTCGAGTCTGTTAATTCAATGCAATGATTTTCTTAATCATTATTAGTTGTTTCTTAACCATTAACATATTCACATAAGCAAAGATTGATCACAGTTCGCTTATTAATATCAAGAACTATATGTGCTTTGAGTAATTTTGCAAATTCAGTAAAGGAAGAGATTATCCATTGCATTGCAAATGTAAACTAGAAAAGAAACAGATAACAAAAGCACTAGCATCGTCTTTGATTCAAAACCAATGAGCCCATTGGTTTTTACACTTAGGAAAACATTAAACCAGACTAATCAAACTAATACTCTTCACCATCATCTTCCTCGTTATCAGCAGACTCTAGCCCAACCTCCTCATAGTCCTTCTCAAGAGCAGCCAAGTCCTCTCTAGCCTCGGAAAACTCCCCTTCCTCCATTCCCTCACCAACATACCAATGCACGAACGCCCTCTTAGCATACATCAAATCAAACTTATGATCAATCCTTGAAAACACCTCAGCAACACTAGTCGAATTCGAAATCATACACACAGCCCTCTGAACATTCGCCAAATCACCACCTGGAACAACAGTAGGCGGCTGGTAGTTGATACCACACTTGAACCCAGTCGGACACCAATCCACAAACTGAATCGTCCTCTTTGTCTTGATGGTAGCAACAGCAGCATTCACATCCTTCGGCACCACATCACCACGGTACATCAAACAGCAAGACATGTACTTCCCGTGGCGGGGATCACATTTCGCCATCATAGACGATGGCTCAAAAGCACTGTTAGTAATCTCAGCAACAGACAGCTGCTCATGGTAGGCTTTTTCAGACGAAATAACAGGAGCATATGATGAAAGCATGAAGTGGATCCTAGGGTATGGCACCAAATTGGTCTGAAACTCATTCACATCCACATTCAACGCTCCATCAAATCGAAGCGATGCAGTCAAGGAAGAGATAACCTATAACAACAAAATAATTAATTAAACATTTCCTTACAAAAACACAAACCAAAACAGAATAAATTTCATTCAGGCATTTCATCAAATACCTGAGAGACAAGCCTGTTCAGATTATGATAAGACGGCCTATCAATATCAAGCGACTTGCGACAAATATCATAAATCGCTTCATTATCAAGAAGAACTGAAACATCAGTATGTTCAAGAAGCGAATGAGTCGAGAGCACCGAGTTATACGGCTCGACAACAGACGTCGACACCTGAGGCGAAGGATAAACAGTAAAACCAAGTTTTGACTTCTTTCCATAATCGACAGACAACCTCTCAAGAAGCAAAGACCCTAAACCCGAACCCGTCCCACCTCCAACAGCATGGAACACCAAAAACCCTTGCAGACCAGTACAGTTATCAGCCAACTTCCTAATCCTATCCAAACACAAATCCACAATCTCCTTGCCAACTGTTTAACAACAAAAACATAATAATAAACTCAATTAACAATTTTATAACAAAACATTTGGAATAATAAACTTAGAACTGGTGTAATTGCTTGCTTACTTGTGTAATGGCCTCTGGCAAAGTTGTTTGCAGCATCTTCCTTACCGCTAATAAGCTGCTCTGGATGAAAGAGCTGGCGGTAAGTGCCGGTCCTGATCTCATCGATGACAGTTGGTTCCAGATCTACAAACACTGCACGCGGCACGTGCTTTCCGGCTCCTGTCTCGCTGAAAAACGTGTTGAAGGCGTCGTCTCCGCCTCCAACGGTTTTGTCTCCAGGCATTTGTCCATCAGGCTACAACATTATCATAATTTTCATTAATTTTTTTACCATTTTTCACAAAATTTTCAAAACATTTTCATAACATTTCCAGAAATTTGTCACAGTTTTCATTAAATTTTTCACAGTTTATCATTAGCTTTTTCACAATTTGTCAATATATATATATATATATATATATATATATATATATATATATTGCAAATTTATCACAAATTATTGACTATTTTTCAGAAAATTTCACAACATTATCACTATTTTTAACTATTTTTCAAAAATTTTGCATTATTATCACTATTTTCACAACATATCAGCAATTTTTCACAAAAAATAAACACAGACTGCATAAAATGAAACTAGGGTTACAGATCGTACCAGAAGGCCATGTTCGAGACAGTAGAGCTCCCAGCATGAGTTTCCGACTTGGATTCCAGCTTGACCGATGTGAACAGAGATGCACTCTCTCATGTTTGGTTGTAGTGTTTTGAAGGTTATGTAAAATAGAGGGAGGTTTTGTTTTAGCTGCTGGAGACGTATACAAAGACGTCTGTAAGCTGCAGGAGAAAAAAGAAAGAAGAAGAGTAAAGTGTGAAGGGTGTGTTGGTCTTTTTATAATAATAATAAAGTGTGTGAGAGAGGGGGTTAATTTGAAATTTGAAATGGAAATGGAAAGCAGCTGGCAATTGTAACGGTTACGCTATTTTGAAATTTGAAATTTTTTGAATTTGAGTTTCTGGAAGGTTCTTGTTTTGGGCTTTTGTGTTGCTTTTTGGGTTGGGTCGACTCTTATTTGGATCGACCGTTTATGGGTGGGGTAGGGGAGGAGCTGAAAATGAATGTGGAAATTGACATTTAGCCGTCACATAAGAGTGATCGTAGTGGAGCGCTAAAATGAGCGTGGAAACAAAATTAAGGCCTCATAACACCTCTAACATCGAAATGGGGGCCTTAAAATTGAAAATTGTTGGGGGCTTTAAAACTTTTTAGCGTCAGATGCACAAAATCAAAACCCAATCAGGGTTTGTCATCTCATCTCCACCCAATGTCTCTCTCTTCTTTTTTTTTATTATTTATTTTTTTATTATTTTTTTAAACTTGTCAAATTACATCAAAATAGAGGATAGACGGACAACAAGTTGCGCCGCCACCCTTTTTAAATTTAAAAGATAAAATAAAATATTAATAGGGGCCTTAAATTTAAAATTCCATCTACACCCCATTTCATTTTAAACCATATGCTGACTCATCTGTCACGTGAACCAATCATTAAAGAGGGCCTTAAATTTAAAGTACTCACTACACATGGTCTAATATCACATAGGTTGGACATATGGTGGTGTGGGGACCAAATTTTTATAAGAATGAGAATTTCTATATATTTACGTCTCATTACTCTAGTGCTTTTCTTTAAAAAAATATCTCATGTTCGTGCTATGACTCTCATATCCCCGTTTTTCAGCAAGATATATATTTTCCAATGAGCCAAAACCGAACCCAAATACCAAACAAATAACCCAACTACTCATCTCCACTTTGCTAGCAACATTTAGTCATATCGTGGCGTACAAAAACATGTCAATACGGCCATAAACGATTTTAGGATGAAATCTTTGGTTTCACTATCAGTATTAATCACAAGTCTCAGCCCACTTATCGTAGGTAGGGCTGGGCTGGTCACGAGCCGAGCCGATCTGAGCGGAGCTTTGTTCATGCTTGGCTCGCTTACAAATCGAACCGAGTGGAGCGGCTCGTTTACAATCGAGCCGAAAACCAAGCGAGCGTTTTTCGAGCACGAATTTTTCCGAGCGAGCGCCGAGCGAGAATCGAGCAAAGAATAATTTGGACAACCATAAAATTGGGATGTTTTCTTTGATATTTTTTCATTGTCGGGTGACAACTAAGGTTGAACTGTCCGATAATAACATTGATACTGAGATCCGGGTGTCCGAGAATGAGGCTTAGGTTGAGGTTGGTGAGACGATGAACATACTGCAGAGAACGATTTTTTGTATTGTGACGTAGGATGATATCAAGCGACGATTAGTGATGGACGACTAACAACATAAAGAAGTCAACACTGTCACCTCTTGACTTATGGTTTTACTATTAAACTTAGTGTTAAATATTTTATTAGGTTAAGTGGGCTAGTTGTATTTTGTTTGCATATATTTGAGCGAAATCCAATAGAATGTTATGTATAAAGCTATAAATATATATGTAATTTATGTCTCTATTTATAATTAAACATATAATAAATAAATAAAAATCTATTCGAGCCGAACCGAGCCGAGCGGACCTTTGCTCATGCTTGGTTCGTTTACGAATCGAACCGATCCGATCGGCTCATTTACAACCGAGCGGAAGATCGAGCGAGCAGTTTTCGAGCATTTTCCGAACGAACGAGCGACGAGCGATCCACGAGCGGCGAGCGATTTGAACAGCCCTAATTCGTAGGTGATTAGAAGAGAGAAACTGTAATAATTTTTAATGTAATATATGGTTGTGATTTGTTGTGAGTGAATGGATGATGGAGAAGTGAGAATACTCTTATATCACCAACACCCAGGCACCAATTGAGCTGCCTACAATCCTCACAGTCCATAAACAAGCCCAATTCCAACCCACTAAATTAAGGTTGGTCCATCTAAAATAATTAGTCACCATAACTTGAGTTGATCTAATTTCTTAAAAACCTTTAAAAATTTTGTTTGTCTTAATACCGTGTAGTATTGATATACAATTTAAATCAAACAAATAATGTAAACTTAAATATAATTCTAAGCAGAAACTAACTCATATGTACAACATTATGAACACTCGTGTATAACTACAAATTGTTTTGAAATATCACAAGTAATTAAGGTATGCATAGTTTGAAACCCTTTCTGTTTTACAATTTGGCATTCAATTGTTGATTTTATACTCCACATTAAGTTTCTCTACGAAAACTTTTTTTTTTAAGTTAAATCCTTTTCGAAAATGTTTACATTTTGTTATTCGGAAAATGGTTTAGAAAATATGTTATTACATGTTTACATAATTACATGTTTGCGAATTTAGATGTTTATAAGTTCACGAGTTTGCATGCATTTGAGATCACATTTGTACAAGTTTACATATTTACAGGTCTATGAATGTATATGTTTATAAGTTACAGGTTTTTAAACATTTACAAACAATATCTTGATGTTAAATCTAGAACATTGTTCACCACGAGAATCGAACACTCAAACATAATTGAAATGATGAAAAGTATGTACATCTTAATATCTTATTATCACTGAAATATAAGTAGGTCTGTAAATGAACCAAATGTTCATGAAAGATTATTGAACTCGTTTGGCGAGAAGTTCATTTATGTCCGTTTATTAGATATATGAATAAACATGAACAAAAACTTTTGTTCGTTTACTTAAATGAACGAACATGAATAAACATTATATTTATTTAAGGAGAGGCTAACGTAAAAAGAGAGTTATTGTACAAAGTGTAAGAAACAATCTAGAGCGTAGGATTAAATTTGAGAATCAGGGGTACGATGGTAATTTCTTAACGTCATTAAAGTTCCACCCCCATTTTTAAAACGGGCATAACTTTTTCATACGACATTATTTTTTTTTTAAAAAAATACACCATAAAAACAAGTTTTTCATCCTCTTTCATTTTCATACCATATTGCTATACTTTAAAAAAAATATTTTGCTGGGTTGATAGTACTTGCGTTTTATTGAGGGTATACTTGCGTTTTAGAAACGCAAGTTATACCTAATAAGATGACCTGGTAAAACGACATGATCAAACGCAAGTTATAAATGATAAAACGCAAGTTATACATGCTAAAACGCAAGTAAGTAAATGAAGAAACAAATAGTCTTACCACCTATTTAGGGATGATAAGATTATGAGTTACTACAGGATTGATCCTTCACTAGCAGCTACGGATGAAAGAACCTGCAAACAAGAGTTGATGTGGATGTGGAGACGACTACACAAGGTAATTGTTTATAACAAAAACGGGGTGAATGGGGATACTATCAAGTGTGATAGCTCTCCGGGTTAGCAGAAAGTGTCCTCTCCTATTGGGGATGTGGCCCCTTTTATAGAAGAGTCCGTATACCACCATTACCCAAATCCTAACCGTCGTTAGGTTGTCTCCATCACCCTTAATTATGTTAGTAAGATGATATATGGAAAGCTTAATTAATGGGAATAGTGGAATCGTATACCGCCTTTAATGGTTAGTTACCATGCTTGAAGCCTTGATTCATGCATGGCGTTTGACAATGCATGACTTTCGCCTTGACCGAGATTTGACCATTGACTGGCCATTAATGTGTTTTGACCATTTATTGCGCATAAGCTTTACTCCGCGTGGCGATGTTATTCCGGGTTTGGGTATGCGGAATAGTGTATTCAGTACCCAATCCCATCAAGTCCCCCCAGTCCAGTGTGTCTCTTATCTAAGAAGTTATGATGAGATGTGAGGGATGCTGGACTTATAAGGTGTGTGTCTTTGAGGAAAACCTGTTTGCAATGTTAACTTTGCGCACATGGGTTTGGTAAGTGAGTTTTGTGTTGTGGAATTTTTGTGCGGAGAACGGGTGACAAAAATTTACGTCAAAGTTCCGCATGTGTAGGATACGTCAGAGGTTTGCTGTGGACAGCTGTCAGTTCCCCGTGATCTTTGAAACTTGTGGTCCATATGGCGAGTGGGTTTGACATGACTAGTTGCAGTGAGACGTGTGCAGGCACATTGAGCGGCGGTTGTCAGGCGAGTGGGCGTGTGAGGCGCGTGTGGCGTCTGTTTGTCTTCAGGTGTACACGTGTCATTTCCCTATTAGACTCATGTACGAAAAAGCCTGGCTGACCCACTGAGCATGACGTCAGCTGTATTAATTGCCAAGCCTATATATTAATTCTTAATCATGGCTTTTCCTATTTCCGATTGTTTCAAATTTTGAATTCTTCTTTAACGTCTCTTCTCCTATTTTCGTTATTTCTTTAACAATGTCTCAAGATTCACAAAATGTTCCAGAATCTAGTAAGACATCGGATTCTGTAAAAGATCTTGGGAAAGAATCATCAAAAAGTATGGAAGCCACCACTATTAAGTGGGATAAACCCTCATACTTAGGCTTCCTTGATCAATATGGCATTCTGTCTGAATGGGAGCCGGAATTTCCGGCCGAAGGGAAGAATGCTTTACAAGCACCCCCTGGGAAGATAACATTGTATGCAGCGGCCTTTAGTAAGTGTTGTTTCCGTCTACCGGCCACCAGGTTTGTGGTGGATGCCTTGCTGAAATATGGCATTCACCCTACACAATTGACCCCTTATGGGTGGTGCCGTTTGATTCACTTTGAAGCTACCTGTAGGGCTTTGGAAATTGAAGCTACATTCGAGAAGCAAAATGTGTTTTATGTTCTTGAAGCTGCCCGTGGCGGTAGTGGTCGGTATAGCTTAGGTATTCGCCGGAAGGTGAAGCAACTTGTATCGGAAAAGGTGAAGTCCATGTATGAGTGGAAAGATAAGTTCTTCTATATCAACTATGGTGTTATCCCTGCTGCTTTTCAATGGATGATGGTAGGTTTAATGGAGAAAATTGCTGAATTTCCCCCAATGACAGGATACAAAGAGCAGGCTTGGTATAAGTCGCTTTGTGATCATGCTACTCCGTTGATGATGGACGAATGTCCAGAAAGTGTTTTATGTCTGTTGGGACTTAGTCTTATCTGCCCTGAAGGTCATGATCCGAATCCTCCGGAAGGTAATGGGCTCGTCTATGCTTTTTGTTTATATCATTTCTTGTGTTGGGGTTTATATTGCGCGATTGTATCCAGGTGTTTCCCTGTTTGAGTTATTTGCCAAGCGAGGTGAGGCAAAGGTGTTGTATACTCCACCTGTTGCAGGCGCGCAGCGGTTATCGGAGAGGATTAGTTCGAACTTTCTGTTCCCTAATCTCGTTGATCCTCCGAAGCAATATGTGAGAACAGGTTATGAACCACGTCCCTTTCTTTTATTATTGATAAGTTTCTTTTGTGCGCGAAGGAGGCGCAGTAGGTACGCATCCTGCGTACTGATTTTGCGCATTCTTTGTGGTAGGTGCGGGTATACAACTCCACAGAAAGGCCATAGTTGATGTCGAGGAAGTTACTTCTGAGCGCCAGAAACCTGTTGGTTAGTCTTTGTAACTCCTTTATTAATTCCTCACACATAGTTTAATGTATACAGATGTAATTTCCGCACCAGGAACGGGTACATCTAAGAAGCGTGCCATAGCGAGCAAGAAAACAAAACCACCGCCTGCTCCCATTATTGTCGAGGAGATAGATGAAGAGTTAACAGAGTCGGACACAGAGTTAGAGCATAAACGCGCTAGGCGCTCGTCCCTTGTCCGCCTGTCAGAGAGTGTTACTCAAGAGCTATATCAGCAAAGGATGATGGAGTTGAAACAAAAACAGGTTCAAATCCCTCGGTCATCGGGAGAAGCGGTCGATCTGCTGCGTTCAGAACCTATTGCGGCGGTTCCGGTTGATGTTTTTAAGCAGTTGACTTGGCCAACGAGTGATAAGCTTGAAGTGCCTGTGAAGCCTCCGCTAGTGCGCGAGAATCTTCCCATGAAGACATTGAGGCACTTATCTAGTATGTTTGCTTAAGTTTCCTTCAGCGTTTTTAAGCGATATTTCTTGTAATATCGTGTATAGCTTTTTATATAGGACACCATCCGTTTGCGGAGTCCCGCATGAAACAATCTACTTATGTGCTAGAGAAGATATCTTCGTCCGACCAGCCGGTTGAGAGTATTGGCATGGCTGCAGGTGCGACAAAAGATACAACTGCAGTCAATGTTGCTGAGGGGATTGTAGATGAGAATGTGACACCACAGGTTGAGTCCATCCCGGATGATTTGGTGATTGCTACTGATAAGGATGCGGGAAAGAAGGTAGATGAGTCCGCAACCCCAAATTTGAACGTTGATCATCCTGACATTTCATTGGAGCAAGTACAAGAGCCGAGTTCGTCGCAGGGATCCAAAGTTGCTCTTGAGAAGGGGAAAGGGGATGAGGTTGTCGGTGAAAACCCTTCCAACTTTATGCGCACAGTGGTAGACTCTACTGTGGTTTATAGGGAGGCCTCTGCAGGTGGTGGTGGTAATTCTGGCCAGACTGGTCACCGGCGAAGATGGTATTCTTCGCGTGAAGCGGATTCGCCAAGGCCATATCAGCCGCGCTGGGACATTCTTGATACTGCCCGATTTACAAATGCGCTTGATGCGCAGGAGTTTGTCATGTTGTTTGTTCCTCCTGCCGAGCGTGATTATCAAGATAGTGTGGATCGGTGATCCTTGTTTATTGATATGGCTATGAATCTCTCATTGGGTATGAGTGGCCTTGGTTCTCTTATCAGGCATGAAAACGAATTCCAGCGGGATTATCAAAATCTAAAGGATTCGGAGGCCAGTTTGCTGAGGCGTGAAGAACAATTCCAACGCGCTCGTTATGAGATTCAGTCGGAGATTGAGCATCACAAGAAGGTGGCTCATGATGCTGTGGAAGAGGTGAACAAGGTGAAGAAGGATAAGGCTGATGCTTCCAAGGCATAGTCTGCTGCTTGTAAAAGGACGAATCAAGAGACTGAGCTTTTGCGTTCCACTATTGAGAGTTTGAAGATTGAGAATGCTCGTCTAAAAAAGGAAGTGGAGCAAAGCCAGAAATCTTGTGAAGAAAAGCAGACAGAACTTGCTGATACTATCCGGAAGTACAATGTTCAGCATGATGATCTCCTCAAGGCGACCACCTCATTGTCTGATGCGGAGGCCAAGATAAAGGATCTGTTGTTAGAGAATTCCAAGCTTCAGGAAGAAAAGGCTTTAGCGGAGTCTTCTTGTTCTCAGGCAAAGTCGGAGTTGGACAAGGTTCAGGTTTTGTTTGAACAAGCTACTGACGTGGCTGTTGCTGCCAACGAGAGGATCGCTTGGTTGATGAGCGGTGGTGTTGCTGGAGTAAGCTAGAATTCTCTTTTATATAAATGATTATATCTTGTTTCATGTTTTTATGTAATACTTTGACCTTGCAGATATTTAAGCGTGTCTGGAATGATCCCACGCTGACAGAGGTAATTGCCCGCATTTCCAGTACTTCCGTGAAGCAGGGGTTGAAGCTGGGCTTTTGCGAAGGCTTTTCCCATCATGCGGATGGTAAGGAGAAAGAAGCCGGGCCATACGAAAATGAGTCGTATGATGATGATTTGATGAAGGCCTATGATGATTATGAACACTTAAAATTTGAAGCGTTTGAGCTACTGGAGGCCTGCATGAAGACTGATGACCCCGCAAGTGAATTGCGCAATTTATAAAGTCAGATCGCCTTGGTGCGGAGCTTGCAGAAAAGGCGCGCAGAGAAGAGAAAGCCAAGACAGTTGCTACTAATGGTGGGGCCGGGACATCGTCCGCGGCCGGCGATAAGCGTGAATAAGGTTCTAATGCTGATGATGTATCTCAGTATTTGAATCTTGGTTGAATGATTTATTCCTTTCCTTATCTTTGCTTGTAACTTTTTGATGAACAATTTATGTTGCTTTCCTTATCATGAAACTGATGTAATGTATCCTTTGTCTTACACGTGTGTGCTAATCATTTGATGATGTCATCTTCGTCTTCTGACACAAGTGTTTGCTAGACTGCTCATGATTGATGTGACGGTTGTGACGGCTATTGTCAGGGCGACTGTCACACTGCCATAGGGTAATCGAGTGGTTACCATTAATAGTAATTAATAACCATAACCTCTCTCCTCTATTTATAGTAAGTGTATCCTTACATCTTCTTCATTAGTTACCTTTGAAAAAATTATACCACTCTTTCTGGGTAAATGGCGACTAGCTCTTCCAACAACAATCTTGGTGTCATGGAGAGATTAGCATTGCAAGGGATGATGAAGCTATCTCAGCATCCTAGTCGTGATCAGTCTTCAATAGATGCTCTTGATCGTCTAGCCGAGTATTGTGAGCATTTGTTGTCACAAGAAGACACGCGGCCTGATAATCTGGATGATCAAGGGACCTCTGATGGGAAGCCGTTGAAGATGAAGAAGTTGTCGGAGTTAGGAGATATAACCAAGACTAAGCCCAAGAAGGTTAGGGGTTAACTTGTGTTTCCAGTTTGTTGGAGTCTTTATTTGTAGGATTTTTTTGTAATTGCTGTTGAACGTCGTGTTTATGGGTTGTATTTTGTTTATGTGATGATCCCCCTTTTTTGTATGTGTATCAACTGTTCATGAGTTTGGCGATGACCATTCGAGGTCCTGCGTGCAATCCGCACGTGCCTTAGTGAATGTCTTTTATTAAGTACGTGGCCTCCGCAGAATCTACATATCTGAGCAATGGTCTGAGATAGGACCGTCGGTATAAGATACCATCGGCGACCTCATAATGTAAGGCCTTGTGTTGTAGCTTTCTCGCTTCCGCTTTGTTTGATGGGAGGATTCCCTTGGTCAGGAAGGCCATTATGGGGGTGATCCAAGATTCTTTTCCTGTCTGGACCACATTTATTTGTTTTTGTGGTACAGATGGCTTGGTCAGCACCTCAACTCGTACGTCTTTTGCCATATGATCAAATGCGGTGGACACCATTTTGCTTAAAGCATCTGCTGGCTTGTTCTGGCTTCTACGTACGTGGATTACTTTGCAGTGGAGGAAACTATTCATCAGTTCCTTGGTGTGCTGTAAGTATAAAATCATGGATGGCTCTCTAGCTTCATACGAGCCATCGATGTGATTAGCAACTAACATTGAATCAACGTGGGCTTCGACTTATTGTGCACCCATCTTTTTGGCAATGCGTAAGCCTGCTATGAGTGCTTCATATTCGGCCTCATTGTTAGTTGTTTGGAAGTTGAGCCTTATTGCATAGGTGTACTCTTTTCCTTCTGGAGTTATCAGACGTAACCCTGCGCCGGCTCCTTCGTCATTACAAGCGCCGTCAGTGAACAGTTTCCACTTTTGAGCTTCGTCAGGCGGAGTTGATTTTGATAATGCCTCTTTTGTACATTCTTCAACTTTATCCGCTGGGACTTCCGCGATAAAATCTGCAAGGATTTGCCATTTGAAGGAAGGTCTTGCTTTGTATGAGATCGAGTGTTCGCCCAATTCTATTGCCCATTTGGCCAATCGTCCAGAGAGTTCTGGCTTGCGCAAGATATCGTTGATGCGGAAGTCTGTGAGGACATTGATCGGATGTTCTTGGAAGTATCAAGTTTTTACATTTAAACGCAAGTTATTTATATATAATACAGATAGAAACTTCACGGTTTTCTAATGGCGACATCACGGATGCAACTGTGTACATTGTGGTGAACAAAACCGTTAAAAAGAAACCGTCAAAGACTGTTGAAACATCAACAGATTTCCCTTCGTTCCCTACTTAACGTTGCATGTTAACGTTGATTGAACCGTCCTTTTTCCGTTACCTTTCCGTCCTTCCCAGCCTCATCTTTACTAACGGCGTTAGTCGTAACTGGTGGTGGTGGTTTCTGGCAACCGATAACGGTTTAACGGTTAAAAAGAAAACATTTTCAAAATCCGGCAATTCACTAATGCAACCAACACCAACGATAACAACCCAACGGCGGTGGTCCTCAAGGGGCTGTGCGTCAAACGACCACTCTGCATGTCTAATCTTGATCTAGACCAGATCCAGTGGCAGCGGTGACCCATGGGTGTTCGTACGGTGCTTTGTGTTTCTGATGATGGTCGTTTCCGACAAATGAAAGTTTTGTCTGTATAGATTGGTGGCACACAACTACGTCGGAGGGATTCCTGTGTTTCGACCCTCCGACGGGCATGAATCCTGAATGAGGATAAGTAAAACGAGGGTGAGGAGACATTGAATGGGGCGGTGGCGGTGGCGGAGGCGTTTATGAAGTTTTGGGATGGCTAAAGACAGAAGAGAATGAGAGGGAGAGAGACTATTCACTTTATCATTTCATGATGCATATGAAAATGGATTATTAAACCTGTTTATCTTCTCAATACACAGTTATTATTATTATTATTAGATTACAATCTATTTGCAAAAAAACGTCATTCTTATTATTGAATGTCTTAAATTACATATTTTTTTAAATAGATGTATTAAAACCACATTAACTCATTGACTAATATCAAACAAAAAAACATCATTCTTGTGTACGATAATTTATAATACATTTAGTAATATAACTTATAGGTTAAATAATAATCAAGTATTTATCAATTTATCCTTCACGGGTAGCTTAGTTGGTGAATGAACCGGAGATCTCTCTTGGGGGTCATGGGTTCGATTCCTACAAGGGACATAATGAGAAATGATGGATGGCTCCTGACCTATGGTCACGAGTTCGAGTCCTGATCTCGCCCGGGTTTTACCAATCCTTCACTGTCGTGCCTACGAGCGAGTGAGGGGTTGGGTTTTCCCTGGTTTTGGGAACTGCATGGGCGGGCCTGACTACGTCAGCCACCCGAGGTACGTATGGGCCCTCCATTGGTTTGGTCGTGAGGGTCTGTCCATAGTGTGGGGACTCCCCTGAGTAGTCGGACAGAAATGTTTGTTGGCCGTTAAAAAAAGTATTTATCAATTTTCATTTTATAGTGGGCATGCTAGAGCGACCTGGTCCGTAAAATAGACATTCTTCATATTTTACTATAATATTCTATTAACTTTTAGTTACATTGATATATAATTCTACGGTTTAACGTTCAATAATGATATCATCCGATATAAAATATTTTTGCGTTTACGATCGATGTAAAACATGTGATGATATCCTTTTGGGCATATTAATTTAGATTGCTATACCGTTTGTTAGTGCCATACCAAACCGACCCCGCCGTAACGCACGGGTTGACGTCAACTTGTTATTGTTTAAAAAGCAAGTAGGTAATATCAAGTTTTTACATACAGAGGAAAGATTAAAATAAACACCCTAATTCTGGTTTAAAAATAGACTGTACACATGATTTGGCAGTGGATATCAATATAAGTATAGTGACACTAAATCCCTCTTAACACAATCTGTACAACGAAAACAAAATACATTTTTAAAGCATGCAATTTCAGGCGAGTTCCCCTCATTCTCAAAGTTATACATAAATAGAAATGAGCCAATCAATTTTTAGATTTGTTAGTGCCTTAGTGGTGTGGTAACGAATATATCAAACAGATTATCTAAGATTTGGAAAAAAGGAAAGCAAGTGACTTTGACTATGGAGCCTAAAAGGTTCTTTTAAGCATTTTATGTAATATTATCAAGTAAACGGCTACACGCACCACCTGCAACTTAGATATTAACAAGGCCAATTCAATATAAATAAGTGCTAAACTGGTCTCAAGTTATCGTCAGTTTTAGAAACAAACTAAAAAAACAAAAAAAAAAGCTATTATTACACTCAGAATGTTTAAACGCAAGTAATAATATCAACTGTTGACATTTAGACGCAAGTACTATCAACCCAGCAATTTTTTTTTTTTAAAGTATAGCAATAGGGTATGCAAATGAAAGAGGATAAAATGCTTGTTTTTATGGTGTGTTTTTTTTAAAAAAATAATGTCGTATGAAAAAGTTATGGACGTTAAAAAAATAGGGGTGGAACTCAACCATTGTGTGTTATACCTATTTTGCCATTCTCCTCCTTTTTAGAAACCCAACGTTTACTTTTCCCCTTTCAATCTCATCCATTTATTTATTTTGATAAAAGGCCCAAAATACTTCTTACACTTTGTACGTTTAATTACTGTTTACACTAAACTTTCTCATTTATTTATGTTCATGAACGTCCATTTATTTATGTTTGTTTAAATTTTAATAATTACATAAGTAGTTATATTTATAGGGGAGAGATAACGTACAAAGCGTTATTAACATAAAAAGTTTAGGAAGGATCCACAACCATTAGATTTAGGCGGTAGCAAGATCGTAATTAACAAACTTAATTATTGTGGCTTAAACAAACCAGGGGTAGATTAGGAAAAAAAATGTTCGAAACTTTTTTTGGGTTAAACAGAGCCAAAATCAAAACTTCTATTCAAACTATTTCTGAACGATTATATATTTCATAAGATTAGACAATCAAATACACAAATAAAAATCGATTATACAGAACGTAAGAACAGAGAATCATTCAAAAAATCAAAACACAGAGCATTATACTGAACGTTAAAGAAGAAGAAGAAGAAGAAGAAGAAGAAAAGAAGTAATGAATAAATGCTCGTTATTGTTGTGAAATACTTTCAATTATATTTCAGGAAGAGCGTTTAAACCTAAAACAATTAAGTTAACAGATGTTGTAGAAGAAAATGAAGAAGATGGTTGTAACATTTCGCATTTATTCTTGTACGTTACACGGGCATTATCAATAAAAACGTCAAATTCTATCATTTATTATTCGCATTAATTATTTTTGTCGCATATTTGGAACCCTAATACTATATATATATATATATATTATATATGTATGTGTGAGATAAATATCAAAAAATAAACACTTGGGCCGGGAATCGAACCCGCGCCCAAGGCCGGCCCAAACCACACCAACAAACTAACCAGCTGGGCTGGCACTTCACATCTGTTTCTTTTCAGACCGGATTAATATTATATCATCATTTAGTTGTCACAGTTGACTTGGTGAGTCAACTGTGAGCTCGTGACTTGCCATAAACATCAAATTAACTCTTGATTTGTACAAATTTGGAATCCTTACACGATTACCGGCCTCATCCGACTAAGATTACACGCTAATTATCAATCATCGTTGACCAATTTAAACCTATACGCGTTTGACATTGAATCTTTGGTCAACCTTGCCAAATCGTCAATCCATTGATCCACTATATAAATTGACCCTCTGCGAAGCATTACAACTCGCCATTAATCTCTTCTCAACCTCCAATCTTCTTCATTTCACTCTGTTCTTGTTCTTGATTCGCAATTTTGACTTGTGGTCTTGACCAAACAATCGAGCACGAAACAGACTTGTAAGTCCAATCTTTTCTGTGGGTTTTATACATCGGCCATCACTCATCAATAGCCCCATGATTAATTGGGCTATTGATGAGTGAATCAGATTATTGCAAAACTAGGGTTCGTGGTTTGTTGATTTGGGGAAGAAACTGTTTTCGCATACTATATTTATTTTTATTAAACTGAGATAAAACACAACCACAGGCCTAGGCCAAGTGGTTGTGACTGATGCTCGTAACCAAGGGCACCCGGGTTCGAATCCCGGCTTGGGCGCCCCTTTTTCCACTTCTTTTTCATTTTTTAAAAACCAACCATTTATACTTATATACTACATTTAAATCTTGTAAATTCATTTTGAAATATTAAAACCTTTTTATAAATTCTAAAAAAAATTATATTTATCAAATCTGATGTAAAAGTTTTATTTACAATTTTTAGTTTTCTGAAATTCATTGATTTAATATTTATAATAATTAAATCAATTTTATACTATTATATTTATAAAAATCCATTAAAATATCAAAACAATTTTATAAATTTCTACAAAAAGTTATCCTATGTTTGTACAATGTTAAACTTTACTGAAATGATTTTTAATTCAGAAAAGTCATTTATTTTATATTTTTAATCAATTTTTGTTAGTTTTAATCATAATTAAATCATAATAAATTCAATTTTTATTATTTTTGCACCAAAATTTTATACAATTTATTTTTAAATATTTAGATCAGAAATATGATTTTTAAAATAATAATTCTTTAATTTTATTATTTTTAAATATTAAAGTTAAATTTTGGCAATTTGTAATAAATAGATTTAAAAATCTATTTTAAAGAAAATAATTTTATAAAAATTATTTTTATACTTTAAACACAATATTGTGAACATCCTAAATTCAAATTTTATAAAAAGACTTTCTTTTATTTAATTATCAAATTTCCCTTTATTTAATTAACATTTTATTATAAATTCAACAATTGGATATCCCCAAATCGAAACCCTAGAATATACTTATAAACTAGTTAGACTTAGACTTATTTGTTGCCTTATACATAGGGTAATACTTGCAATCTATTGGGCTACACTTATACTATTCCTCAATACCTAATACTATACCAAGGTGAGTTTACGTAACCATGTTTATGCGATTCTTTATACTTGCAACAATTATTTAAGCAATTCAACATGCATGTCTAGTAGTAAACTTTATTGCCTCATGAATTAGTCAACAGTTTCAACGAGTTTCAACGAGTTTCAACATTTACATAATCATTAGCTATGGCCAAGCCGACGATACTCAATAATAGATCTATTGGATTGACAACCCCACCCGGATACGTGTACCTCCTACATAGGTAACGTGGGTGATTGTTATCGTTCAACATATTACTAAGGTGAACCGTAGATGACGGGATGGACCTAAACTAGTCGGAGGTTTGATTATGTCAACATATTATACTATTCATGTAGACTTAAATTTACGATAGACATACGAATTGCTAAAACTTTTATACTTAAACTACTTGCTTAACATGGATTATGTATTCTCACCAACTTCTAGTTGACCCCCCCCCCCCCCATTTTTACAACTCAACAGGTAATAATGATGCATGAAGATTAGAGTGTTTATGAAGAGAATAAGGAGTCTATGCATGCTTGATTCTTGTGTGATGTATTAGATTTCCACATTTAAAACTCTTATGTATTTCAATTTTTGGATATTTACAATTTAATATTTATTTCAATTAAAATTTGGATTACCATGTGCTACTGTATACTCATTCTTACGTGACACCTCGATGTTTCCGCCATCGGTTGGGGTGTTACAGATTGGTATCAGAGCCTTGGTTATAGGGAATTAGGTTATTAGAAAATAATCTAGACTATAACCTTAGGGACTTAAACAGTACTTGCTTCTCTTACTTGTAACCCTAATTGCTTCCCTAATCATATCCTTATCCTATACCTTATATAACCCTAAACCTACATGTGACTACTCTTATTCGTCTGCTGCAATCCTGATCCACCATTAGATTAATAGGACGAAATCCTCAGGTTTAGCCTGAACCCCCTTGAGATCTCGCCGAAGTTCTAGATTTTAATAACGAACACGTGCAATCTGGAAGGGTGAACGCCTATATTCTGAGTCTTCTGTCTAGGCTGGCATTGCGCATATATCCCAATCAGACGAGGGACCCGGATGCCTACCTGGGAATTCTCGGGATGAGTGTTCACTTATAGGCTAAAGCATGTCTTCATATGTTATTAGAATTTAGAATCTTTGATAAGTCAACGTTTTCGTTTATTCGTTTTAATTAATGAATAAATGATTACATTCCTTATATAATCTCATTCATTTCATTGTGTCTATTACAGATCATGCCTCCACGTCGCAGCACTCGCAACAGCAATGGTGAAACCCACGAAGAAGGTGGTGACAACCATAACCATGACCAAGGTCCTAGCCACAACAACAATGGTATCGATGCCCAACTGGCTGCAATCATTTCTCAACAAATGGCGCAGCAAATCGCAACTCTGGTTCCCAATTTACTCGCTCAGGTCATCCAAATGAACGGCAACGGGAATGGTCACGGCAACGGCAACGGGAACGGGAACGGCAATGGCAATGGAAATGGACCCCCAGCCTGCACCCTTAAGCATTTCAACTCTTGTAACCCTCCAAAGTTTAGTGGTGAAGAAGGAGCTACAGGACTCCTCCAATGGTTCGAGGGTATTGAGAATACCTTCATCAACAGTGAGTGCCCCGACAACTTCAAGGTTCGTTACGCCATGAGTGTTCTCCATAAACGAGCACTCACTTGGTGGAATGAAGAAAAGCGTACTCGTGGGGCCGAAGTTGCTCTTGCTATGACATGGGACCAAGTTAAGGAGGTCATGAAGGAAGAGTTTTGTCCTCGCAATGAGGTTAAGAAGCTTGAAGATGAGTTCCACACCCTAGCTCAAGATAGTGGGGAAAACCTTGCCTACAACACCCGCTTTCACGAGCTTAGCTTATTGTTGCCTCACAAAGTTACTCCTCTGCCGGTAGCCATCGAGAAGTACATCGGTGGTCTGCCCATGCAAATCCAGGACACCGTTTGGGGAAGGAATCCTGCAACTTTGGAAGAGGCCAAACGTCTAGCGGCCACTCTTACTGATAATCACGTGAAGAACGGTACTCTCTTCCGCAAGGGCACTAAGAAGACGATTGCCAAAGACACTCTACAGCCTGCAATTGAAGTCAAGCCTGAGACCTCAAGCAACAAAAAGCGCAAGGCTAGAAACTACATGGTTGCTGCTACTCCACCTGCTACCCAAAACCCAGCCAAGAAACCCTATGGTGGGACACACCCTCTTTGCAACACCTGCCAGTTCCATCATCTTCCTGGTAGACCGTGCCGCCAGTGTAATAACTGTAAATGGTATGGACACTACACCAATGCCTGTCAAGCCCCTGCTGCTCAAAACAATCAAAACAACCAAAACAACCCAGCCAGAAACAACCCTGCTCCCAACCAACAAAACAACAGGCCTACTCGTGGTCAATGCTACGAGTGTGGCAGCCCTGATCACTACATCAACAACTGCCCTAACCGTAACCAGAACCAAAACCGAAACCAAAACCAAAACCAGAACCGCAACCAGAACCAAGGTGCTCGAGGTCGCGCCTACAATCTCAACGCTAACCAGGCCTGTGACAACAACGAAGTGGTGAATGGTACGCTCCTCTTTAATAACCACTATGCATCCATATTATTTGATTCGGGAGCTGATAAGTCATTTGTGTCACTGAAGTTTGAACCTTTACTTAACTTACCCCACACTAATCTAGAGGAACCTTTAGTGATAGAGGTAGCTAACGGGAAGTCTATTTCGATCAACTCTATTATTCGTAACTGCTTGTTGAACCTCGACGATCATACATTCTCTATCAATCTCATCCCCATGCATCTTGGTAGTTTTGATGTTATAGTAGGCATGGACTGGTTGTCAACTCATCGTGCCGAAATTCTGTGCTTCGAGAAAGTCATACGCATTCCTCTCGAATCTGGTGAGATTTTGAAGATCTATGGTGAGAAACCCTGTGGCGAGCTTAAGCTTATGTCTTGTACTACTGCCCAAAAGTACTTACGAAAGGGGTATACAGCCTTCTTAGCTAACGTGATAGAGAAGAAGGACAAAGGCCAAAGTATCCAAGACATTCCTATTATTCGAGACTATCCCGAAGTCTTCCCAGAGGATTTACCTGGTTTGCCTCCTGCTCGACAAGTTGAATTTCGTATTGATCTTGTTCCTGGTGCTAATCCTGTCGCTAAAGCTCCTTATCGTCTTGCACCCTCTGAGATGCAAGAACTCGCCAGTCAATTACAGGAACTTTCTGATAAAGGGTTCATGCGCCCTAGTTCTTCTCCATGGGGAGCCCCTGTCTTGTTCGTTAAAAAGAAGGATGGTTCTCTTAGAATGTGTATTGACTACCGTGAACTCAACAAACTCACCATCAAGAATCGTTATCCACTGCCTAGGATTGACGATCTCTTTGATCAACTTCACGGAGCAACTCACTTCTCGAAGATTGATCTCCGTTCTGGTTATCATCAGCTTAGAGTCCACGATGAAGATATTCCCAAGACAGCTTTTCGCACACGTTACGGTCACTACGAATTCATGGTTATGCCTTTTGGATTGACCAATGCTCTCGCAGTGTTTATGGATTTGATGAACCGGGTTTGTAGACCCTATCTCGACAAATTTGTGATCGTTTTCATCGATGATATTTTGATTTACTCTAAATCAAAATCCGATCACGAGCAACATCTTCACTCCATCTTGGGTCTCCTAAAGAAAGAACAACTGTATGCCAAGTTCTCGAAATGTGAATTTTGGCTTAAGGAAGTTCAATTTTTGGGACATGTCATTGATATGAACGGAATTCATGTTGATCCCGCAAAGATCGAAGCTGTGAAAAATTGGAGTGTTCCTCAAACTCCAACTGAAGTCCGTTCTTTCCTTGGTTTGGCTGGTTATTATCGTCGATTCATCGCCAATTTCTCCAAGATCGCTGTTCCTCTCACTACCTTAACTCACAAGGGTAAACCCTATGAGTGGGGACCAAAGCAAGAGGAAGCATTTGAAACTCTTAAGCTGAAACTCTGTGAAGCTCCTATCTTGTCTCTACCTGATGGTAATGATGATTTCGTGGTCTACTGTGATGCATCGAACCAAGGTCTTGGTTGTGTTCTCATGCAACGAGGAAAGGTTATTGCTTATGCGTCTCGACAACTCAAGACTCACGAAAAGAATTATACCACCCATGATCTTGAATTGGGCGCTGTCGTCTTTGCTCTCAAGATTTGGAGACATTATCCTTATGGGACCAAATGTGTGGTGTTCACGGACCACAAAAGTCTCCAACATGTCTTCGACCAAAAGAATCTTAACATGAGGCAACGACGTTGGGTTGAATTACTTAACGACTATGATTGTGAAATTCGCTACCATCCTGGCAAGGCGAATGTTGTGGCTGACGCACTTAGTCGTAAAGAGCGTGTCAAACTCCAATGTGCAAGAGTTCGTACTGATCTTCAAGATCGCATTCTCCAGGCTCAACACACATCAGTCACCCAAGGTAACATGTACGATGAAATGTCTTGTGGTGCTGAAACTCAACTTGAAACCAAACCCGATGGTCTTCTCTATTTCCTTAATCGACTGTGGATTCCCGACCGTGATGATCTTCGTACTTTCCTCATGAACGAGGCTCATAAGTCTCGTTATTCTATTCATCCTGGAGCTAACAAGATGTACCAAGATCTTCGTTATTCTTATTGGTGGCCTGGTATGAAGAAAGACATTGCTCTTTTCGTTGCAAAATGCCTCACTTGTTCCAAGGTCAAGGCTGAACATCAACAACCATCTGGTATGCTTGAACAACCAGAGATTCCTGTATGGAAATGGGAGAGCATAGCTATGGATTTCATCACCAAACTCCCTCGTACACCCAAAGGCTTTGACAGTATTTGGGTAATCATCGATCGTTTGACCAAGTCAGCTCACTTCTTACCTATTCGTGAGAAGTATTCTGTGGAAAGGTTGGCAAAGATGTACGTAAGTGAAATCGTATGTCGTCATGGTATACCCTTGGACATTATTTCTGATCGCGATGGTCGTTTCACCTCTCACTTTTGGGAGTCTCTACAAGATGCTTTGGGTACCAAGTTGAACCTGAGTACTGCTTATCACCCTCAAACAGATGGTCAGACTGAACGGACCATCCAAACACTTGAGGATATGCTCAGGGCATGTATCATCGATTTTGGTGGCACATGGGATTCTCATCTTCCTTTGGTTGAGTTTTCATACAACAACAGTTATCACGCCAGCATTAACATGGCTCCTTTCGAGGCACTCTATGGTCGGAAATGTCGTTCACCTGTCTGTTGGACTGAGGTTGGTGAAGCTCGTATTACTGGACCCGAACTAATCCAGGAAACCACAGACAAAATTCAGATTATTCAGGATAATCTTCTCAAGGCTAGAAGTCGTCAGAAGAGTTATGCTGATAAACGTCGTAAACCCTTGGAATTTCAAGTTGGGGACCTTGTACTACTTAAGGTATCCCCTTGGAAAGGAGTAATTCGTTTCGGTAGAAAGGGAAAGCTAGCTCCTCGATACGTAGGCCCCTTCAAAATTCTTGATAGAGTTGGAAAAGTGGCTTACAAACTTGATCTTCCACCTGAGCTAAGCAATGTTCACCCGACCTTCCACGTTTCGAATCTCAAGAAATGCTTAGCAGATGAGAACCTTCATGTTCCTCTTGAGGATGTGACAATTGATGAAAGCATGCACATTATCGAGAAACCCGTCAAGATTGTTGATACTGGAGTCAAGAAACTCAAGCGCAGTCGCATTCCGATCGTTAAGGTTCGTTGGGAATCTAAACGAGGCCCAGAGTTCACTTGGGAACGTAAAGACCAGATGAAGTCGAAGTATCCACATCTTTTTCCTCCAGACTCTCCAACTCCAACTTCGGGACGAAGTTCCTAAAAGTAGGGGAGACTGTAACATTTCGCATTTATTCTTGTACGTTACACGGGCATTATCAATAAAAACGTCAAATTCTATCATTTATTATTCGCATTAATTATTTTTGTCGCATATTTGGAACCCTAATACTATATATATATATATATTATATGTATGTGTGAGATAAATATCAAAAAATAAACACTTGGGCCGGGAATCGAACCCGCGCCCAAGGCCGGCCCAAACCACACCAACAAACTAACCAGCTGGGCTGGCACTTCACATCTGTTTCTTTTCAGACCGGATTAATATTATATCATCATTTAGTTGTCACAGTTGACTTGGTGAGTCAACTGTGAGCTCGTGACTTGCCATAAACATCAAATTAACTCTTGATTTGTACAAATTTGGAATCCTTACACGATTACCGGCCTCATCCGACTAAGATTACATGCTAATTATCAATCATCGTTGACCAATTTAAACCTATACGCGTTTGACATTGAATCTTTGGTCAACCTTGCCAAATCGTCAATCCATTGATCCACTATATAAATTGACCCTCTGCGAAGCATTACAACTCGCCATTAATCTCTTCTCAACCTCCAATCTTCTTCATTTCACTCTGTTCTTGTTCTTGATTCGCAATTTTGACTTGTGGTCTTGACCAAACAATCGAGCACGAAACAGACTTGTAAGTCCAATCTTTTCTGTGGGTTTTATACATCGGCCATCACTCATCAATAGCCCCATGATTAATTGGGCTATTGATGAGTGAATCAAATTATTGCAAAACTAGGGTTCGTGGTTTGTTGATTTGGGGAAGAAACTGTTTTCGCATACTATATTTATTTTTATTAAACTGAGATAAAACACAACCACAGGCCTAGGCCAAGTGGTTGTGACTGATGCTCGTAACCAAGGGCACCCGGGTTCGAATCCCGGCTTGGGCGCCCCTTTTTCCACTTCTTTTTCATTTTTTAAAAACCAACCATTTATACTTATATACTACATTTAAATCTTGTAAATTCATTTTTAAATATTAAACCTTTTTATAAATTCTAAAAAAAATTATATTTATCAAATCTGATGTAAAAGTTTTATTTACAATTTTTAGTTTTCTGAAATTTATTGATTTAATATTTATAATAATTAAATCAATTTTATACTATTATATTTATAAAAATCCATTAAAATATCAAAACAATTTTATAAATTTCTACAAAAATTATCCTATGTTTGTACAATGTTAAACTTTACTGAAATGATTTTTAATTCATAAAAGTCATTTATTTTATATTTTTCATCAATTTTTGTTAGTTTTAATCATAATTAAATCATAATAAATTCAATTTTTATTACTTTTGCACCAAAATTTTATACAATTTATTTTTAAATATTTAGAACAGAAATATGATTTTTAAAATAATAATTCTTTAATTTTAGTATTTTTAAATATTAAAGTTAAATTTTGGCAATTTGTAATAAATAGATTTAAAAATCTATTTTAAAGAAAATAATTTTATAAAAATTATTTTTATACTTTAAACACAATATTGTGAACATCCTAAATTCAAATTTTATAAAAAGACTTTCTTTTATTTAATTATCAAATTTCCCTTTATTTAATTAACATTTTATTATAAATTCAACAATTGGATATCCCCAAATCGAAACCCTAGAATATACTTATAAACTAGTTAGACTTAGACTTATTTGTTGCCTTATACATAGGGTAATACTTGGCAATCTATTGGGCTACACTTATACTATTCCTCAATACCTAATACTATACCAAGGTGAGTTTACGTAACCATGTTTATGCGATTCTTTATACTTGCAACAATTGTTTAAGCAATTCAACATGCATGTCTAGTAGTAAACTTTATTGCCTCATGAATTAGTCAACAGTTTCAACGAGTTTCAACGAGTTTCAACATTTACATAATCATTAGCTATGGCCAAGCCGGCGAAACTCAATAATAGATCTATTGGATTGACAACCCCACCCGGATACATGTACCTCCTACATAGGTAACGTGGGTGATTGTTATCGTTCAACATATTACTAAGGTGAACCGTAGATGACGGGATGGACCTAAACTAGTCGGAGGTTTGATTATGTCAACATATTATACTATTCATGTAGACTTAAATTTACGATAGACATACGAATTGCTAAAACTTTTATACTTAAACTACTTGCTTAACATGGATTATGTATTCTCACCAACTTCTAGTTGACCCCCCCCCCCCATTTTTACAACTCAACAGGTAATAATGATGCATGAAGATTAGAGTGTTTATGAAGACAATAAGGAGTCTATGCATGCTTGATTCTTGTGTGATGTATTAGATTTCCACATTTAAAACTCTTATGTATTTCAATTTTTGGATATTTACAATTTAATATTTATTTCAATTAAAATTTGGATTACCATGTGCTACTGTATACTCATTCTTACGTGACACCTCGATGTTTCCGCCATCGGTTGGGGTGTTACAATGGTGATAACAGAGGATGTAAAAATGCACGTTGTATGTTCTTTAAACACACTTGTATATTAATACATTAATTAGAATTCAATAATAAACGCACTTGTGATTTTGCTTACTATATAAACTTACAAAAAAAACGCACCTTAGTTGATATACAGTTTCCTTGTTTATTAATCACCACCACAAAACTCCCAATCCCAATCCACACCCAGAAACCCAACCCCTCTTTCCAATCAAGAAATCTGGTTTGATCTGTTTTCTTCCACATTGTTGGGATCTTTTTTGGTTTAGATTCGTGTTAGAAGCTGATTTGGCTGAGTTTGTTCGGATCGTGGGTTTATCGATTCTTCTCAATGTTTGACCCTGAACCGGTTTTTTTCTGTTCCGAATGATCCCGTGCTAGAGACTGGGCTCTAATTATTCAGGTTATCTTTGCATCCCTGTTGATTTATTCTGTCTGGTTTATGTTTTTTGTCTATAATTTCGTTCAACACACTTGGTTGGCTTCTATACCCTTTTTCAATAACATTGGGTGTGTTTTGTTTAAACTCACGTTTGATTGAGTGCGTTTTGTTTAAACGCACGTTTATATGTTGAACTGGTCATGATTTATATTTTTATTAAATGTCATTTTCAGATGCATCTACCTTAGCTTAAAAAAATCAATATCTAAGATTGATGATGTCGACAACCTACAATTGAACAATTTAGTTTCTTAAATAAAGACAATACATTTTAGTTGCTAGTTTGCTACCGCTGTTTATGTTGATTTTGATTCATCTAAAGAAGGACCCCTTTGCATGTTAGCTAATATGGTAATACGAAAACCAGTAGCACAACTGCTAGTCATTTTATTTTGCTTGCAGTTGGAGGCAGGCTAAACTGAGAAGCTTCAGAAAGAAATATAAGAATGTTCTGTTTGTTGTTGTTTTCGTTTCACTTTTTGCTCAAATGAATCGATCGTGAATCAAAAATAGTTAATCGATCGTGAATTTAATCTGAATTATTGTCGAATCTAATTAATCGATTTTGAACTAAGATTGGATCAGAGATTAATGAAGGAATAAAAAGACTTAATTACCCTTTTAATCAACCGGGATTAGGTTAGATAAATTTAACTATGGTTTCCAGGTGTCATCCCCTAATGTCTTCCTACCCTTCCTACGTTAACATACTTTGTACCGTATAATTTCTCATATTTATATATGTAAAAACATAAAACGGACTTTCTAACTACTTGTATAAATATAAACAATTGGTAATTGAGACTTTTAGTAATTCAAAATGGGTTTCTAATTGAACTTGTCGTAAATGATCACTTATTTGTTATGTATATAAAAACTACCTTTTGTTAGTATGCATGAACCCTAATTTAGATGTGTTTTTTGATTAATTGCAAGGTATTAAGCTTATTCGTTTGTGTTCGATAACATTAAATTATATCCGTTAGTGTTTTTTCAGTCATGTGCATTTGTGTTCGTTTATATTTGTTAAATCGTGTTCATTTATGTTTGTTTACCTTAATTCATAAATTGTTTATTTAGGTTTTAAACAAACAAACATGAATGAACACAAACATGACAGTTTTCTTAATGAGATAACACGAACAGAAAAGGTGTTCAATTATGTGTTCATGTTCAGTTAAAGTTAAATAAAAAAACACGAACATGCCTTTATTCATGTCTGTTTGGTGCGTTTACAAGTCTAATTATAAGCCCTTTGGTTGGATTATTGAAAAAGATTGGCCCAACTGTGTGCATTTTAATTGCCCCCACCCCATAACTTTTAGGGACCAAGGCTATATCCTATCAGTTGATACAAGAGGGTAGACCCTTAAGTGTTTATTAACAAATGTTTCTTTAAGTTTGATTTATTGTTTTATCAACATGAGAGGTTTTTAAGGTGGCCAAGGCTAGCCGAACTTCATGTTCTATCGGATTCGGGCCAACTTGTCAGCCTTAGTGGCATTCCCCTGAAAACCGTACTGCCTCCACACGAGTTACCTAGTCATAAGTCATTGAGATATTTTTATCCAAATAAATCTTGTATACAAATTTCAAACTTTTTTGACACCTTATCTATACCTCTATCCATTTTTGCAAGAAAGTTTCCTACTTACAAGAATATCTATATACCTTATTAAAGAAACTTGACTGACAAGATTGTAATTTTCTCTTACTTTTAAGATGATATATGAAGAGGCACAAGTATACATCTCTATATTTTACCCCTTTTGTTCCTTTTATGATCCTATTTATGACAATTTTACAAATAGCTAATGCAGGTCAATGGATGGCAATGTCTTGGTAACTGTTAAGCATTAAGAAAAACCATTCATTATGAAGGCATCGGTTAAACTCCCAATTCACTACTCCTATCGGTTAACGCCGTGTTCCCGAGTTAACTTAAAGAGGTAAAGGAAAGGAATCGAAGGAAAGGAAGGGAAAGTAAAAGAAAGGATAAATATTATTTCCTTCTGTTTTCCTTCCCAATCGGAAGGAAAACTAAACTTAAAGATTTTGCCTAGTTTTCCTTCCATTTCCTTTCTTTTCCCTCCTTAAATGAAACTCGGGAACACAATATGTTTTGTTTTCCTTTCTTTTCTCTCCTTAAATGAAACTCGGGAACACAATCAAATTTTTGTTTCCTTTCATTTCCTTTCTTTTCCCTCGTTAAGTTAACTCGGGAACACAATGTAAAAGTTTAGAAGTTAGTTTGAGGTTTTAAGATTGTATGTGATTGCTTCATATTGAAACTCCCAATTCAATGCTCCCATATGTCAATTGAGTAGTCGAAATTGATGAGTAAAAATTGATAATTTTCACATTTAATTCAGTTGTCTCTTGGTTCTCCCACCAGCACTCTTCATGTGTAACTTAAATAGCATTTTCCTTTACTCCACACAACTAAATGCTCTCCCCGTTTCTCTAATCCTTTATTATTGAAAAGTTCAGGTATCGATTTCCACCACGTTTTATTTCAAGAATTCAACTATTTTGGGGTTTTTACTTGATTAATGTTCCTATTGTTTGATTTTAATTTCATCATCTTTATTGGTGGAGGCGGTGTTACAACGACGCCGTAGAATTTGGTAGTGGGCCCTACTTAGTCAGTGTTGAGACAAAAGCAGCCCCTTTTGGAAGAGCTCCTCCCAAAGTATGTAGTTTTTTTTTTTGGGGGGGGGGGGGTGTGGTTTGGTGTGATTGTTTAATTGGGATCTTGAATTGTAGAGAAGAACTCCGTTAGGTTTGGTCTTAGGGACTATGTTGGGATGTTTTGTTACGTTCAATAGAAGCAGCAGACAGATTTTTGTTTTCTTGTAGAGAGTTCCTTATTTTAATCTATTGGGTTTCATTGGTGAGCTATTTGCTCTAGCATACAAAGCTAAAGCTAAATACAAAATTTTTATAAGTCTAATGATGGTTTATGGCTACAATGACTATTGTATTAGCAGGAAATTCAATTGTAATGGCTAAAATATTTTGTGAAGTAAATTTTATTTTTTAGTTTTTAATTTTAAATACAAGACATAAATATGAGAACAAAAACTAATGTAAGCTTGTTAGTGAAACTGACATTTTCATTCAACTTTAGATATACAACTGTTAGTTATAAATGAATAAAAGGTCAACTCATCAAAACCATGTAATTGAATTTGGAAATTGTCAATTCCATAATTGTTGCAAAAAGTGAAATGGGAGAACAAATGACAACACCACAAAAATGCAATTTACATGAGTTATTTGGATGCTATTAAACAATACATCAAGTTTGTATAAAATAGTTTGTTGACCAAAAAATGTCATTTGCATGGTTTTATGACAAAGAACGAAAACAACAAAGGTAAAGGGGTGGATGGTGAATAGTCGATGATGGTTGGTGTTGGACAATGACGGGAAGGGTTCCGCCTAATCAGCGGTGGCGCCGGGTTGAGGTGTCGTTGGAATTGGCGACAATTGTGCTTCTAAGTTTTGCTTGCAATTTTTTCATGTAAGTTCCTACCCCGGTGGATCATGTTTTGTCGTTATTTGGAGCGTTGCTTGCACGGTCAAAACCTCGTATGGTATGTTTTCAGTTTTGTAGGTGTCACCAACCATATACTATCATATAAATCTTTGACTCATTTTTACTGTTGCATTTTGGCATGGCAACCATGTGATTGTTGGAGTTCACAAAGGTCCAAGCAGTTACGGTGGCCACGATATGTAAGTAGATTTTATTATTAATTAATCAAATTATGGTTCGCTAATTATCAAATTATGCATTATCTATGATTTGCCTCATGGATATGAAATTTTTAAATAGTTATGAACTTTCGAGCCAAGTAAAAATAAGATTGTAGCTCTTAATAATGAGAGAATGAACACAAGAACACTGGAAATGTGAGGTGGATCCTGTGTTTGTTTTGATAAAACGGGTTAATCATGGCACAACTTGCAATGTGATAAAACTAATTGTAGCATTGTTGTTTTGCATTTAGGAACTAAAGGTAGTTAGCTTTATTGAACTCAAATAAACTGGATGTTGAAGTGAGCTTAGAATTCATGTGAATATTGTGTGGTTATCATATGTATATAACTTTTTAAGATGTTCATGAAACAAGCGAAGAAAAATGACATTACTATTTGCTATATAGAAAAAGATCACTTAAAGAGAAAAGAATATCACAGTTTAGTAATTTACACAGTGATATAAGTGCTTGATTCAATATTAGTTAGCACTTTTACTTTATTAGTTGATTTTAATTATCATAAAACTTATAGTAGAGTATGTGATAAGTATATTTCATATCTAACATCTTCTGTAATTTGTGTGAGAACTTATAGTTTTTCCTCTTATATAATGCTAAAATATTTTGTTTTTATTCGGTATCCATAACGTTAACAAAACATCATCATCAACCACAAAGATATTTTCAAAACTTAGTATTTATATCTTTACATAATAAACTGTGTCATATACTTGCTACCATCCTTTATTTTTATTTTTTTCTAAGTATTGTGTCATGTGTTGAAAGGGGAGATAGAAGAATGCCTAAAAACTACTCAAGAAGTCGGTGCTTTAGTGGATCCAATATATTATATATACTTTGGCTTAATAGTAGTTAGCACGTCAACTTAGTCACCTAACACTTAACGAGTTGGTAAATATTTATTTCAGAAGGGCTTGTTCGAACCACAACATTGGGCACCTAGATGTTGTAACGCCCCAAAAACCGAATTCTTATTTATAAATATGTTTATTTTGTATAATTGCATGAAATAATTAGATAGAATGATTAACCTAGTTAAAGAAATTGAATGTTTAGCTTCTTGTAAAGGTTTGAAGAATAAATGTTAGAATCCATGTAATGGAAGAAATAAAGTGTAGTTGATGATTTGATGTTGTTAAATGATCTCTAATTAACATGTAGAAATGTACGTTGGATGGAGTTCATGTTGAAATTGGTCATGATTGAAGGTGATTATGTGTTTGGTTAAATGCATGTATTAGGAGCTTGTATAATATGCTTAGAATGTTGTACACACACCAAGTGTTTGACGAAATGCCTAGGTGATTAGGTGTGATATTGTATGCAAGAATCAATGTGAATGGCATGTGAGAATTGATGGGATTGTTAGAAAACTAACATGAGGAATATGTTTTGATGGAATCCATATGGAAATGTAGTTTGATGGTATGATTTAGTAGAACTATGCATTAAGAGATTTTACTTTATACTTGACTAGGTTATGTACCCGTGTGATACACGGGTTAAACAATTTAAATTATATATATTATAAATATAATTAAGAAAAATTAGATTAATATTTTATTTAAAATAAAAAAAGTTGCCTTTACAACCGAAAAAATATTAAATATTCATCCGTCCTTAAATGATTTATTGTAAAAAAACATTTTTATTCACATAAAACTTTTTTCAAACATTCCAAAATGTATCTTCCATACCGTGGCTATTACTTTATAAGACTGCAGGTACAACAAAAAAAATCAAAAAAGTAATAGAGGTAAATCTGTTTAGGCTAGGATATAAAAAATGAAATTAATTTAAAAGTATCTCCTCATCCGTTAAACCATCCCAATCGAGTATTGTTCATTTGGAATTTTTAATAAAAATTACTTTTGTTAGTTCATAAACATTTTCAAATTATGTCTAATAATTTATTTCTAATTTTGTATTATATTAATTGATTTACAAAAAACATAGACTATATTTATTAAACTGAATTCTAGTAATTATACTAATAATTGTAGTTGTAACAAATAAAAACTGAATAAGTAATAATTATTAAATAAAGAAACAAATTAAAATAAATGTATTGTTTAAAATAATAAAATGGGAGGCTTTGTGATGGAGTTCTATGTACTCCATGTGCTGTCTGTTATTACTATAGATAGAAATCGATTAATGTTGATTGATTTATTTTTATTTATTTGTTTTGAACAACATGAAAGTCTCACAAAAAGGCTTGACTAATTGCATTGTGTTATTCTTAATTTGTTTATTTGACTTTTGAATTTTAAGTATTAAAATTAATATGTATTTGTTGAGCATAGTTTAAGTTCTAAAATAATGACCAAAATAAGAAACTTAATAATCATTTGTCAAATATTGTAACAAAATTAATTTTAAACTTAGAATAACAGATCAAATATTGTAAAAAGAATCATGTGTTTTCTTTTATTAATGATTTCAGTTACAACTATGATTATTAATGTAATTAATAAAATTCAATTTAATAAATTTATAATATGCTTTTGCAAATCAATTATTATATTTAAATTTGAATTTTTTGTATTAAATAATAAAATGAGAGAATTCATGAGGGAGTGTCATGTGTCCCTCATGTGTTTTCTTTTATCATATAGTGTAGATTAGTATGATGCCTAACATGTGTTGGATAAGCTGCTTAATAATGGTTTAGAAGTGAATATGACACAAGTAAGGACTGATGCATGTTGGAATTATGTTATTGGCACATTTTGAATATTAATAAAGTATGTGGACTTGTCTATAATCTTTTAAAAGTCAAGGGGTAGATTGTGTCAATTGGAAAACCTTGTTGTTTAAAAGGAAGGGAATAAGGTCTTTGGTTCATTCAATCATTCTTACCCCTCCACCAAGTTTTAGAAAGAGAAAGTGTGTGTGTGAGAGGGAGAGAACCATCCAAGTCTAAAAATCCCGTTTTTAGGTTTTCTACCTGTCGTAAAGTGCGATTTCCCGGAGATTGGACCGTCGGATTGTTCTAAAATTTTGACATAAGCTTTAGAACATATAGACGATCACATCCAACGGTGGGTTTTAGAATTAGAGGCCTGGAAGATGGGTTTTTACTAACCAGAAGACAGCAGCTTGAAAACAGATTTCCAGCCACTGTTTTGTTGTTTCAGCTATGGTGGTGGCCGTTTCAGGTGATGAAAACTAATAAGGGTTGCAGGTCTCGGCGATACGGTTCCATGGACTCCTAAATCACCTAAATCGGAGTTCGTTTGATATGGTTTCGACCTCTACTCGCATTTGTAAGTGATTTCCAAACTTAACTTCCTTTTATGTAATTGAATTCAGATGTGTTTGAAGATGGTAATGATGGATAAGTGGAAAAACATTACGTTAACTCATTTGGTGGATTTAATTGTTATGGGTGCGGTCATGAAATAGTTGGATATGTTAATAATGGGAGAATCACCCAAATGGGTCACTTGGGTGAATGGATTAAATGGGTTGGATTATATCCAAAAGCTATATATATTGGTTTACTGGTAAATTAAAAGTAAGATGTCATGGATTTATAGTGAAAATGACCCATATGTTATCACTAGACACAGATGGGTGATTACGGATCAAATGGGCGGGCATAACCCAATTACTCGAATGAATGGTAAAATGAATAGAAACACATGTAATGAGATGGGTGAGTAATACTTGGGTACTAAAGGAAGTGAATAACCCATTATGTGTTCTAATAGTTTGCAAGTTTGACTTGTTAAAGTAGAAATGGCATGATTGGAAGACAATGAGTCATGTGGATGGAATGGACGATAACATTCTACGGGCAAAGGTAAGTGACCTATGAACTAAACTCTAGATTTAGCAAATGCATATTTATGTATAAATGTGGAATGTGAAACAATAATGAAATAACAAATTTATAGACTATAGTAAGACAAGTGAATAGATGATGTTAGTGAACAAGTATAGTTCACCACACAATAAAGAAGTTAGTTGGGATAATTGGGTAAACAAAGATGAAAAAGAAAGTGAAGGTATTTTAACCATGAAACAAATCTAGGATTTGCAAATATGACACAAGTACGGAATGATGCATGTGTATGCAATTAGATTGATATGTGTGTATATATGGTAACAAGTATGATAAGTAGATTTGGTACGCTTTTGTAGATTGAGTAATGTGGTGTATGCATAGGTGCTTATACCGGGTTTATATGAGAGTTATGTATGGAAAGGTTGATCATTATGTGTAGATTGAGTATAGGATTGGAAACGTCATGTTTATTCTAGAGAACACATAAAGGAAGAATAGTATGACGGGTCAAGATAAGTTGTGTATGGGATTTGTATACAGGTATGTATTGTAGTGTTATTAACCTTTTTGCTATGAGGATGGTAATAAAGATGCAGGTATGTAAGTATGAATGCATGTAAATTGGAGGCTAGGATCAAGATATCAGACCCGAACTTGCGAAAGGCGTTTGAACATGATCATTGAGTATTGTTGGATATCATTTCCACATTGTGGGTAATTTTTATGAAGTCACTTAACGAATTAACAAAACGGTTATGTGGTGATTGTAGGTTGTCTTGTCTAACTAATAGAGCATGGAAAGGATGGAGATCGAGCGAGGACGCGGATTGTACGGGGTCACGGTCGCGTAACCTAATAAAGATAAGTCATATTGAATGTAATAAGAAAGAATAAAAGATGTAAAACCTAAAATATCTTGTAAATATGGTTTCCAAACATCCGAGAATGTTTTTATAAAGTAAGAAATTTTCTAGTTTGTATTTCCGCTGCGTATTTTCTGTTAAAACGGTTTAGGGTGTTACAGATGTACTATTGAATCTTCATTTTTGCGATTTATAAATAATCACATTGTTGTATTGCAATTTGTATTTGGATCCCGCAGCAACGTGCGGATAAACCCACTAGTATATGTTGGAATAAATATAAATTATGTTTATTATATTTATTATATGGCCATCATTATCATTTATATTTTATTGATCAATTACTATAATATCCCTAAGTTTATAATAGGTGGTTCTTTGATGGACAGAATTACCCTTACTAAACTTAATTAGGGTGTCCCATGTGTGTATAAATAGAGAGATTACTAGAGGTATTAGATTGGACTCTAATAACACCATAACCTAATGTAGGCGCTGCCACACCATAACTTAAAGTGAGTATATCTAAATATTTGGATTTGCTCGCTTGCACTCACTTTTAATAATTAGTAACTTGACTAATCGAGCGAGCGTAAGCGAGCAAATCCAAATGTTCAACCTAGAGTGTAAGCTGCTCCCAAAATGAGTATTTAGGCTTAAAAGTGTCTAGAGTTTCTATTCTAAGGCACTTAGGATGTTAGGTAAATATTTGGGTTTTAAGTAATAATAGTAACGACGTAACAAAATACAATTGATTAAATTTGTAATCACGTCTTATGAAAATGATATAATGAATTTAGTTTCCTCGATCTCAAGTAACGTCCAAGGTAAATATTATATTTTATTCAGAAAATATAATAAATAGATTTAAGAAAACTAATTGTTTAAAACCAAATTAAAAATAAAATTAGTTTAAATAATAAAATGTTTTAAAACAAAAGGAAATTGATATGATAATTATCCTATTATATAAATAAACACTTCCACCAATTTTGATGTTAAAACTAATAATTTACAATTTTATATGAATTAATCATGATTAAATAAGACATAATTCATAAATAAATATAAATCACTTTTTAAAAATGGAACGTTTTTGTGAAAACTTAATCCACTGACTTAGGAAATCTCAAAATAAATTTTAGAGAATTTTTGAGATTAAAATAGATTTATTATAATTATTATTTATGTAAAATCTAATTAATAAATAAAAATGAAAAAGCATGGGAAATCGTGTCAAAATTGGTGAAAATATCATGATAATTATCTTAGCATAAATAAACATTTTTCTATAAATTTTCATGTCCAAATGTGCAACCAATGATTTATTATGAATTAACTAAGATTAATTCATCATAAAATCATTAAAAATTTTATATAATGCCAAAAATTCCAAAACTGAATTCTAAAATTCCTAATCGGCCATAAGAGTCAACATGTCAAATTTCATAATTTTTAGAGCAATAATAAATAAGTTATGAATTTTTAAAGTTTAAAACAATTTTAATTGAAAAATCCCAAATACTCCTAAGAACACCCTAACCCTAGAAATCCAATTGAAACTCCTAAAGGCTATAATTGATATAACAAGTAGAGGGCTATTTTTCTACAGATAACAATGAATCAAAATGAAAAAGGAATTAGAAAAACTCACGGATTCGATATCCCAATTTGATGAAATGAAAACCGAATAATAATAAGAAAACAAGCTTCCAACTCATCTTGGATATGAGATAGAAATCGGGATTTCTTGTGCAGAGATGATAAAATACATGAGGGCATTGTGTGTGTGTGTTTAATCGAATTAGAATGAAAGAATCATGGTGGAATTGGTTATGGGTCAAGATATGTATGTTTCTCAAAGTAGACAACCAATGTGCTTGATTGGCTTCTCAAAGTAGACTTCTAGACTTGGACTTATATATGCACGTTTCCTTTTCATGTGCACTAGAATAACTCCATCATGCCATTTAGTAATAATAATAATAATAATAATAATAATAATAATAATAATAATAATAATAATAAATGAACGGTTACATTGTTGGAATCATATGGAAAGATGATGGTGTTTTCTTTTGACTCATCTCCCTATTTTTTCATTTTAGTCATTCATGTTATTATTATCACATTTAATAGTCATAAAAATTTCTATTGTAACTGTCCAAACAATTGAATACAAAATTTAGTTTTGACTTAGTTAAATAATTTTCATAAATCAAAGTCAATTCTAATGACATGTCTAGTTAATCACATGGATATTTCTGTGTTATTAGATATAATGCATCTTGTTATTTTTACACAAAATGACAAGTATGGTTAAGTGATTAGAACATAACGATAATCATTTGGTTAGTTTTACGAAACACTAAATTCGCTAAAGAGTAGTCATAATATTATCGATTTTGTTTTAATTGATTCACTGAAAATGTAAATAAAAAAAATTGAGGACTAGATTTGTATAAATAATAAAATTGAAGGTGACAGTTGTCACAGTCTCCCCTACTTTAGAAAATTTCGTCTCGAAATTTCTTTCAAGTGGAGGTTTCTATGAAACAAAAGGCGTTGTAAAAGTCAACTAGATTTTAAAAAAAAATTCACCATTTATGATTTGACAAAATTTAAAATAGTTGTCTAATATCCAAAATAAAAGTTTCAAAATCTTTGACAGTTGACCCAAAGTTAGAAAGTTGAGAATTTAAATGAGAAAGGTTTTGGGAATGTGTAACTGGTGAGGGCAGAGGCACTGATGAAGGTAGTCTCCCCTACTTTAGAAAAGTTTTTGACTGAACTTTACTAGGGTATGCAACAAGAATCCAAATAACCGAGAGTGCAAGAGTACACAAGGTTTGTGTTTTCTGTAGAGGTGGTCAAAAGAAAGGCTCCAAGAAAACGAATTGAAGCTTATGTAAAACGTTCTTATCGAAAATGATAGCCGTCGGTCAACGACCTATTAAAGAGGTCGGGCCCAACACTATTAAATAGCCCAATACGCAATAGAAAAATAATGAGGTAGGTTCTTGGTCAAACTCCTAGTCCGCTCCCGCAGTATCGCTCGTGCTTATATATAGGGTGTACCGCAGCTAACCCACCACACTACTGATACTTTGGACTCGTACTGATTGTCTACCAATAGCCTAAGTAGAATCACACACCACCCCCATGTACCTGTAAATCCATGATTGCGTTCCGGACCGTAATAATTGATTTACCTTACACTAGGGTGTTATGCTTTTCCATAACACTAACATAAGTAATACAAGAAACAAATGCGTGCAACCAAATATGTTAAGTAATCGATACTGCGATGAAACAATGACATGGTTGGAGGTCCTTCCCTTTCGGGTTTTCCCTTTAACCGTAATGAGAATAACATGTAAGTATAAGACATGGTTAGATGTTCTTCACCTTTCGGGTTCACCCTTAACCGGCAAATTTCTGTTCACATCGTTGGGCTCTAAGCACCCATATTGATAAACTTTGAGAATTTCACCGTTCCCCTCGAGTTGGAGTATTCTAACCCGAGTCGTACGTGGGCACTGGCTTAGATCTCATACGAGTTATCAACTAGTATGTTCATTGGCCATGATGATGAATTAAATAATGTAAAGTATAAAAGGGTCTTGCTCAAAACAGGAAAAAAATATGCATACCAAATATGCGTTCATGTAAGTATATAAGTATAGCATAAAATTTCTATTGAAAGAATAGTATAATATAAATCGAGTAAATCGCACAATTGCACAAAATAAAAGTAAACGAGTTGAATTAATGCTCAAAATCAGTGTTGTAAGAATAACTACTAATAACTAGTGCGAGAATAATTTCAAATAACATGTGAGAATAACCACCAATAAAAGAATACGATGAGAATAATTATAAATAAGATAATGTGTGAACATAACTATAAATAAAATGGTGTAAGAATAAAATAATGAAATTTACTGCAAATGAGAGTGCACGGAGCAGGTGTATAGCCTACTGGCATGCGAGTTAAAATTTAGTAATTTTGCATATATGCACCATACGATAAAACGTATTTAGCAACATTCCGATGAGGATATGTCCATTGTTTTGTTAGACCAAAAGTTTTGCGACTGAAACAGTGCAAGTGTAAAAAGATAAATTTTCGTTTATCAAAAACGTAGTTTACTCAAACTTTGTGATATAGTTGAAAGAATAGTAGTAATGTATGAGGATAACTTTTTAGAAACCGAAGAATGTTTTAGGTTCAAAACAGGTTCACTTGAAAAGATTTCGTAAGTACACATTTTCATGTGTTTACGAGAAGTCGAGTTGAAAAGTGTTTTAAGACATATTATCAGTCGCAAGTTTCTTTTCCCGAAACATATATTGGATCCGTTATATGAAAACAAGCAGATTTACATTTGACTTGTAAATATGCAATACAAGTTTATAAAATGCAAGATGAAACCATTTCATGAAGTATGTGTAAATCTAATATGTTTCAAAAGACCAAGATTTAAAATGACATGAATGATAAAAATCAACGTATGTAATACGAATAGATTCCCAATATTTAAGAAAGTTCGTGGTTTCAAAATAACGTGGTTGTGAAAAGCGTATAAATATAACATTTCTCAAAGTAAACTTTAAGTTTTTTTTAAAGGAAGATCGAGTCACAACAAGAGAATTGATAGGGGTTGAGTTGAATCTCCTTGATAATATTTGAAAGGTGTGGGTAGGACATGTATGAGGTTGTGAATGATCCCAGATGCCTTGACGAATTTTGGAAAATAGAATTTTCTATATTTAAACATTTCTTTAACTTTTAGATTGAAATCTCATTAACGTTGAAAATGTTTAATTGTTATGAAATGTTTGAGAAAATCTAAGTATTACCTGCTAGGACTAGGTAAACTTGAAACCTTTTAATTGTCAAACTTTGACGAAATTTATACATTGAAAGATCATTTGTTTGTAAGGATCGTTAAGGCATCTCTTTGGGCTCATAGCGGGCTACTTGTTTCAAGGCACAAGGTGTATAAAAATTGTGTACTAATCTGGCGAATAGGCTTTGTGAAAAGACATACAGGATAAGTTGCCAAGTTAATCGTTTTAGAGAGTAGTGTACTAGTGCGTATCGTGTAAGTAGGCATTTATGTATGAGTTTAGTCTGACTAAGAAGTGCTAACTAATGGTAGTTAGCTATGGCTTAGTCGACTGGGTGTAGCTATATTAGTATTAGGTATATGAGGATATATTGTGTTGAGAGTATTGTGGGTGCATAAGCTGATACAAAAAGTCATAATTTAGGGATATACTGTGACTTCGATCAAGTAAGTTTGTAAACATGAAGATATAAAACAGGTTGAATAATAAGTTTGGGAAACCATGTTCATTTTTAACTGTATGATGACGCAACATTCCTAAAATCAGGATGTGGTCGAAGTTAAACACAGAGTTTAAAACTTAAGTCATAGGTAAAAATGTTCTAATGCAAAAAGAGAATGATCAATGAATAATGGCATATGAAACAACAAGTGATTAAATTGAGTCTTTAAATGATAAACAAACATAAATATCAATGATATAAAACATTGGAATTGTTTCCATAGGAAACTTTGACTAACTCAAGTATTTGAAATTTCCTAGTGACTTGTGGGGGCGTACTTTAGCCTATAAGTGAATACTCATCCCAAGAGTTCCCAGGTAGGTATACGGGTCCCTTGTCTGATTGGGATTTATACGAAATACCAGGCTTAGACAGAAAACTTAGGATACATGCGCTCACCGTTCCAGATTGCACGTGCCCCATCACTAGTGAATTCCAAAACTTTAGCGGGATTAAAAACGAGATGTAGAAATAGATCCTTGAGATGTGGATTTCACTCCTAACTGAAAGATGTATTTCAAAATTGAAAACTACGGTGGAATGAAGATAGTCACTTAGCTAAGGAAATGCTATTTGAGGTGTGGATGTCACTCCTATCTCAAAGATATATTCCAAAGATGTATACCATATAGAGAAGTGAAACTGGGAAGTTTTCACTCGGGCAACCAAAAAAAAAATCCGTGAGCTTTTAGTGGGCAAAGCGGACAATATTTGATGATATTAGAGGCGGGGTGTTACATTGATGCAAGCATAAAACGTGTTGCAATCATAATGAAATTCTCTTCATCAAGAACTAAGTGGATTAAAGAACCCACCTCGAGATGAGTGGAAGCAACTAATGAAAACTTGTCCTTACATAGATGGCGTTTCTCTTGACAAGTATATGTTACCTATGTCAAAGCATTATTCATGCATAATTTTGACATGATGAATATCGAGGATTCCTCTTACGTAACAGGAATCAAAATATGCCGAGATAGACCCAACAGGATATTAGTTTCATCCCTTAAGTTTTACTCTAAGCGGGTCCTTACATATGTAACATGCAACACTGCTCTCCTTTAGAGGATAATAGGATAAATGAGATTATTACCTTATGTTTCATTAATTTAGAAGCCTTATGTAGATGTTAGTCGATACTTGTTTATGATATTGTTCATATTTGTAACATTACGCATTTAATACTTGTACGTTACACGTTCGCATTTAATAAAAACGTCAAGTTTCATCTTATTCATCGCATTTATTATTTTTGTCGCATTTGTGGAACCCTAATACTATATATATAATATAATATATGTGTGTTGTATTGCAAAATGTCAAAAAATAATAATATGCTTTGGCCGGGGTTCGAACCCGCGCCAAAGCCAAACACACACACATGCACAACCAACTGGGCTGGACCATCTTTCTGGTTATAACCCGGCCTAAATTAATTATATACACACTTTAGAACTGCAGTCTGACTCGTGAAAGTCAACTGCCTTGGACGCGTTGAACAATCAATCAAGATCAATGCTTGATTGATCTTTATATGGTAAATTCGTGTAATCATCGGCCTTGTGCAACACGATTACACGTCAATTACACCAAATCATTGACCAATTATTAAACCCTACGCGTATGAATTAAAAACGAGGTCAAACTTTCCAATTAACCATAACCATCGAACCTCAGTATAAATAGACCCTCTCCGAAGCTTAACAACTCGCTCACAACTCTCTCTCAACCTCCAATTCTCTCTGATTCACTCTGATTATTATTATCAAGCTCGTCGTTTGACTTTTGCTTTGACCCGACGTTTACAATCAATTCATCACTGTGAGTCTTCGTTCTTTTGTGGGTTTTATTCATCGGCGATCAACCAACAAAAGCCCCAACATTAATCAGGCTCAAGTTGGCTGATTTGTCCAATTGTAAATTCTAGGGCTCGTTCATATGGAATTGGGGATAATTTTGATTTCGCGTTTTGTATTTAATAAATTTTAAACAGAAAATATCACAACCACCGGCCTAGGCCAAGTGGTTGTGACCTTGGTCCACCACAGTGGTTACCCGGGTTCGAGTCCCGGCACTGACCCCTTTTTATTCTTTTCTTTTCTTTTCTTTTTTTTAAACAACAATTATATATATATAAATATATTAAACCTTTTAATCTTTTAAATTCATTTTAAAATATCAAAACTATTTTATAAATTCTAAAAAAATTATATTTGTTTAATCTGAGATAAAAGTTTTATTTACAATTTTTATTTTTCAGAAATTCATTTATTTAGTATTTATAATAATTAAATCATTTTTATACTATTATATTTATAAAAATCCATTTATATATCAAAACAATTTTATTAAATTCTCCAAAATTTATCCTGACTTTTTATAAAGTCAAACTTTACTGAAATAATTTTTAATTCAGTAAAATCACTTATTTTATATTTTTAATCAATTTTTGTTAGATTTAATCATAATTAAATCATAATAAATCCAATTTTCATCATTTTTGCACCAAAATTTTATACAAATTATTTTTAATTATTTAGAACAGAAATATGATTTTTAAAATAGGAATTCTTTAATTTTAGTATTTTTGAATATTAAAGTTAAATATTGGCTATTTATAAATAAATAGATTTAAAAATCTATTTTAAAGGAAATAATTTTATAAAAATTATTTTTATGCTTCAAACACTTTAATGTGTACATTCAAAGTTCAAATTTTATTAAAAGACTTTCTTTTATTAATTATCAAATTTTCCTTTATTAATTAACATTTTAATTTAATTTCAACAATTGATTATCCCCAAATCGAAACCCTAGGATACACATATAAGTTAATTAGACTTAGACTTATTATATATTACCTTATTATAGGGTGATATTTGGAATCATTTTGGGCAACACAATTATTACATCTTTTCAACAAGTTTAACATTTGCTAAGGTGAGTTTTACATAGCCCCTTTTATTTATCACCATTTTTGGGGTGAAACATGTTATAACATTATCATTGCAATTCAATCATCAATGTGTCTATGTGTGTTCTATGTTACATTATGTCTTGAGCATGATTAGAGTAAGCACCATTCTAGCATAATCATTAACATTGATCAGCCGACGATATACATTGATAGATCTATTGGACTGACAATCCCACCCGGATACGTGCCTCCTACAAAGGTTACGTGGGTGTTTGTTATCGCATAACATATTCAATTGGACCATAAGTGTATGGTATGTATCATTTTATAACAGTCAACAGGGTTGATTATGCACTCGATTTATTTCTAGTATGTTCTCACATATGGACTAGATTAACATGACACATGAATTGCACAACATTTTATTCATTTTATTATCAAAAACCTATGTAATTCTCACCAACTTATGTTGACCCAAAATACTTTCAAAATTAACATGTTTCAGGTAACAATGAAGCTGAGGCTTGAATTAGCATGAGGATTTTACTTGAAGTTATTTGAAGTTATTGAAGTTGTTATTTGATATTATGTATTTGAATTCTTAGACATCATTTCACATTTTGGATATTATGTTTGAATAAATTATTTAAAATTTACATTATACCATGTGCTACGGAAAACAATCATCAATACGTGGCACCCCGATGTTTCCGCCATCGGTTGGGGTGTTACAGATTGGTATCAGAGCCTTGGTTATAGGGAATTAGGTTATTAGAAATAATCTAGACTATAACCTTAGGGACTTAAACAGTACTTGCTTCTCCTACTTGTAACCCTAATTGCTTCCCTAATCCTATCCTTATCCTATGCCTTATAACCCTAAACCTACATGTGACTACTCTTATTTGTCTGCTGCAATCCTGATCCACCATTAGATTTATAGGACAAAATCCTCAGGTTTAACCTGAACCCCCTTGAGATCTCGTCGAAGTTCTAGATTTTAATAACGAACACGTGCAATCTGGAAGGGTGAACGCCTGTATTCTGAGTCTTCTGTCTAGGCTGGCATTGCGCATATATCCCAATCAGACGAGGGACCCGGATGCCTACCTGGGAATTCTCGGGATGAGTGTTCACTTATAGGCTAAAGCATGTCTTCATATGTTATTAGAATTTAGAATCTTTGATAAGTCAACGTTTTCGTTTATTCGTTTTAATTAATGAATAAATGATTACATTCCTTATATAAACTCTCATTCATTTCATTGTGTCTATTACAGATCATGCCTCCTCGTCGCAGCACTCGCAACAACAATGGTGAGAACCACGAAGAAGGTGGTGATAACCATAACCACAACCATGACCAAGTTCCTAACCACAACAACAATGGGGTCGATGCTCAACTGGCTGCGATCATTTCTCAACAAATGGCGCAGCAAATCGCAACTCTGGTTCCCAATTTACTTGCTCAGGTCATCCAATTGAACGGCAACGGGAATGGTCACAACAATGGGAACGGGAATGGCAATGGCAATGGAAATGGACCCCAAGCTTGCACCCTTAAACATTTCAACTCTTGTAACCCTCCAAAGTTCAGCGGTGAAGAAGGAGCTACTGGACTTCTCCAATGGTTTGAGGGTATTGAGAATACCTTCATCAACAGTGAGTGCCCCAACAACTTCAGGGTTCGTTACGCCATGAGTGTTCTCCATAAACGAGCACTCACTTGGTGGAATGAAGAAAAGCGTACTCGTGGGGCCGAGGTTGCTCTTGCTATGACATGGGACCAAGTCAAAGAGATCATGAAAGAGGAGTTCTGTCCTCGCAATGAAGTTAAAAAGCTTGAGGATGAGTTCCACACCTTAGCTCAAGATAGTGGGGAAAACCTTGCCTACAACACCCGCTTTCATGAGCTTAGCTTATTGTTGCCCCACAAAGTTACTCCTCTGCCGGTAGCCATCGAGAAGTACATCGGTGGTCTGCCCATGCAAATCCAGGACACCGTTTGGGGTAGAAATCCCGCAACTCTGGAAGAGGCCAAACGTCTAGCGGCCACTCTTACTGATAATCACGTGAAGAACGGTACTCTCGTTCGCAAGGGCACTAAGAAGACTGTTGCCAAAGACACTCCACAGCCTGCAATTGAAGTCAAGCCTGAGACCTCAAGCAACAAAAAGCGCAAGGCTAGAAACTATATGGTTGCTGCTACTCCACCTGCTGCCCAAAACCCAGCCAAGAAACCATATACCGGACCTCACCCTTTGTGCAACACTTGCAAGTACCACCATCCCACGCAGGTGCCATGTCGATTTTGTACTAAGTGTCAAAGATATGGTCACCTGGTGAACGTCTGTCGATCTCCTGCTACCCAAGACAACAACAACCCAGCTCCCAACCAACAAAACAACAGGCCTACTCGTGGTCAATGCTACGAGTGTGGCAACCCTAATCACTACATCAACAACTGCCCAAATCGTAACCGTAACCAAAACCAAAATCAGAACCAAAACCAAAACCAAAACCAGAACCGCAACCAGAACCAAGGTGCTCGAGGTCGCGCCTACAATCTCAACGCCAACCAGGCTCGTGACAACAACGAAGTGGTGAATGGTACGTTTCTCATTAATAACCACTATGCATCCATATTATTTGATTCAGGAGCTGATAAGTCATTCGTGTCACTGAAGTTTGAACCTTTACTTAACTTACCCCACACTAATCTAGAAGACCCTTTCGTGGTAGAGGTAGCTAACGGGAAGTCTATTTCGATCGACTCTATTATTCGTAACTGCTTGTTGAATCTCGATGATCATACCTTCCCTATCGATCTCATCCCCATGCATCTTGGTAGTTTTGATGTTATAGTAGGCATGGACTGGTTGTCAACTCATCGTGCCGAAATTCTGTGCTTCGAGAAAGTCATACGCATTCCTCTCGAATCTGGTGAGATTTTGAAGATCTATGGTGAGAAACCCTGTGGTGAGCTTAAGCTTATGTCTTGTACTACTGCCCAAAAGTACTTACGAAAGGGGTATACAGCCTTCTTAGCTAACGTGATAGAGAAGAAGGACAAAGGCAAAAGTATCCAAGACATTCCTATTATTCGAGACTATCCTGAAGTCTTTCCAGAGGATTTACCTGGTTTGCCTCCTGCTCGACAAGTGGATTTTCGTATTGATCTTGTTCCTGGTGCTAATCCTATTGCTAAAGCTCCTTATCGTCTTGCACCCTCTGAGATGCAAGAACTTGCTAGTCAATTACAGGAACTTTCTGATAAAGGGTTCATTCGCCCTAGTTCTTCTCCATGGGGAGCCCCTGTCTTATTCGTTAAAAAGAAGGATGGTTCTCTTCGGATGTGTATTGACTACCGTGAACTCAACAAACTCACCATCAAGAATCGTTATCCACTTCCTAGGATTGACGATCTCTTCGATCAACTGCAAGGAGCAACACATTTCTCGAAGATTGATCTCCGTTCTGGTTATCATCAGCTTAGAGTCCACGATGAAGATATTCCCAAGACAGCTTTTCGCACTCGCTACGGTCACTATGAATTCATGGTTATGCCTTTTGGGTTGACCAATGCTCCCGCAGTATTTATGGATTTGATGAATCGGGTTTGTAGACCCTATCTCGACAAATTCGTGATCATTTTCATCGATGATATTTTGATTTACTCTAAATCAAAATCCGATCACGAGCAACATCTTCACTCTATCTTGAGTCTCCTAAAGAAAGAACAACTGTACGCCAAGTTCTTAAAATGTGAATTTTGGCTTAAGGAAGTTCAATTTTTGGGACATGTCATTGATATGAACGGAATTCATGTTGATCCTGCAAAGATCGAAGCTGTGAAGAATTGGAGTGTTCCTACCACTCCAACGGAAGTCCGTTCTTTTCTTGGGTTGGCTGGTTATTATCGTCGATTCATCGCCAATTTCTCCAAGATCGCTGTTCCTCTCACTACCTTAACTCACAAGGGTAAACCCTATGAGTGGGGACCTAAGCAAGAGGAAGTATTTGAAACTCTTAAGCCGAAACTCTGTGAAGCTCCTATCTTGTCTCTACCTGACGGTAATGATGATTTCGTGGTCTATTGTGATGCATCGAACCAAGGTCTTGGTTGTGTTCTCATGCAACGAGGAAAGGTAATTGCTTATGCGTCTCGACAACTCAAGACTCACGAGAAAAACTATACCACCCATGATCTTGAATTGGGCGCTGTGGTCTTTGCACTCAAGATTTGGAGACATTATCTTTATGGGACCAAATGTGTGGTGTTCACGGACCACAAAAGTCTCCAACATGTCTTCGATCAAAAGAATCTTAACATGAGGCAACGACGTTGGGTTGAATTACTTAACGACTATGATTGCGAAATTCGCTACCATCCTGGCAAAGCGAATGTTGTGGCTGACGCACTTAGTCGTAAAGAGCGTGTCAAACTCCAATGTGCGAGAGTTCGCACTGATCTTCAGGATCGCATTCTCCAGGCTCAACACACATCAGTCACCCAAGGTAACATGTACGATGAAATGTCTTGTGGTGCTGAAACTCAACTTGAAACCAAACCCGATGGTCTCCTTTATTTCCTTAACCGACTGTGGATTCCCGACCGTGATGATCTTCGTACTTTTCTCATGAACGAGGCTCATAAGTCTCGTTATTCTGTTCATCCTGGAGCTGACAAGATGTACCAAGATCTTCGTTATTCTTATTGGTGGCCTGGTATGAAGAAAGACATTGCTCTTTTCGTTGCAAAATGCCTCACTTGTTCCAAGGTTAAGGCTGAACATCAACGACCATCTGGTATGCTTGAACAACCAGAGATTCCTGTCTGGAAATGGGAGAGCATAGCTATGGATTTCATCACCAAACTCCCTCGCACACCCAAAGGTTTTGACAGTATTTGGGTAATCGTCGATCGTTTGACCAAGTCAGCTCACTTTCTACCTATTCGTGAGAAGTATTCTGTGGAAAGGTTGGCAAAGATGTACGTAAGTGAAATCGTATGTCGTCACGGTATACCTTTGGACATTATTTCTGATTGCGATGGTCGCTTTACCTCTCACTTTTGGGGATCTCTACAAGATGCTTTGGGTACCAAGTTGAACCTGAGCACTGCTTATCACCCTCAAACGGATGGTCAGACTGAACGAACCATCCAGACACTTGAGGACATGCTCAGGGCATGTGTCATCGATTTTGGTGGCGCATGGGATTCTCATCTTCCTTTGGTTGAGTTTTCATACAACAACAGTTATCACGCCAGCATTAACATGGCTCCTTTTGAGGCACTCTATGGTCGGAAATGTCGTTCACCTGTCTGTTGGACTGAGGTTGGTGAAGCTCGTATTACTGGACCTGAACTAATCCAGGAAACCACAGACAAAATCCAGCTCATTCAGGATAATCTTCTCAAGGCTAGAAGTCGCCAAAAGAGTTATGCTGATAAACGTCGTAAACCCTTGGAATTTCAAGTTGGGGACCTTGTGCTACTTAAGGTATCCCCTTGGAAAGGAGTTATTCGTTTCGGTAGAAAGGGAAAACTAGATCCTCGATATGTAGGCCCCTTCAAAATTCTTGACAGAGTTGGAAAAGTGGCTTACAAACTTGAGCTTCCACCTGAGCTAAGCAATGTTCATCCGACCTTCCATGTTTCGAATCTCAAGAAATGCTTAGCAGATGAGAACCTTCATGTTCCTCTTGAGGGTGTGCAAATCGATGAAAGCATGCACATTATCGAGAAACCCGTCGAGATTGTTGACACTAGAGTCAAGAAACTCAAGCGCAGTCGTATTCCAATCGTTAAGGTTCGTTGGGAATCTAAACGAGGCCCAGAGTTCACTTGGGAACGTAAAGACCAGATGAAGTCGAAGTATCCACATCTTTTTCCACCAGACTCTCCAACTCCAACTTCGGGACGAAGTTCCTAAAAGTAGGGGAGACTGTAACATTACGCATTTAATACTTGTACGTTACACGTTCGCATTTAATAAAAACGTCAAGTTTCATCTTATTCATCGCATTTATTATTTTTGTCGCATTTGTGGAACCCTAATACTATATATATATAATATAATATATGTGTGTTGTATTGCAAAATGTCAAAAAATAATAATATGCTTTGGCCGGGGTTCGAACCCGCGCCAAAGCCAAACACACACACATGCACAACCAACTGGGCTGGACCATCTTTCTGGTTATAACCCGGCCTAAATTAATTATATACACACTTTAGAACTGCAGTCTGACTCGTGAAAGTCAACTGCCTTGGACGCGTTGAACAATCAATCAAGATCAATGCTTGATTGATCTTTATATGGTAAATTCGTGTAATCATCGGCCTTGTGCAACACGATTACACGTCAATTACACCAAATCATTGACCAATTATTAAACCCTACGCGTATGAATTAAAAACGAGGTCAAACTTTCCAATTAACCATAACCATCGAACCTCAGTATAAATAGACCCTCTCCGAAGCTTAACAACTCGCTCACAACTCTCTCTCAACCTCCAATTCTCTCTGATTCACTCTGATTATTATTATCAAGCTCGTCGTTTGACTTTTGCTTTGACCCGACGTTTACAATCAATTCATCACTGTGAGTCTTCGTTCTTTTGTGGGTTTTATTCATCGGCGATCAACCAACAAAAGCCCCAACATTAATCGGGCTCAAGTTGGCTGATTTGTCCAATTGTAAATTCTAGGGCTCGTTCATATGGAATTGGGGATAATTTTGATTTCGCGTTTTGTATTTAATAAATTTTAAACAGAAAATATCACAACCACCGGCCTAGGCCAAGTGGTTGTGACCTTGGTCCACCACCGTGGTTACCCGGGTTCGAGTCCCGGCACTGACCCCTTTTTATTCTTTTCTTTTCTTTTCTTTTTTTTAAACAACAATTATATATATATAAAAATATATTAAACCTTTTAATCTTTTAAATTCATTTTAAAATATCAAAACTATTTTATAAATTCTAAAAAAATTATATTTGTTTAATCTGAGATAAAAGTTTTATTTACAATTTTTATTTTTCAGAAATTCATTTATTTAGTATTTATAATAATTAAATCATTTTTATACTATTATATTTATAAAAATCCATTTATATATCAAAACAATTTTATTAAATTCTCCAAAATTTATCCTGACTTTTTATAAAGTCAAACTTTACTGAAATAATTTTTAATTCAGTAAAATCACTTATTTTATATTTTTAATCAATTTTTGTTAGATTTAATCATAATTAAATCATAATAAATCCAATTTTCATCATTTTTCACCAAAATTTTATACAAATTATTTTTAATTATTTAGAACAGAAATATGATTTTTAAAATAGGAATTCTTTAATTTTAGTATTTTTGAATATTAAAGTTAAATATTGGCTATTTATAAATAAATAGATTTAAAAATCTATTTTAAAGGAAATAATTTTATAAAATTTTTTTTTATGCTTCAAACACTTTAATGTGTACATTCAAAGTTCAAATTTTATTAAAAGACTTTCTTTTATTAATTATCAAATTTTCCTTTATTAATTAACATTTTAATTTAATTTCAACAATTGATTATCCCCAAATCGAAACCCTAGGATACACATATAAGTTAATTAGACTTAGACTTATTATATATTACCTTATTATAGGGTGATATTTGGAATCATTTTGGGCAACACAATTATTACATCTTTTCAACAAGTTTAACATTTGCTAAGGTGAGTTTTACATAGCCCCTTTTATTTATCACCATTTTTGGGGTGAAACATGTTATAACATTATCATTGCAATTCAATCATCAATGTGTCTATGTGTGTTCTATGTTACATTATGTCTTGAGCATGATTAGAGTAAGCACCATTCTAGCATAATCATTAACATTGATCAGCCGACGATATACATTGATAGATCTATTGGACTGACAATCCCACCCGGATACGTGCCTCCTACAAAGGTTACGTGGGTGTTTGTTATCGCATAACATATTCAATTGGACCATAAGTGTATGGTATGTATCATTTTATAACAGTCAACAGGGTTGATTATGCACTCGATTTATTTCTAGTATGTTCTCACATATGGACTAGAATTCAAATACATAATATCAAATAACAACTTCATTTTGGATATTATGTTTGAATAAATTATTTAAAATTTACATTATACCATGTGCTACGGAAAACAATCATCAATACGGGCTTCAATTAAGCTCATTTAAGTAGCATTGGAATTGTCTCATCGAATTCTATGATCCTAGTTTTTAGATTTGCGCTTTTTTGAATTCTTAGACATCATTTCACATTTTGTGACTCATTGTGTCTTTTTTTTCCTCGGCATTGTGTTATCTTTCTTGGAATTGTGTTATATTTTGTGACCCGTTGTGCTATATTTCGCAATCTATTGTATTTCTTGCATCATTATCACCCTTCTCATTTATTTTACACTGTGTACTATAACTTGACACTTACATCTCATACCTTACCTCTATCAATCATTCAATTTTTTTTTGAACTGCAAGAAACGACGTACCAACCACCGTGACATCTGGCGTTGTGGCCAAAGTTGACTACTCGACCGCTGAAGAAACAAATAGTCTTACCTCCCGGTGGTGATGAGGAGACTATTATATTCCACGGAGATAATCCTTCACTAGTTGTTATGGATTGAACCGACCTGCAAATACGAGTATAATTCGGGTAGGGAGACGACTACACGAGGTAGTAGTTTATGACAAAAACCTGGGTGAATGGGGATACTATCAAGTGATAGCTCTTTGGGTTAGCAAAAAGTGTCCTCTCTATTAGGGATGTGATCCCTTATATAGAGGTGGACGTATGCCACCATTACCCTTAACCCTAATCGTAATGGGTCGAGGCTCGATTAGGGTTGTCTCCACTACCCTTAGCTATATTAGTAAAGTAGTTATGAGGAGCTACATATAAGGAAAGAATGGAACGGTTACCACATTTACCACTGTGCACCCGGGTTCTTCTCCTTGATTAGTGCATGGCTATTGACCATGCGTGATATGCGCGTGCCATTACCCGCGCATGGTTTCCTTCCGTGTAGCTTTTAAGACCGGGTTTGGGTATGACCATTTGTCAGTTTGGTACCCAATCCCATCAACCGCCGTAACCCCTTGGTTCTCCCAGATGCGAGGAAACCCGACCTCCACCCGGCCGAAGACACGACAATGGAATAATCGGTAAAACCTCGCCTCTCATCTAAGTGAACCGACGTCACCCATATTCGCTCTTCACTTGGATGCCACAGAAAATAATAAAGACAGTGAGAATCAAACTTGGGTGACAAGGAACGCCAAAAATTTCTAGTTTCTCCAACCACTCCACCACTACATTGCCTATCAATATTCAATTAACAATCATAAACGTCTCTTTATTTACTGCACAATAAAAATAATGGGGAATATATAAGGGAAATGGATTTAAATACTCCCAACTATCGCCTGTTGGCGGATATCACTCCGAACTTTCACTTTGGCCAATGACACTCCCAACTTCCAACTTGTTTTCTTCCATCACCCCCAAACTAACAGATGTCTAACCTGGTTAGTCTTTGTGGCCAAAATGTGAAAAACAAAACTTCTACGTGGCCAAAATATAAAAACCAAAACTTAAGGGACCTTTTTGAAACTTATTATTATTATTATTATTATTATTATTATTATTATTATAAAATTTTATAAACTCCTCCCCCTTTTCTGGTAACAGACCCCTATCTCTTTCTCTCTCCGTCTATCTCTTAAACACCACCACCATCACCTTCAAACACCACCACCATCACCCTCAAACACCGCCACCACCATCACCTTCAAACACCACCACCACCACCACCACCATCACCTTCCCCTAGATAAAAGGGCTAGCCCCGACACCACCACCGTCACCGACCCACCATCCAAACCTCTTTTCTCCCACCTCTAACACACTGTCATCATCGGCCAGTGAAACCTGAAATGGGTAGACTATGGTGGCGGTTTATAGTTGATACGATGAATGTAAAGCTCTCTGTTATTTGGGAGGTCATAATTAATCACCATAGAAACTTGAAATGGGGCATTGAAGAACATATCGGATGGTAATGATGGTATGTACAATTTATCAAAGTACACGTTAAGAACAAATCGTCTGGTGGTTGTAATGTGTGGAAGAAGAGTGGTGTAACATCGCAAAATTTTCCCCAAAATTTTAATACATAAAAAGCCCTTATATATATATATATATTTTTTTTTTTATTACACCTTTATCATTAATATTATACAAATGTGCCTAAGTCTTTATTTATCCTAACTCACAACTTATATACATACATAAATGTATATAAATAATAATAATAATAATATGATTCTAAATTCTTTTTTTTCACATACAAGATTTTTTTTTTTTTAAATAAAGCCTTGAGTCAAATAGTCAAAGTCCTAGTCAAAGTCCTAGTCAAACAGTCAAAGTCTTAGTCAAATAGTCAATTCATCATAAAACCTTACTTTATGGTGTTGACCAATTTTAATGGCTAATTGACTCCAAAACTAGTATAAAAACCCACCTATGACCCATTATACTTTGCACCTCTAAATTGATTGTTTCAATCCGATTAAACTTTCCCTCATACCTTTCTTCTATAGTCTATTACTTCTACAATTGAAGCTTTGATTATAAGCTCTTGTAATTGGCGAATTGGAAGCTTGATATTCTTTCTTTTTCGTTTTCTTCAATTTGGACTAGCTACGTTGTTGAGTCTTTGGGATTCGCCTCGCATACATTCACAACACATTATTCTATTTTTTTTACGAGACATAACATTTTGCTAAGGTGAGTTTTACATAGCCCCTTTTCTATTTATCACCATTTTTGGGGTGAAACATGTTACAACAATATTTATGCAATTCAATTATCAATGTGTCTTTGTGTATTTCTATGTTGCATTATGTCTTGAACATGACTAGGGTAAGCACAATTCTAGCATAAACATTCATCAACCAAACGGTATACATTGATAGATCTATTGGACTGACAATCCCACCCGGATACGTGCCTCCTACAAAGGTTACGTGGGTGTTTGTTACTGCAATATAAACAAGTGAACCATGAGCGTATGGGATGTACCACAATACAACAGTCAACAAGGTTGATTATGCACTCGATTTACTTCTAGTATGTTTTCGCATATGGACTAGATTGCCATGACACATGAATTGCACAACAATTTTATTCAATTATCAAAACCTATGTAATTCTCACCAACTTTTGTTGACCCAAAACATTTTCAACTTAACATGTTTCAGGTTCTACTTGCTTGGAGATTTGAATTGATGCTTGAGGATATTTGCATAGTTTTATTCAATTTGATGTACAAATTCTTAGAACAATTGTATGTAACTTACTTAAATTATTTAATGAAATTTATTATTTACCATGAGCTACTGAACAATCATCAATACGTGACATCCCGATGTTTCCGCCATCGGTTGGGGTGTTACAGATTGGTATCAGAGCCATGGTTATAGGGAATTAGGTTATTAGAAAAATAATCTAGTCTATAACCATAGGATTTAACCAGTACTTGCTTCTTTTACTTGCTATTCTCTATCTCCCTCCTACTTCTTATCCCTACTTTCATCCTTACAAGAAGGTTGCTCTCCATCACTGGATCTACTCTCAGACTAATAGGACAAAATCCTCAGGTTTAACCTAAACCACCTTGAGATCTCGTCGAAGTTCTAGATTTTAATAACGAACACGTGCAATCTGGAAGGGTGAACACCTGTATTCTGAGTCTTCTGTCTAGGCTGGCATTGCGCATATATCCCAATCAGACGAGGGACCCGGATGCCTACCTGGGAATTCTCGGGATGAGTGTTCACTTATAGGCTAAAGCATGTCTTCACTATGTTATTGGAATCTGAAATCTTTGATACGTCAACGTTTTCGTTTATTCGTTTTAATTAATGAATAAATGATTACATTCCTTATATCACCTCATTCATTTCATGCCACATTGAACCTTCATTGTGTCCCTTATAGATCATGTCTCCACGTCGCAGCACTCGCAATAACAGTGGTGAAAACCAAGAGGAAAGTAACAACAACCACAACACCAACCACAACAACAACAAAAACAACAAAGGTGTTGATGCCCAACTGGCTGCGATTATTTCCCAACAAATGGCGCAACAAATCACAACTCTGGTTTCTAACTTGTTGGCTCAAGTCATCCCAATGAATGGGAACGGAAATGGAAATGGAAATGGCAATGGAAATCACATAAAGAACGGGACCTTAGTTCGGAAAGGCGAGAAAACAAGTATTGTGGCCGCGGTAACTACCGAGAACCAGAAGCGCAAGACCAGGGATCCTAATGTAAACCTCACTACACAAGCTTCTAACAAGAAACCCTATACAAGAAACTTTCCATTGTGTAACACATGCAAACGACATCACCCCACTGTTTCAGTGTGTCGCCTGTGCACCAATTGTGGTAGGTATGGCCATCTGGTCAACACATGTCGTGAGTCCCCAAACCCTAACACCAACCAACCAACCAACCCTGCTCAGGTTGCTAATCTTAATCGTCCTGGTAAATACAACTATGGTCAATGCTATGAATGTGGAAACCCAAATCATTTCCGTAACCGATGCCCTAAACTAAATCGAGATCAAGACCCTCCAGCTACTTAACAGCAAACCCCACCATTTGAATGATGTCTACTTTTTAATTCTATGTATTGACACTTTTTGATTCAAGTAATAAATTCAAGTATTATCATAACATCTGAGTGCATGCTTGTTTGAATGTGAACTAATTGCTATATCTATAATCATACTTGCTTACTTGTACAACAATTAGTTGACTACCAAACAACCTACTCAACGATTGGTAGAGGTCATCATGTCTTTCCAACAGTCGGGAGAGGCCCTACAACCTGCTCAACGACTGGTGGAGACTATCGAACCTGCTCAACAATCGGTAGAGTCATAAAAGGACGCAAAACCCTAATGTAAGGTAAATTGATAATTACGGTCCGGAACGTAATCATGAATTTACAGGTACGTTAAGGTAGAGAGAAATTTTATCAAGGTTTTCGGTAGTCGACCAATTGTATACCTGGTGTTTTTCTTTTAACTTCGGGACGAAGTTCCTAAAAGTAGGGGAGACTGTAACATCGCAAAATTTTCCCCAAAATTTTAATACATAAAAAGCCCTTATATATATATATATATATATTTTTTATTACACCTTTATCATTAATATTATACAAATGTGCCTAAGTCTTTATTTATCCTAACTCACAACTTATATACATACATAAATGTATATAAATAATAATAATAATAATAATAATAATAATAATAATAATAATATGATTCTAAATTCTTTTTTTTCACATACAAGATTTTTTTTTAAATAAAGCCTTGAGTCAAATAGTCAAAGTCCTAGTCAAAGTCTTAGTCAAACAGTCAAAGTCTTAGTCAAATAGTCAATTCATCATAAAACCTTACTTTATGGTGTTGACCAATTTTAATGGCTAATTGACTCCAAAACTAGTATAAAAACCCACCTATGACCCATTATACTTTGCATATGGACTAGATTGCCATGACACATGAATTGCACAACAATTTTATTCAATTATCAAAACCTATGTAATTCTCACCAACTTTTGTTGACCCAAAACATTTTCAACTTAACATGTTTCAGGTTCTGCTTGCTTGGAGATTTGAATTGATGCTTGAGGATATTTGCATAGTTTTATTCAATTTGATGTACAAATTCTTAGAACAATTGTATGTAACTTACTTAAATTATTTAATGAAATTTATTATTTACCATGAGCTACTGAACAATCATCAATACGTGACATCCCGATGTTTCCGCCATCGGTTGGGGTGTTACAAGTGGTGTGTGTGTAAGTCTCAATTAATCTCATGTTTTCATTCCTTGTTATTGTCCGATTAATAGCCTCATGATTTCTGGGGTTATTGTTTGTTAATTGGTTCAATTGATAATCTAGGGTTCTTAGGTTTTGATTTGGGGAAGATGAAGTTGAAGTTAACTGATTATGTTTAGAGAGAGAAAGAGACAGAGAAAGAAAGGGGGTGGAGATGAAGTTGGGTGATGGTGGAGGTGGTGGATGGTGAAGGTGGAGATGAAGTTAGGTGATGGTGGTGGTGGTTTAGAGAGACAAAGATTGTGGTGGGGGGGGGGGGGGGGGGGGGTTGGGATTTATAAAACTTAAAAAAATAATTTTTTAATACATTATTATAATAATAGTTTTTTAATAATAAAAATAAGTTATTTTTTAATAATAATAATAATAATAATAATAATAAATGTTTCAAATGTCCCAAAGTTTTGGTTTTCACATTTTGGCCACAAACACTAACCAGGTTAGACCTCCGTTAGTTTGGGAGTGATGAAAGAAAATAAGTTGGAAGTTTGGAGTGCTATTGGCCAAAGTGATAGTTGGAGGTATTATCCGCCAATAAGCTATAGTTGAGAGTATTAAAATCCATTTTTCCAATATCTATCTTCTATAATAAATGAATAACCTCGGGTCGAATGGAGGCCTTAAAGAGGGCCTCTAGGATCCAACAACAAATATGGAGCTCCAAATTTATTAGTATAAAAACCTCTTTATTTCATTTTTTGTTTTCATTCTCCATATCAAAACTCTCATACTACTCTTCTAATTTCTATTGATACTACTCCATATCAAAGTTCCTAATCTAATTCTTAACAAATCTTAGAGGCTTTCTTCTTCATCGTGCATCATTTCTTGGTTATCCACAACCGATTAAAGGTAAACATCCATACTACTCTTCTAATGTTGATTATCCACACATATTCAATCGGATTGTGATAAACAGATTTGTAATATAGAAATATTCAATCGGAATTTTTTTTAAAAGCATATTTTCTTTCATTTGAAATCATTTGAAGCATATTTTGATTAATTTGAAACCATATTTTTTTAAAAGCATATTTTCATTCAGATTTGTGATAACCGGATTTGTGCTAAACACATATTCAATTGGATTGTGATAAACAGATTTGTAATATACCTATGTATTCAATCGGAATTATAATAGGTTCATTATAATAAAACAAGAGTTTACCATGGTTAACAAAATTGATGTCAACCAAAAGGATGTCGCTTTGAATGTAAAGATCATTCGGCTTTGGCGTCAACCTGATCGTTACAATCCTAAAGATGTTTACTCAATTGAGATGATAGTCATTGACGAGAATGTAATTCCCAAATTCATATTTTGTTTTATCATTATATTTTAGTATTACTTTATTAGCACCACACATTTTTATGATTTGTTAAACTACATTTATTTACTTTGAATTTAATCTTCATTTGCGTGCCGTTACAATAAATATATGTTTATTCATTTCATTATTTGGTTTTAAATCACGTCAAATCAAACATTTGTTAATTCATATATTGTTATTAGGTAACATTAAACTTTTTTATGATAATTTACAATCAACCAAATTTCATACGAATTGTATTACGTAACTTTTAATAAATAAAATTTGCATAAGAATTTTTTTCATTTGACATGAACATATAACGCGTGTACACGCGGGGCTCCAACCTAGTATAAGGATAATTTAAACAAGTCATATATGAAGCGAGCCTCTAGATTTAATTAATCCTCATTTTAGGGAATGAGATAAAGTGTTTGAATTATGTGAAAGCCCTGTTTTTTATAAGGTATAGGGGTGTGAATCATGTTGTGTTATAGATTGGTGATGTATAACCCAAATTATTATTCGTGTAAAACAATTCAATCTATGCCATACACATAAAGTTGGTTTAAATTGAACACGTTTTATCTGTATTTTTATATGAGTCATTCATGTTGACGAAGTTATAAGTGAATGGCTGGGTCGTAAGCAGATCATCGATAACGTGTTTAATAGTGGGGATGCTTGTAATAAGTAAATAATATGGATTGGTGTGTCACAACAAACATTATTATGACTATGCGAAATGGAAACGGGAAAACAAACACACATGTATAAAAGTATTTTTTTCTAAATACTTAAACGGGTCGACATGTTTTAATAAGGGTCGACTCGAACTCAAAACGCATTTTTAAACGTGTAGTGTAAGATGACTTAGAGCTATTTTTTTGTGTGTTATGTCCGGTTTCAGCTAATATCAAGCATTGTCGCCATTAGTGAGGTTGATACAAGAAAAGAAATGAGATCCGAATGTTCATGATGATATTGACTTAAAAGAGTATAATACCAAATTACTTACATCAAAATTCAATAGAATAATATAGTTTTTTTTTTTTTGAAAGGTTAATTTGTTTTAAATCCTGTAGTCTGTGGGACTTGAACCCAAGACCTTCCACAACCTAGGTGTTTTAAAGGTTTTACCTTTACCAATGGACCACCACCCCATTGGTAATAGAATAAAATAGTTAGTTAGAATATTTAACCGCTAGGATTTATCTGGTTTTAAAGTAAGTAATCACATGTTTAATTAAGGAGAAGCAAAAATCAAGGGATATCCTCGAAGTCTCTCACGTGACGTTGTTTCCACGAAACATGCGTATTTAATTTCATTTGCGTTGTCTCGAATTAGGCGAGTAATTTCATGTCACGTGTTGTGTCGCTTCACCGGGAGAACACACATGTGACATGCAACGTATTAAGCTGGTTATGTCCAATTGTCTACACTATACCCACCTTCACTATGTAGTTTTATTTGTTATATAAGAGTTTAGTTTAAAGATTTTATTTTTATTTATGCCAAAACACATACTTTACCATGGCAAGTCAACCTATATCAAATACTAAAGTGAAACTCAATGATCAAAGTCTTTTTGTTAGATAGAAATATAGTTAGCATCTTTACTTTATTTTATCTCTTATTGGAACGTAAACTAAAAGATTTATATGTGTTTGGTAGGCTCTTAATGATTTCACGTAGTATGTTTGGTTTATAATGTGACACCCGGCAAACTCAGGTTAGTAACGTTGACTAAACTAGTAAGTCTATCTTAGCGAGTCATGCATATTACGTCCTTAACGGGGTCAGTTGAGTCGGTATGATGATTCTGGGAATCATCGGGAGTCGTTAGGATGATCCGCGGGGTCATCGGGAGTCGGTCCATAACTATGGGTACAAGGATCGGCGATTCGTGGAATCGCCGGGTCTAACGCACACACGAGTCTCGAGTCCCGGGAATTGGTGAACGGATGCAAACGTGTTGGATATCATGCATTATATGTTTGGAATCATTATGTGACTTATCGGTATGTGAATACGTGTTTAAATATGTTAAAATAGTGTTTAACGCGCCAAAAACCCATTCCAGCACCTTATAGGCGATTAGGAGCCTGGGGGACTCCTAATCGCATGAACATCTAGCGATTACAAGAGGAGTGGGGGCGAGTAGGTGCCTAATCGCGTGAATAGTGGCGATTAGGGCCCCTACTCGCGAGTAGGTGGCTAATCGCGTGTACATAGAGGCGATTAGGCCCCTACTCGCCTGATCTGGGTCCCTAATCGCGTATACAGCAGGGCTCGGGTCAAAACACCTATAAATAGAACCCTTAACTCCCCAAACACCCCTAGAACAACCCTAGCTGCTCCCAAGTCGCCCACACACCTTAAAACACCTCTGGAACTCATTTTGCTACAAAAATCACCATCCCCAAGCTTACACACCTTTCTTTAGCAAAACCCAAGGTGTGTTCTTCATCCCTAACCTTTGTAAAGTTGTTATTTTGAGTTCCCCTAAAGTTCCAGACCTTGTTTTACCAAATGTGTCTTTAAAAACCTTTCAAAAGAGTCTTAAACCAAGTTTACACCTTAATGCTTGTTATATGTGAAGTTTACATGCATATGTTGGTCTTATTGGTGATTTTAACATGAATGTTTTCAAGATATGATGGTACTTCTGTTATGTAGAGGTTGTTAGGAAGGTTGTCTTAGAATCTTAGCCATTATTATGGTGTTTTGAAGAAAATGCATATTTTGACCCATTTGTATGTTCTTGAGGATTTAGGATGATTATGGTGTGATTGTTGATGCAATGTTGTTAGGATTCACACTAGGAAGATGTAGATCAGAGATTTTATGAGTTACATGTTGTAGAGTTTGAAATCTGATTATTTCCATTTAAGGAAAGATAAGGTTGGTAGAAGAAACCTAGTACTTTGCCATTTTAGGAAATAATTGCATAGAACATGCTAGATCAGTGATATGTTGGGGGTTTTTGCTTGAAATGGGTTGGTAAATGATTTAGGTTTGATATTGGGTGTTGTTGCATGTTTCGGATCTGATTTGGAGGGTTTAACGCGCGAAAACTCGTTGTACAGCAGCTGCAGGCGATTAGACATCCTAATCGCCTGAGCTAAGGGCGATTATGCAGACTTTGGGGCGATTGGGACCCTACTCGCCTGATACATCAGGCGATTAGGCCCCTAATCGCCTATAGGCTAATGCCTACTCGCGTGTAACCTTCCTAATCGCATGTACTGCTGTCGTGAACGCGTTTTGACATCCCGGAACACGATTTGACACCTAGGAACATGTTAGGAACCCCGGGATACACCCAATGACTTAGTAAGACGTGTTCGGACCTGTTTATGCGTTAATTGGACATTATGCTAGACTAGGTGAATTGTTGCGCGTGCTAAGTGTTTAATTGCATATGTTGCATGATGTCTTGCATTTATCTAACACGTGGGATGTCGGGTCACCAATGGGATGTCGGGTCTTGTCGGGCACGGTCGGTTTAACAGTTAAAGGTGTTTTCAAACGTTTATGGTCACGGTCTGGACATACGGGGACTAGTTAGCCTGCGGGTTATTAGTCCAATACTTATACACATCTTATGATAGGTCGCCGCTATTTGGGACTATCATAACGTAACTACTTAACTGTTTTCAAGTAACGCAAACCAAGGTGAGTGTCACAGCCCCACTTTTACCGTTTTACTTTCGGGGGAGAAACATGCTACTTATTTGATTACTCATCATAGATCATGTTATACTATGGTTACTTTACGTACTATGCGGCTTTTACAGAAAGTCCCAGGGGGAACCATGAATGTGCGGGGATGCACAACGGGGGAAATGTGGATAGATCTATTGGGCCTTACAAACCCCACCCGACGGCTGGGAGCCGGGCGGGTGCATATTGTCTCTAATACTTTGGGGGTTACCGAGGCATCGGTAATCCCGTCCGTCTGGGCTGGCTTCAACACTTATACCGGTTTAGTAATGGATTCCCAACCGCAGTAGTAGCAACACTTAACGTCTAGCTAACGTTCTCATAACATAGTAGTAACGGGAAATGATCTTACCGAACTTATAACAACACTTTTATGAAAGAAAACCTGTGAACTCACCAGCATTATATGTTGACATTTTTGGCATGTTTTCTCAGGTCGCTAAGGTAGCGGTTGTCGGACTAGGCGCACGAGGTCATGCACGGCGTCTATTATTTTGGAAACATATTAAACAATGTCTTTGTAAACAATGATATGTCTTTTGGTTGTAAACAAGAATGCTTCCGCTGCTGGTTTACAGCTCAAAGCATGATATTTTGGTTTTAAATATAATTATGAATACATGTTTGTTGTATGTTTATTGTGATCGTTGACTGAGATCCTGGTGTGTCACGCGCCTCGCGGTAAAACCCCGCACGTGGAATTTGAGGGTGTGACATATTGGTATCAGAGCCAACGGTTATAGTGAACTAGGACTGCATGTAGAGTCTAGTCTATAACTGAGTCGCACACACTAGACGGTCACAATTAGTCGAGTCTTAGCAGGCGGGTAACAATACGACTTGTCGGGGTGTCGGTGTCATCATCTACTACGCTACATCATCTATTTACTCTTTATCATTCTATTTCTTGACTCATCCTTACTATGATCCGATGGCGAACGATATACTATTGAACTTTCTTGACGGCGGTGTACATTGGGGTAGCTTCGGCGTACTCTTGAGATCTGTCCAAGGATTTGGACATCTCCCCTCTATGCCCTAATGAACACGCCCGTTCTTATGCATACCATCTTGTACTTATACTTATGATAATACCATGATTGGGCGCTAGTGTTCGGTGACCTGAACTTCAAACTTAAAGCGCGCCTGGAGGGCCATGTGGAACAGTTTATCATGTCGGGTGCACACGAGATCATAAACTGTGATGCATGGGATCCCTGGCGGGCTTTGGGCTTGAACGGATGGACCCGAGCGGGGCTCGGTCTAGTTTCTTGGAATTCTTAATTGGGTTATATCACGGGCAAGTCTGAGTCTTTTGTTTCATGTTGTGACAGAAGATGTCAGGAGCTCGTGGAGGTCGCAGGGGCGGCCGTGCTGGCGGCCGTGGTGGTGGCCGCGGTGGTGGCCGTGGGAATATTAATATGACCCAAGCCGAATTGGACAACCTGATGCAGCAACATGTGAATATCGCTCTGGCTGCATTCCAAGCCGCTCATAATGCTATGGGTGGTACGTCGATTCTCATCTATTCTACCTCGTTCTGGGGTACTTTACCTTTTCTTGACACTCACCTGTGTGTCTGTTCCAGGTGGTGCTGTCAATCCTCCTCCATCCCAGTGTTCTTATAAAAAGTTTATGGACTGTAAGCCCCACAACTTTAGCGGCACTGAGGGGGCAGTGGGACTGCTCCGATGGTTGGAGAAAATCGAATCTGTTTTCTCGATGTGCAGCTGCCCGGAAGGCGACCGGGTGAAGTATGCTTCTGCGACCCTGGAGGGTCAAGCTTTGACTTGGTGGAACTCCACCACCCAGACTATGGGTATTGGGGAAGCCCACGCTATGCCCTGGGCAGAATTCATTCAGTTGCTGAAAAATGAGTATTGCCCGAGGGATGAAATCCAGAAGCTTGAGCATAAAGTCTGGAATCATAAGATGGTGGGTTCTGAGATTGAAGCTTATACTGCTAGGCACAATGAATTGGAGGTGTTGTGCCCCGATTTGCACACACCGGAATACCGAAGAATTGAGCATTATGTTGCTGGGTTGGTACCGGAGATTGCCGGGTTAGTTGCTGCGGGTAACCTCACGGTTTATTCTGAGGTGGTTCGGTCGGCCCACAGGCTGACCAACATGAAGGTGACTGAAGGGGTCTTGCCTCCTCGAGGCGCTGCTGTGAAGACTTCCGATAGTAACAAGCGGAAGTGGGAAACTGTGGGGAAAGGCTCGAGCTCGGCTCAGCCTCAACAGGTGAAGAAGACTGATGCTGGGGGATCGTCGTCTGAACGACAACCGGGGGTTTATGCTGGGAAGTTGCCAAAGTGTGATCGGTGCAACTATCATCACACCGGTTCTTGCGATGATAAGGACCGTTGCCGTCGGTGCCATAAGATTGGGCACCAAGCCAAGGATTGTAGGTCCAACCCTTTGGGGAACCGAAACCCATCGGTCACACCAGCCCCAGCCCCTCAAGTCGCTGCTCCTCAGGGAAATCAGGGGAAACAAGGGTGCTATAACTGTGGTGAGCTTGGTCACTACAAGCGTAACTGCCCCAAGTTGAAACAGGGTGAAACCGGGAAGAATGGGTCGGGCAATGGAAACAATGGAGGCGGAGGCAGGAATGCTCGCGCCTTCGTGATCGGTTCAAGTGGTGCTCGACAGGATCCCGACACTGTTACTGGTACGTTTCTCCTCGATAATCGCTATGCTACGGTTTTATTCGATTCTGGTGCCGACAAGAGTTTCATATCTCTTGGGTTTAGTCAATTGCTTGATAGGGTACCTACACCTTTAGAGGCTAAGTACTTGATAGAATTGGCTGATGGTAAGAAAGTTGAGGCGACGCACGTCCTTAGGGAGTGTCACCTTGAGTTGTCGGGTTATTCCTTCCCTATTGATCTTATGCCGGTGTCCTTGGGTAGTTTCGATGTTGTCGTGGGTATGGATTGGTTGTCCCTGTATCATGCCGAGATCGTTTGTTTTGATAAAGTCATTCGACTTCCGCTCCCTGATGGAGAAATTCTGTTGGTGCACGGTGAGAAGAGCGGGGTCCCACTGAGTATTATTTCGTGTATGAAAGCCTATAAGTATCTTCGGAAGGGGTATTCTGCCATTCTGGCACTTGTTTCGGTTTCGTCTGAGGAAGAGAAGAAGATTGAAGATATTCCTGTTGTCCGCGACTTTCCCGATGTATTTCCTGAAGACTTACCTGGTCTTCCTCCTTATCGCCAGGTCGAATTTGGTATTGAACTTGCTCCGGGTGCGGCCCCTATTGCCCGTGCCCCTTATCGTCTTGCACCTCCAGAGATGCAGGAGTTATCGAACCAGTTGCAGGAGCTGTTAGAGAAGGGTTTCATCCGACCTAGTTCGTCCCCGTGGGGAGCCCCTATTTTGTTTGTCAAGAAGAAGGACGGAAGCCTACGGATGTGTATCGACTACCGGGAGTTGAATAAGGTTACCATCAAGAATCGCTATCCTCTTCCTCGTATCGACGACTTATTTGACCAGCTTCAGGGTTCCAGTTTCTATTCGAAGATCGATCTGAGGTCGGGGTACCATCAGTTGAGAGTTCAAGAAGCTGACATTCCGAAGACCGCCTTTCGAACTCGCTATGGCCATTTTGAATTCCTGGTCATGCCTTTTGGTCTCACCAACGCACCTGCCATCTTTATGGATCTGATGAACCGTGTTTGCAAGCCTTATCTTGATAAGTTCGTGATTGTCTTCATTGATGATATTCTAGTCTATTCTAAGAACGAGGTGGACCACCAGGAACACCTACGTCTTGTTTTGGAACTTCTGAGGCGGGAACAGTTGTACGCCAAGTTTTCTAAGTGTAGCTTCTGGTTGCGTGAAGTCCAATTCCTTGGTCATGTTGTTAATGAGAAAGGAATCCACGTTGACCCAGCTAAGATTGAAGCCATTAAAGACTGGGAAGCACCAAAGACGCCATCTGAGGTGCGGCAATTCCTAGGCCTTGCAGGTTATTACCGTCGTTTTATTGAGGGATTTTCGAAGATCGCTCAACCCCTCACCTCGCTTACCCAGAAGGATAGAAAGTTCGACTGGGGTGATTCGCAGGAGTCGGCCTTCCAGTTGTTAAAGGCTAAACTCTGTTCTGCTCCTATCTTGTCCTTGCCTGAGGGTACGGACGATTTTGTGGTTTATTGTGACGCTTCTATCCGGGGTCTCGGTTGTGTACTGATGCAGCGCGAGAAGGTCATCGCCTATGCTTCTCGCCAGCTTAAAGTTCATGAGAAAAACTACCCCACCCATGATCTGGAATTGGGTGCGGTGGTCTTTGCCTTAAAGATTTGGAGGCATTACTTGTACGGTACCAAATGCACTATTTACACCGATCACAAGAGCCTCCAGCATATCTTTGATCAGAAGGTGTTGAATATAAGACAGCGTCGTTGGGTCGAGCTTCTTAACGACTACGAGTGCGCTATCAAATACCATCCTGGCAAGGCGAATGTGGTCGCAGACGCCTTGAGCAGGAAGGAAACGGCTAAACCTCGTCGTGTTCGAGCTCTTCAGCTCACTATCCATTCCGACTTACCTGATCGAATCCGTTCAGCGCAGCAAGAGGCCTTGAAGGAGGAAAACCTTAAGGCTGAAACCATGCATGGTGCTGATAGCCACCTTGAACTCAGATCCGATGGGTTACACTATTTCGCCGAACGTATTTGGGTTCCTTTATTTGGGGGCTTGCGGGAGCTTGTTCTCGATGAAGCTCACAAGTCCCGGTACTCTATTCACCCTGGCTCCGATAAGATGTATCAAGACCTGAAGATACTTTATTGGTGGCCGAACATGAAGGCGGATGTGGCTTCGTACGTGAGCAAGTGCTTGACCTGTGCCAAGGTCAAGGTCGAATATCAAAAGCCGTCCGGCCTTCTGCAACAGCCTGAAATCCCCGAGTGGAAGTGGGAGCGGATTACGATGGACTTTGTGACCAAACTCCCGAAATCGCCCAGTGGTTGCGACATGATCTGGGTAATTGTCGATAGGTTGACAAAGTCTGCGCACTTCCTCGCTATCAAAGAGACCGATGGTCTCGAGCGTTTGGCACGGTTATATCTCAAGGAAGTGGTCTCTCGGCACGGGGTGCCTGTCTCTATTATTTCTGATCGTGATCCTCGGTTCGCCTCTAACTTCTGGAAGTCTTTGCATAAGGCTCTGGGTACCCAGTTGGACATGAGCACAGCGTATCATCCGCAAACTGACGGTCAAAGTGAGCGGACAATCCAAACGCTAGAAGACATGCTTCGGGCATGTGTGATCGATTTTGGCAAGGGGTGGGAGAGTCATTTACCGTTGGTGGAATTCTCCTACAACAACAGTTACCATTCTAGCATCAAGGCAGCTCCGTTCGAGGCTCTTTACGGGCGGAAATGCCGGTCTCCTCTTTGTTGGGCCGAGGTGGGTGAGAGTCAACTCACCGGCCCAGAACTTGTGTACGAGACTTCCGAAAAGATCGTACAAATCCGTAACCGCATGGCAGCAGCTCGGGATCGTCAAAAGAGCTATGCCGATCGTCGTCGCAAGCCTTTGGAGTTCGAGGTTGGCGACAGGGTTTTGTTGAAGGTATCTCCGTGGAAGGGCGTTATACGTTTTGGGAAACGGGGCAAATTGAATCCTCGGTATGTGGGACCGTTCGCAATCCTGGAACGGATTGGACCGGTAGCATATAGGCTTGATCTGCCGGCTGAGCTCAGTAATGTTCATAACGTCTTCCATGTTTCTAATTTGAAGAAATGTTTGGCGGATGAATCTTTGGTTGTTCCTCTCGAAGAGATCAAGGTGGACGATCGTCTGCGTATCGTGGAGGAACCGGTTGAAATTCTAGACTATAAAATCCGTAGCCTTCGCCGGAGTAAAATCCGTATTGTTAAAGTCCGTTGGAACTCTAATCGTGGACCGGAGTTCACGTGGGAACGGGAAGATCAAATGAAGGCTAAGTATCCCCATTTATTTCCTAAGCGCGCGTTCGAATCAAGACATGTCTCTGCTGAAGCTGAATGAATCTCGGGTCGAGATTCCTTTCAACAGGGGGATGATGTGGCAACCGGAAAATTTTTCTTCTCTTTCGCCTCTTCCTTTTGGCCTTGGGCAATTTTCGGGACGAAAATTCTTTCAACAGGGGGATGATGTGACACCCGGCAAACTCAGGTTAGTAACGTTGACTAAACTAGTAAGTCTACCTTAGCGAGTCATGCATATTACGTCCTTAACGGGGTCAGTTGAGTCGGTATGATGATTCTGGGAATCATCGGGAGTCGTTAGGATGATCCGCGGGGTCATCGGGAGTCGGTCCATAACTATGGGTACAAGGATCGGCGATTCGTGGAATCGCCGGGTCTAACGCACACACGAGTCTCGAGTCCCGGGAATTGGTGAACGGATGCAAACGTGTTGGATATCATGCATTATATGTTTGGAATCATTATGTGACTTATCGGTATGTGAATACGTGTTTAAATATGTTAAAATAGTGTTTAACGCGCCAAAAACCCATTCCAGCACCTTATAGGCGATTAGGAGCCTGGGGGACTCCTAATCGCATGAACATCTAGCGATTACAAGAGGAGTGGGGGCGAGTAGGTGCCTAATCGCGTGAATAGTGGCGATTAGGGCCCCTACTCGCGAGTAGGTGGCTAATCGCGTGTACATAGAGGCGATTAGGCCCCTACTCGCCTGATCTGGGTCCCTAATCGCGTATACAGCAGGGCTCGGGTCAAAACACCTATAAATAGAACCCTTAACTCCCCAAACACCCCTAGAACAACCCTAGCTGCTCCCAAGTCGCCCACACACCTTAAAACACCTCTGGAACTCATTTTGCTACAAAAATCACCATCCCCAAGCTTACACACCTTTCTTTAGCAAAACCCAAGGTGTGTTCTTCATCCCTAACCTTTGTAAAGTTGTTATTTTGAGTTCCCCTAAAGTTCCAGACCTTGTTTTACCAAATGTGTCTTTAAAAACCTTTCAAAAGAGTCTTAAACCAAGTTTACACCTTAATGCTTGTTATATGTGAAGTTTACATGCATATGTTGGTCTTATTGGTGATTTTAACATGAATGTTTTCAAGATATGATGGTACTTCTGTTATGTAGAGGTTGTTAGGAAGGTTGTCTTAGAATCTTAGCCATTATTATGGTGTTTTGAAGAAAATGCATATTTTGACCCATTTGTATGTTCTTGAGGATTTAGGATGATTATGGTGTGATTGTTGATGCAATGTTGTTAGGATTCACACTAGGAAGATGTAGATCAGAGATTTTATGAGTTACATGTTGTAGAGTTTGAAATCTGATTATTTCCATTTAAGGAAAGATAAGGTTGGTAGAAGAAACCTAGTACTTTGCCATTTTAGGAAATAATTGCATAGAACATGCTAGATCAGTGATATGTTGGGGGTTTTTGCTTGAAATGGGTTGGTAAATGATTTAGGTTTGATATTGGGTGTTGTTGCATGTTTCGGATCTGATTTGGAGGGTTTAACGCGCGAAAACTCGTTGTACAGCAGCTGCAGGCGATTAGACATCCTAATCGCCTGAGCTAAGGGCGATTATGCAGACTTTGGGGCGATTGGGACCCTACTCGCCTGATACATCAGGCGATTAGGCCCCTAATCGCCTATAGGCTAATGCCTACTCGCGTGTAACCTTCCTAATCGCATGTACTGCTGTCGTGAACGCGTTTTGACATCCCGGAACACGATTTGACACCTAGGAACATGTTAGGAACCCCGGGATACACCCAATGACTTAGTAAGACGTGTTCGGACCTGTTTATGCGTTAATTGGACATTATGCTAGACTAGGTGAATTGTTGCGCGTGCTAAGTGTTTAATTGCATATGTTGCATGATGTCTTGCATTTATCTAACACGTGGGATGTCGGGTCACCAATGGGATGTCGGGTCTTGTCGGGCACGGTCGGTTTAACAGTTAAAGGTGTTTTCAAACGTTTATGGTCACGGTCTGGACATACGGGGACTAGTTAGCCTGCGGGTTATTAGTCCAATACTTATACACATCTTATGATAGGTCGCCGCTATTTGGGACTATCATAACGTAACTACTTAACTGTTTTCAAGTAACGCAAACCAAGGTGAGTGTCACAGCCCCACTTTTACCGTTTTACTTTCGGGGGAGAAACATGCTACTTATTTGATTACTCATCATAGATCATGTTATACTATGGTTACTTTACGTACTATGCGGCTTTTACAGAAAGTCCCAGGGGGAACCATGAATGTGCGGGGATGCACAACGGGGGAAATGTGGATAGATCTATTGGGCCTTACAAACCCCACCCGACGGCTGGGAGCCGGGCGGGTGCATATTGTCTCTAATACTTTGGGGGTTACCGAGGCATCGGTAATCCCGTCCGTCTGGGCTGGCTTCAACACTTATACCGGTTTAGTAATGGATTCCCAACCGCAGTAGTAGCAACACTTAACGTCTAGCTAACGTTCTCATAACATAGTAGTAACGGGAAATGATCTTACCGAACTTATAACAACACTTTTATGAAAGAAAACCTGTGAACTCACCAGCATTATATGTTGACATTTTTGGCATGTTTTCTCAGGTCGCTAAGGTAGCGGTTGTCGGACTAGGCGCACGAGGTCATGCACGGCGTCTATTATTTTGGAAACATATTAAACAATGTCTTTGTAAACAATGATATGTCTTTTGGTTGTAAACAAGAATGCTTCCGCTGCTGGTTTACAGCTCAAAGCATGATATTTTGGTTTTAAATATAATTATGAATACATGTTTGTTGTATGTTTATTGTGATCGTTGACTGAGATCCTGGTGTGTCACGCGCCTCGCGGTAAAACCCCGCACGTGGAATTTGAGGGTGTGACATATAAGAAGAACACTTTAAAATCACGTAGTAAATCTCTTATCCATTAAATTTCAAAATGATACTGAATGAAAATTTTATATTTTTGTCATTTCAACTATGTTCATAATCCTCACCCAGTAACTCACGCACCATTTCAACCCACCATCACACATCCTCACCACCATATATACGTACTCTTACTAGCTTAACACTTACTGGTTCAAAGTTTCTTACCCTGTATGGTTTCTTACTAACTCAACGCTTAGTGACACAAAGGTTGTCAAAAAAACCTTTAGCAGATCCAGAGGGGGGTTCACAAAATGAACCCTCTAGAAATCATTCCTGGATTCGCTACTGCCTTTAAGAAAACCATATATGATTAAACAGAGTAGGTGGAGGTAGGGGACGATGACAATCATGCATGTAAGAGCATTCACATCAGCTTCTCCATCCCCCATTCACTTACAACCAATCACAACCACATATTATATTAAAAATCATTACAGTTTCTCTCTTATCCACTCAAAACCACTTTCAACAAATATTAAAAAATAAATACAATTTCATGTTTTCCCCAAAAGATTCTCAATTAACCCCCATTATACCAATCACCAGTAGATTCTCTATTTTTCTTCCCTCACAACCCCTCAAATTTACCCCATATAATTTGGGAGACACCCTTACTGAAAAATAAGAGAGCTATTGTGAATGCTCTACAATCAAAATTTTCTATGTGTTATTTCATGTATCTTAGTTGTTAAAATAATAATAAAGTAATTTATGATGGTTTGCACGCCTTTAATCTATTACTCTAAAAAGTGAACTAATATATCATAAAACTAGCTGATTACTTTGGGAAGGTCCCGGGGTTGAAAAATTTAATATGATTTAATAAAAAAATGATAAAAGAAGAAAACTCAAATCACGAAAAGAGTAAATAACTTAAACATAATCAATCTTAGTTAAAAAATGTTTATTTAAAAATTTAAAAAAATAAAAAGCATAAACCATATTAAACATAATACAGTATTAAAAGGACAACCTTCAACATATAATCATCTTCACGTAATTTAAAATATGTTACAATTTGAATTTGACTTATATAGATGTAGAATTCATGATCACAATGAAAACAAAAACACTTATTTCAATACAGTGACTTTGTAAAGAAAAGCATATATGAATTGGGGTATTAATCTAAACATAAATCACTTTCAATAATCAACAAAGAAGAAAAAACTTCAAAGTATTTTAAAAAATTTTAACACTTACTTCTTGATGAACAGAAGGAGAATTCAGAAACTTTTTAAGAATGAATGGTTTGATGTTAATGTAATCATATATTAATAATGGCTACTCAATAATTCTATATTAAATTAATTTGTAAATAAAATCTTCTATTTTAAATTAGAAGATATGCATATCTTCTTTTATTTATTTTTAAATAAATATTTTATTAAACTTACTGTAAACAAATAAATATTTAAATTTTTATGTTAATCTTTATACATAATTCGAAAACAATATTTATATATAGTATATATCGAAAATAATATTTAAATTTTAAATATTTTCAATTAGAAGATATGCATATCTTCTTTTATTTATTTTTAAATAAATATTCTATTAAACCTCTCAACTCAACGTGCCACGTGGCACATTCAATTGGGGGGGGGGGGGGGGGGGGGGGAGGGTTGAGGCCTCCATTGAATGCCACATCATCATAAGTCTATTCTTTTATTAATAGTTATAGATTATAGATTATAGATGTAAAATCGAGGGTCATAAGTTGACTTAATTTCAGTGTCAAAAATCCAATTCAATGACACATACGGGACTATTTATGAAATGTGTAACTTAATAATAAAGTTTTAGGTTTAATTTAACAAAAACAAAAACAACAAAGATGAAATGTGTAAGTTAAAAAAAGAGCATTAGGTTAAATGAAAGCATCAACACCCGTCATCCTCTTTCTCCATTATCTTCTCCAGGTAAGTTAAGTTTCTTCCGTCTTCATCTTCACCAAAGGTGGTTGATAAAAAAAAAACATTGAAGGTGATGTTGGTTATTGACGTAAAGAAAAAAAAATAAACAAAAAATTTGACCGTTTGTGCTTCACGACCCGTTAGATACAAGCAGAATTTGGTGCACGGGACCACTACCAGCATGGGTAGTGACGGTAGTATCGTGCTGTAGGGCTGTTCAAATCGCTCGCCGCTCGTGATCGCTCGTCGCTCGTTCGGAAAATGCTCAAAAAAATGCTCGCTCGATCTTCCACTCGGTTGTATATAGGACTGTAAACGAACCAAATGAAAACGAACAGGGCGTTGTTCGTGTTTGTTTGTTAAGGAAATAACGTTTCACAAACTGTTCATAAACACTTAACGAACGAGATTTTTTTGTTCATGTTTGTTTGTTCAGGAAATAACATGTTCACGAACTGTTCATGAACAATTACTGAACGAGGTTTTTGTTTGCGTTACCTTGTTAAGGAAATGAACGTGTTCGTGTTCATTTGTCTTTGTTTGTTAAATTTAGGTATCGGATAAAAAGCGAACACAAAAAAAACACTAATGAATGTAAACATACACAAACAGACATTAATGAACATAACCGAGCACAAACTAACACATTTTAAATTCTGAAAATTTCATCATGAACATTGTCCACCCAAAATATACTAATCTAATTACCCAAATACACTTGACATAATCTTGATCACATAATGTCTCCTAAAAACACAAAATTATCATATTTAACTTGAACTATCGAACACAAACAAACATGTTACCGAACGTTCACGAACATAAATGAACGAACGCGACCTCTGTTTATGTTTGTTCATTTATTAAACGAACGAACACAAACAAACTTCCCGCCGAACATTTCACGAACTGTTCGCTAAACGTTTGGTTTGTTTACAGCCCTAGTTGTATATGAGCTGATCGGCTCGGTTCGGTTTGTAAATGAGCCAAGCACGAGCAAAGGTACACTCGGCTCGGTTCGGCTCGAATAAATTTTTATTTATTTAATAATAAATATACACACAATTTACAGATAAATTTATGGTTTTATATATAAGTAACTATTGGATTTGACTCAGTATATGCAATATAACCAGCCCACTTAACTCAATAAAAAAATTAACACTAGATTTAATAGTAAAACAATAAGTTATGAGGTGTTAGTCTTGACTCTTTTATGTTATTAGTCGTCCACCGCTAATTGTCGCTTGATATCACACCTACGTCACAATGCAACAACTGTTCTCTGACGTATACTCATCACCTCACCAACCTCAATCTAAGCCTCATGCTTGGACACTGAGATCTCAATATTAGTGTTATCATCAGACATTTCAACCTTAGTTGTCACCCGACAATGAAAACATCGAAAGAAACATCCCAATTTTATGATCGTCCATATTATTCTTCGCTCGGCGCTCGCTCGGAAAATTTACGCTCAAAGAAATGCTCGTTGGTTTTTGGCTCGATTGTAAACGAGCCGCTCCGCTCGGTTCGGTTTGTAAACGAGCCAAGCACGAGCAAAGCTCCGTTCGGAGCGGCTCGGCTCGTGAACAACCCTATCGTGCTGATAGTAGGGTACCCGTGACCAATTCTGGTTACGCCCCGTCCCCCTAACCATTCAAAAAGAAAGAAAGAAAAAGAAAGAAAAAGAGAGGGGAAAAAAAGAAGGGATTTAACCAATGAATACCATATGACACTCATTAAGTTTAGTAATAAAAGTTAGGGGCTGTTTGGTTGCGTCTGATCGGCTCTGATCGGTGCGCACGTCTGACGAGTTAGATGAGGGCTGTTTGGTCGGACCGAATCAGATCTACAGAGGTCGTTGACTGAGTCAGACGCTTCGAAACCGCAACCAAAAAAACGCTGCTCACATATGCTATTCCCTCGTCTTTGGTTGTCACATCAAAAGTAATATTTTAAAATAATATTTTAATCAATTTCTACACCCTCTGTTTTACACCCAATCAAACAATAACATTTTTATCCTCATCAAGCCCCTCATCCACTACTAGGGGTGTTCTTTTTGACCGATAACCAAACCGAACCCGAAATGACCCGACCCGAGAAAGTACCTTACCTGATTAACTCGAACCCGATTAAGTGCATACCCGAACCCGACTAGAGTTTTTAGGGTCGGTCTTTGGATTAGTTTTTTATAATCCGGTTGACCCGAATAACCTGAACAATTTAAAAACAAATAAATGATCTAGTTTCCATATTTTTATGTATATCGGAGTAGCGATTTTGTAGCCAAATTTGCAACTAAATATTATAACCCATGTTGTGGTTTTATTTTACACATATTGTAGCCCAAATGGATAGAAATACGCAACCCAAACGACTGGAAATATGTAACTCAAACACCCGAAGCATTTAACGGATAACCATTTAACCCGACCCAAAAAACCCGAACCCGATTTACCCCATAACCGATAACCATTTAACTAGATTGGGTCGATTATCGGGTAATATTTTCAACACTGAAAACCCAAATAACCCGACCCGAATAACCCGATAACTGAAAACCAAACCAGATGAACACCCCTATCCACTACACACCTACTTTATACACACCTCACTGTATTAAGACCATATGTAGTGGTCCTGGAATTTAAAGTCCCTTCACTCCACATGGATGTATTTAATTGGCTACACAAAAAGTAGAGGAAAATAAAACAATTCACGGCATGAAAAAAAAACGCCCCTTTGATTTTTAAGAGCATTCGTGCCCCGGGGGCTGTATTTGGGCTTGAATTGGGCGCTAATATGGGGCATTTCACGGCTCTCGCCCAATTAACCCCCCACCACAGGTGATCTAATATTTTTATCCATCAAGCTCCCAACAAATCCTATCTATCACCCTCACTACACATGGCCTTACGACCTTAATTCGTTTTAGAAAATTCCAGTTCCAGATTTGTCATTGGCGATCTCCTTATTATTCTCAGAGTTTCGACATTCCGATGGGTTAATAATAACGTACTACTTTTACAACTTTTAACACTCTTACCACAAAAAAACAGGTTTCGTCCACTAGTTTATTTTTTGTATGTTTGACCATATATTCATATCGATCCGGTATCAATTCAATAATCCACAGAATTTATCATGGCTTTGAAAACATATTAAATGTTGTACTTCTATTTTCGCCTGAGATGTTTAGTCATAGTCCTATAAATGCAATTGTTGGTCATCTCCTATAAATGATGAAATGATAGAAATTTATAATTGCTTTTTTTTTTCTTCTTTTTTTTGCACAAGCTGAAATGGTATATAAAAAAACTATTTTCGGTAAGGAACAAGTAAGAGTCACTCAGGTTCATCATGATTTTCGGTCTCACCACAATAAAAAAAATCTATGTCGAGTCACCAAACGTCAAGTCATGGAAGCAACATGATAATATCCAAATACATGATTAGTAGTTTTCGCATGAGAGCAACAAATAAGACACATACTGGAGTCGACAGAGATCCCAAACTTACTTATATTCCATCTCGTTGGCTAGCGATCAAGTAAAACACGCCAAGCACAAATATTAATCTTCTTAAGGATGCATTCAATTGCTCCTGTTCAACACCCCCTCTTGGTATGTGCACCAATCCTAACACCAACCATCACCCATTCTTCTTGGAGGAGAAGTGATTTGTGTTTACTAATTGAAAACAGAATAAAATACTTATGATTGGTCATCTTAAGATACATGAAGAAAGATTAATGTCATGTTATATAAATATGAATCCTATATTGGGTTGTTTGGAAATGAATACGAATAGAACTCATTTGGTAGAGACTCTTATTTTTTTGTAAAAGATCTAAGGTTCAATCTCATAGAGATTATGATTTACTAGTGTGGAGTCCGCGCGTTGCGGCGGAGTTGACAATACGCAACTAAAAGATATAATAATTAAGACAATCAGGTGGTCAATGAAGTGAGAGTGTCATGGGAGGTCGTTGTACAACCTACATGTCACTTATATTTATGTACACAACCTCATAAATAACTTTTATTCAAAGATATTATTGATCTATAAGGAAATTGTTATCATATTCAAATTTCATGATAATATTTATTTAAATGTAACGTGGATAGGCAATAGGGGGAATTTTGTTATCATAATCAAATAAAAGAAATCTTCAATTTCTTGAAATTTCTAAATTTTTCAAAAGCTTTATTTTTTACAAAATATCTAAGATTTCTACAACTTATGTTCTTATGATAAAAATAACTAAGATTTACATGGTAATAAACATGTTGTAGTTGCCACTGAAATTTTCTCATTACAATATACATTAGACAATAAAGTCCTAACACTCGCTCTTAGCAAATCAAGTAGTTAAAAATTATCAGCACTCCACCGTTCCATTACAAGTAAAGACAAAAGTTAGAAATTATACATTGCTTTAATATCAAACAAAATTACTTCTTTTAGACTCAAATGAAATCAGACGCAACTCTATTTTTTGCACCATGAAAACAAGCACGACTGTCGACAAGTCGTTGTGGAAAACTTTGGTTTGTCCGTAGGTAGCTACTGATGTTTTTAGGATTTGATAGTCCATGTGAGATGGTTGTGGAAACACTATGGGACACTGGATGATGAAACTAAGAGGGAATCAAACAGCGATTTATAATTGGTTTTTCCTCACCTTGCTTGACATCACAATTTATAGGTTCGAAACAAAACTTGCTATTTAAGGCTAATTATGTACCGGTACATGAAAGGTTGTATTATTTATTTATTTTGGCTTTTGGTTTTACGAAGTCAAGAGGTTCTAACCCATAATTATTAAGTCTATAACTCATATACGTTTAAATTCATTTTGATATTTACTCCCTAGTCTTTTTAAATTTCTTAGGATTACATTCATAGATTTCGATGAAAATTATATATACAATTTCTTAACATAATATTACTCCAAGTATAAAACTTGTATTTTATTTTAATTCATATTTTTTAAACATACAAATTTATGAGAAGAACTTCAAGATAAATGATATATCAGTCTAGAAATTGTTGAGTATTTATCATCATTACTATTGAGTGTTTATTATCATTATTAACCTCACTAAACCCTAACCGACTTTGTTGTTGTGCAACGGTTAGCTTTATGGATCATCTGGTTTTCGTCGTGGTTCACGTCATATTACAGTAGCACAATCGGTAGGGATCGGTAATTATTTATAATTATTATTATTATTATATAACAATTTAATTATTTGGTAGAAAGCTTAAGGACTTCCCTCTAATTTAATACATACATTATTCATTATTTAAATCTATTTCATAAACCATTTAATATTCATGTAAAAATACTATTTTGCTCCCTTACTAACTTCATTAAGTTATTGTACGATATGCATTATATATTGTAATTATTTAAATTTGGTTGGAATCCTTCACTCATGCTTTATAATATAGTAAGTATAGATTTAACGTAATTTAAGAGTGTATAATACTTGCAATTAAAAAAAATACAAATCTATTAATATATATAAAAGAATTGAACATTGCTGACGTGGCGTGCAATGGTGCCTTCAACTTCTTCATGAAACCGCCACGTGGCATCATAATTGAAAGATTTTAATATTTTTGAATTATTTTTTTTAATTAAATTGAGTTATTTTAGGAAAAAAAGAATTTAAAAATAAATTTAAAATTTTATCTCTCATGTTTTTACCTATAATTTTTAAACGTTTATATCTTTTATATACGGGATTTTTTAAAGAAAAAAATTACACCAAATTAACGAGCGTTTTATTATCTTTCCAACGAGTACCATAGTGCTATATAAAAAATGGAGAAAAAATCGACTATTTTTTGTGGGGTTTCGTTCATACAGGAAAAAAACAGATAACGTATTCATGTTATTCATTAATCATGTTTTTTCTTTTAAACTAGGTTCTTATCTACGATGTTGAAAATCAGCCCAATCGCCATGTTATCATCGGAATTTTACTAGGTATACTTCATCAAGAGAAGCTAGGAGAACAAATCGCGCAACACTGCAACACATGGTGTCACCTTATAGCAAGGTTATTTTTTTATTTATTTAATTACAAGAGTAATAATTATTACTATTAGTATTATTAGAATGGTTATATTTTTCAACTCTGGGACGCTCCCGGGAAGAATTGATAGTTGCTGACGTGGTGTTCAATGGTGGTCTCAACCATCTCTTGATTATGCAACGTGGCATAATGAAATGCAATGGTTACAACTTCCAATTTAAGTGTTTGTTTAGTTGATTAGGTTAGGAATTATAAGAGTCATTAGAATGTGAGAAATTAGAGAGATGTGATGAGTTTTTGAATAGTTGCAGCTTACATAAGTGATTCTTTACATGATTACTGATTAGGTTTTAGATTAGGGAATATGAGTTATTACTGATTAAAATACTATGAACATACAATGATTGAGAGATTTTGTAGTTAGTTAACTTGAGCCATTTGCAATAGGTTATCACGTAAAATTAGATTTTTTAACCCCGGAACCCTTCCGGGGTAATCAGCTAGTTTATTCATAATTACACGAAAATGAAATGTGACATAAAAACTAATGGAAAACAAGGCTATTCAATTTCGACCGTAAAAATTGCTGTGGGTCCTACCTTCTTTATTGTTTGTGTCTTTGTTTCCCCACTTCTTTGTTACTACCCTTCATTTATATTCATTTCAGACTTTCTAGAATTGTTTACAAACTATTCTATCCCACAATATAAATACTCATTTTATTATTTTAGTTTGCAAAAAACTATAATTTCTTTCACATTATACACTTACTGTTTAAATAACGATAATCTTAAAACCGTAAAACAATTTTTTTTAATCTACTTGACACTTAATTTGAGACACACGAAATAATATGTTACTGAAAGTCCTTTATCTTTGTTTAAGCAGTAGGATATTATTTTGAGCAATGTAGTATTATTACATGTAGTCAATGGTGGCTAACAATCTTCAATCACAAATAATTCAAATTCAAAGATTGCTAGTTATAAATAGAAAATAACTAATATTAAAATGTTATGTATGTGAAACACAATGTCACTATTACGGTTTTATCGTAGACATGACATGATTTTAAGGAATTGTATACATCTCTGTGTTATAACATGAGATACAATACGTAATAAACAGATGTGGAAACGTAACCACCTTAAAACTTAGGACCCATTTAAGTATTGATAAACTTTAAGTTAATATTTATAGGATAACATACGTGTAAAGCATATTTATATAAAATTTTATATTTTGTTGATGTTATAATTTATATCTATATCTATATACTACTATATAGTGAGTTCTAGATGGGTAAAATTGTCATTGCATATTTATTTATATGGGTAAAAATGTAATTTCATCTAGTCATCAAGACAAATTTAATACAACTATTAAATCAACTTGTTTAACCTATTAAAAGTAATTAATAATGATATTAAAACCATTGAAGCATTTGAAAAGTTTAGCATCATGGAATAGAAAATTTTAGAGAATTCATAATATAAGATGACATCAAGAAGCATTGTTATAAAATTACACAAATATTACATAAAACTATAAGTCAATGTTTTACTTTCTTTAAAATTTATGCTACCACTTTGCTATAATAATAATAATATGTGTGTATATATATATCTTTATATAAATATATCTCTGATGGTTATCTATATGATTTTCTAATAAAACAAGTCTTAAAGCTAAATGTAGAATATGCGCTTCACGCATCCACACTCTCGACAGAGACACGCCTGTTTAAATTCTTTAAGATGCCATCGTACGGTTATAGATCCATATCGATGATTCCAAGCATTAATGATAATTTCTTAATTTCATTCTACGATCGTCATGTCATCCGTAATTGTGGATAACTATTTCTAAGTAGATTATGATTCGTGGGTTTATACAAGAGTCTTTGATTGAATGAATCGAGAGTGTTTGATTAATGTTAGTTTGTCATTGTAGTGATGTAGTCCAATTTTGAAGAAAGATGCCATAATATCTTCCAAGTCCTTTTATTGTCTACATTGTTATGCATTTTCAGCTCTAAAACTTACCATGAACTGTTAATCTTCCTTGAAATTCCGAAGTTTTAGGTCTACATGAGCACGATTCCAAGTCCTTTTATTTAGGTCAACTGGTAGATCACAAATAGATGCATATGTATTGGAGTCTACCCCTATTCAATTTTCATGGTTTGGCCATCACTTTATGAAATGTCATAAGTTGAACACATCCTGTAATCAATGATTAGTCTAACATCATTAGTAAAAAACTTACCACATAACAATATGATTTTAGACATTATTGTTTTGTTTTTGCATTTGATCTATGGAGCGTACATAAAGTAATGCATGAGGTGATCATGCATGCAAAGCAGGAAGTCAATTATACATGCTTTTGTTGCATGAGCATTGTTAAATGCCCCTCACACCCCCTCATCATATGAATGCTTTTACAACTTGCATCACCACCACCATTCCCATCCCATCTACTATGTGCTTGTATATGTAATTTTATAATTAATCGATGGGAAGACGACCTCTGTGTTGTGATGAATCAAATGTCAAGAGAGGCCTGTGGACGGTTGAAGAAGATGTAATTAAACATACCAATTACATACATGCCAATTATATATAGCCAGACATTGTGCAGCCCTGCCGCAACGCGCGGGTTCCTGCTAGCACATTTAAATATTGCTAAACTGTAAGTTAAACGTTTTTATAGGGTAACATACAAGTAAAAGTATTTATATAAGTTTTAATATTTTATTGATGTTATGATACATAAACGAGGTAGATTTAGAGAGCCATTTCTAACAAAAGCTATTATTAAATCAAACTCCATATAGTATTTGTGATGATGACTTAGCCATGTTTGACTGAACTTTTTTAAAACTCCTTATGACTTCTCCATCCTCAAAAGTTCTTTTTCCTTATAAGTTACAAATTGTGACTTATGACTTTTGCCTCATTTTCTTCTTTTCAAAGGCCAAAATCTTCTAAAAGGCCAAAATCTTCTAAAAGTCCTTTTCCAAACAATTACCTAAACACTTTTCTCCTATTTTCTCCTTTTCTCTATAAGTCATAAGTCAAAAGGAGCTTCATAAATGAAGAGCCAAACATCACCTTAATGGTTATGCGTATGTCTTTAGTTTACAGAGTTTACCTCTCTTGATACTATGAGAATATTCTTTGTTTTGAGCTAGATTTATTTTCTTACACCCCTATTAATTATAATTAATATATTATAAGTTGCAGACATAAAGTCGTGATTCAGTTTTTTATTTTATTTATTTTTGAATTGAACTTCACTAACAAACACGGAAGGTCCTTAAAGAAAGGACTGTTACAACACAACTACGATATATACAATGGATAAATAACCCAGTCTTTCCAAATAAGATTCTTAAAATCTAGATCGAGACCTTAGCCAAAGAAACGACAACGATTTAATAAAAGCCACAACACTCACCACTTTCGCCTCTTTCCTACTAAAATCTTTATCATTCCGAGTCTTCCAAATCGCTCACATAGATATCATAACAATCCCATGGGCTATTTTATTAGCCCACACACTACTCTTTCCATCACTCTTCAGCAAATCTGCTACATCGAAAGCGAAAATAGAGCCGACTTTGCACCAAGAACCAATTAGAGACCAAACCCCAAACTAATCCACATCCCGTAAAAATATGCAAGGAGGACTCATCATCAACATCACATAAGCCGCAAATAGTGTCCTGAATTAACTATCTAGAAAGTAACCATGAACAATATTAAATAATCAACTAGGATTCTTATTCAAATAACCAAATATATGTGCATTAATTAATTAACGTGTATCGATCCGGCCAAACCCTTGTCTTTAACTAACACATCATTACATCAATATTTGAATAACTCATATATACTTCATACGCAACACAAACTTACTAAAATATGTAACAATGTATAATTTACTTGTAAAAAAATGGTGTATACCGACATTATGCTAAAACTTCTCCAATGTTTATGGTATTCATAGAGTAAACTCTTTCAACGTACTCCACACTCTAAAGTAATTGTCTTCCTCTTATCCAACACACACACAATAATATATATATGTATATATATACATATATATGTATGCTAAACTTGTTCTATATATAGAAGCATATTTTGTTTGAGAGCATTTCTACCTTGCAATATATCTACATATACATATCACAAACACTCACCCATCCACTAGCATCAAGTATAATCTAATCATAAAGATTCGATTGATCATACGATGTCAAGCAGAAGATCAAGACAATCATCATCGGGGGCGAGGATCACAGATGACCAGATCATACAACTCATCTCCAAGCTACAACAACTCCTTCCCGGGACTCGTATCCAAAGATCTAACAAGGTTAGAAAGTTTGTTACACCATCATATTAATATATATATATATATATATATATATATATATATATACATATATTAATGTTGATTGTTTTTAGCATTATATTAAACCAAAGACAACCAATTACAAGTGATAATAGTGTTTACTTTACATCTTGTTATTTATTAACTTTTTAATAAATTATATAGGCGTCGGCTTCGAAGGTGTTGCAAGAGACTTGCACATATGTGAGAAGCTTGCATAGGGAGGTTGATGACCTTAGTGATCGACTATCACAGTTATTATCCACCATTGATGCCGATAGCCCTGAAGCTTCCATTATTCGAAGTTTAATTATGTAGAATGCTCATCTCTACATTTAAGTTATTTGTTAGCTTCTTGATTAAGCATAATTGTGGTACGTTAATCTCTAAATTAATCATCTTGTACGTCTAGGGTTTAATCTAATTAATAACCCTGGTTATATGTAGTATTATTGCTTTAGATGTCAATAATTTTGATGATGATATTCAGGATTACTACATTGATAGTGTATTAAAAGTTTTCTCATAATAATAATTGTTGCTACAAAGATTTCTCGTGTTTTTAATTTAGCGTTATATACTACTGATTGATTATCATCGATCATCTTGTAAAATTGGAAGATTTAAGTGAAATTATTCGTGCATGGCTAAGTGTTCCATTCGAGCTTTAGTATATGCTAATAATGGTACGAACCTATTAAGGTTCATGTTTCACTACGGTTGATATATAAGTTTCACTAAAAACAAGTTGTATGTAATGTAGTCACTCTCCATCGTATGAAATTATATGTAGTTTAAAACTTTAAATGGGATCATTAGCTATGCAATAATATGATTACCATTTACCAAGTGGACCATAATTCATTCCAAATGCATCAATTAATTACGAACACTGTCTTTTTAAAATATTGATATTAATTAATAATATTTGCAACAGCACGTTATGATCCTTATTTTAGTAGATGAAGTACATCCACACTATATCTGATCCAGGGAAGCTTAAGAAGGTTCAAGGGTGTCCTGGCCCATCGTTTTTGTGTTCAGTAGTATAAGTTTTTTTCGTTTTTGTCAGAAAATTTTGTATATATTGAATCCGGCCCCACTTATTTAATTTGATATTGCGTAAATTTGGGTCTTATGACTTTGAGTCCCTACCATCTTAAAATTCAAGCTTCCCCATTGATTTTATATACTATTCATGCATAATTGGATATACATAATTGAATGTGTTAAAAAAACATGTAATGGGCTAACAACATAACAAATCAAGAAGTTAAAAACGATATGCTTGAAAGATCATTAACCAATGACATACAAAAATTAATTTTCTGTAACTAGCAGTAACAGATTGAATGGTAACAATATATATTTACGTGTTACCTTATAAAAAAATTATATTTTGATTTAATTGTATTTGTGACAAAGACGTTCGCTTGATTGGATAAATATCCACCCGTTCATCTAGTGGATATGTATATGAATATGGATATTTTTTTTTAAATGAGTATAGATGAGAAAAAAAAAAAATGAATATCCATACATCTTTATCATTAATTATTACATGACACATATAAGTATTTTTTTTCTTTTCCTATTTTCTTTGAGTCTGATTGTTCTTTAAAATTATATTAACTCCTATGTATTAGAGTTGTGGTTATTTAAGGTTATATCCTATGTAATAGACTGGTTGTTGTTTAATTAAGGTACTAACTCGTGTGTATATTCTTATAATAATTGAAGCACTATGCATGGTTTGAAGATTCTAGCGATTTGATTTACTTATATACTATTTTAAATATTACAATAATCACAAATTAGATTTCTTAAATAATATGAAAATGGGCATGTAATTTTATAAGGATAAAAATACGTAAAGTTTCAGCAACTTTTATTTTTTTCAATTTTTTTTAATTGATGGATTTGTATCATATAAAATTATTGTTGCAATTTTATACGAACAAACAATGTTTGGTTTGGCCGTTATTACCTAAAGAATATATAACACAAATGGAAAGTTAGTTTCTAGTTTCCTAAGTTTTGGAAGACAAATGTTACGATACCTTTTTTTTTTTGTTTATGTTAATTTGGTTAATAAAGGTAACTACGTAACGAATATACAGAGTTGAGTAAACAAACGATGTTACCGTATTTGGTCATTTATCCAACTCTTAATTTTGTTTTCACTATCATTATTGAGAAAATATTGTGTAATAACATAAAAAGGATAATAAGGATTTAATTAATTAATACATGAGATTAAAAGAGGAATATATAAGTTGATTTTCTAAAAGAGAATGGGAAGAGCAAAATAGGTATAACCTACAATTGTTGAGTTCCGTCCTCATTTTTTAAACGTCTATAACTTTTTTATATGACATTATTTTTTAAAAAAAATACACCATAAAACAAGCATTTTATCCTCTTTTATTTGCTAGGTTGATAATTTGCGTTTTATCATGATACAACTTGAGTTTTTTGTCAGATATAACTAGCATCTTTGGCGAATTCGTAGGCTCAATTCCTACTGGATGCACGCTAATGGGACCCTCCAATAAGTATATTGGAATTAGCTCTGTATCAATGAAATCTCATCATCCAACTCATAATTGGCGAATTCGTAGGTTCAATTCCTACAACACGCCAATGGGACCCTCCAATAAGTCTATTAGAATTAGCTCTGTATCAATGAAATCTCATCAAATTGTTTTGTCTTGTTCAATTATTTGATATAACTAGCATCTCTTACCAAACATGATACAACGGGTAAATCCAATTAGTCACGTTTTCATGTTCCAATTGAACACTTTCCGTTTTTTATTATTCTATTTACCAAACATATGCGGATCCAATCACGATCTTATAATAAGAATAAGAGATCTTTCTCGATCAATCCCATTGCCCCTCATTCTTCTAGAATAAGAAAGATCTTTTTCAAGTTTGAATTTGTTCATTTGGAATCTAAGTTATTCTACTTCATTTTTATTTACTTATTTTATTGATTTTGATTTATTTAATATGAATCTTTCCCCTCTCTTTTTATATTATTCATTAAGTCCCATAGGAAGTCCCAGGTATAACTTGCGTTTTATGAGGTATAACTTGCGTTTAATCATGTATAACTTGCGTTTTATCATGTATAATTTACGTTTTTTGTCAGATATAGCTTGCATCTTTTTATCAGGTATAACTTGCGTTTGTCAAACCCGAGTCACTGAGTTATTAAACAAAGACCGAAACCAGTTGGTCTAAGTGACCACTTGGTTGATTATCTGACCGGGAAAATTATAACTAATTCGATTAATAGCTAACCCAGATCTGTCCTAATAATCACACAAATAACCCACCATAACAACGATCAATCCAAGATTTGTCTTAGCGGTTTTGAAACTTAAACCTAATCGACTAATCTGGAGGAAATTATTAGACTATAACATACCAATAGTGAGGAAAAAGTGAAGAATAGAGCACGAGCAAACAGGTTCGGTTTCGGGTATCTAAACACGATGAACAGAAGGATTCGTTTGTGGGTTTCAATGGAATGAGGAGCATGAGGGTATGAGGGACCCTCAACAAAACGCAAGCTATGACAATAGGGTATGCAAATGAAAGAGGATAAAAACCTTGTTTTTATGGTGTATTTTTTTTAAAAAAAAATAATGTCGTATAAAAAAGTTATTGGCGTTTTAAAAATAGGGGTGAAATTTGAAAAAAAGTCAACAATTATGGTGATTGACAATAATACCCTTTTGGCTATGGACATATGTTAGCCTCTTATTCCTTCTTACCTTTCTTATACTAACCTCCTTTTTACATTAGTATCTCCCATCTTTATATATCTAAATTCTTAATAAGTGATTACAGCCTCAAAGTTAATGTTTTGAGTAAAATCATTTTTGAGTCCATGTGGTTTAACCGTTTTAACTACTCGAGTCCAAAACTTAAACATATCTTGATCTGAGTCCCCAATGGTTTATCATCTTAACCACCCGAGTCCAAAATACTAACTCTGTAGATTTTCTCACTTAGATTTTATAAAATTGCCAAAATAGCCTCAATATTGAAAGCATAGGTCCATGTAAGGTTTGTGTTATACATATATATAAAATCAATAAAAATATGTAAAATGACTGAAATACCCTTACACTTAACTAAATTATTGGATGGTGTTAGTCTTTGGATACATATAGTTAAGATTAGAAACCATAGGAGCTCACATCAAGACAAGTTTAGATTTTAAAGTCAATTAGTTAAAATGATCAAACCACAGAGACTCAAATAAGACTTTACTATAGTGTTTTATTATTACACCTAAACATACTCTAAAACTAACATAACTAACATGCCACCCTCTTGTTTTTAGGTCATGATTGGTACTACACATGGCATGTTGCATAAATAGCTTTACTCTAATTATGCATGCATGATGATATTTACAGAAAAATTAAACAAGGGAATAAACAAGTTGAAATGATCATCATAGGATGGTACGTTATACCGAATAGCGGTATGGTGCTGAAATTGTGCAGAACCGGTACCCACTGAACGATTTCAATACCAGATTTCATTTTAGGGGGTTGGGGTTTCGGGAGTACACGGTATCGGTACCTGTAACATTCGTACTTTTTGCATTTTCAATTCTAGTCACTGTACTCTTGTAATTTTCCATTTTACCCCCTTGTAATCTCGAGCTTATGATCAATGGAAAACTTTTAGTCAAATACACTTATTCATAATCAATTATGCATATTCAATTTAATACAATCATGTTGCATTTTTACGCTTAAAAATCTAATTCTAACACTAAACCGAAGCATAAACGAACCCATACAAGCTAGTAATCAAGCTCAATCCAAAAACATGTCAAAATGGGCTTAAACCTTAAGTTTTAACCCAAAAATACGTCAAAAACACGTCCAAAACCAAGTCTGTTGGGCCAAAGCCAATAAAAAAAACCGATTTGGGCCTAAATCACCTGGTCGCGGCACGCGGAGGGGTACTGACCACCCTGCCGCGTGACACAAAAGCCTCCTGGAACAGCAACAACATTTTAATTTTGTTTTTGAATGCAACTCCCACCTAATTCACTCCCATCCGCCTCTTAACTCCCATAATGACCCAACCACCTTACCCCAACTATATATAGCCCCTCTCCTTCACTTCCTAACCTTTTTTCCATCCCAAATCACTCCTAAATCTCTCTAAATCTTCAAGATTATCAAGCAAACTTTCTACTCAAAATCAGTGAGTTCCAAGGCCTTAATCTTCACTTTTCTTCCATTTTCTTCACATATCCCCTTCTTCTAACCCCTTGGGGAAACATCTAGGACCTTGCTCTTGTTTGCCAAGGAAAATTAACATGAGTGAGACACCAATTTGAGGCCTCAAAGGTGGTTATCTTCTATATTTTTATGCACTAGTATGTTAGTTGTAGTGATACCAATCGAGTTCACCAACAACTTAATGTTGGATGGACTTGTGTTATGGTTAATGGTTGACAAAGGAAAGCCAAGGCTCATCCAAACTAAGTCACCATACTTTATTTTAATTTCCTAGTTATACTATGTAATACTAATATATACTTACAAAACCTTCATCCTGCAACAATTAATCTAATAACTTGGAAGGTTTGTGGATACATCTCTACCTTACCAAACTCTTGAACCTTCTTGTAATTCGGATTCATTCCATACAAGAGTGGGAAAATCCCTTGTCTAAGACCCATGCTTGATCCATAAGCAAAGTGGTCATGACTTGAAACTCTTTACAATGGATTCACATTCCTAACCTAACTCTCACAATCCGAATCACCTTCATGGTGGTTTTGTGCTTGGTTACTAACTCTAACACTTGACCATCTGAATCAACTTCATGGTGGTTTGTGTTTTGGTTCGCTTTAAAGGCAATGCATGACTTTCTTGAACATATGAATCATTCCTCCAAATCTAAAATCCATTCCTTTGCAACTCTAGAATAACCAGAGCTAAATCTCTTCCTCCCAAGTCTCTTAACGGGAATCTAACTAAACGCAACCTAAGGCGAGTTCATACTCGTCCCCCTTTTCTCTTTATCACTTTTGGGGCTCAACATGTATCATATGCAAATACACTAAATGCTTTCATATACACATACTTAATCTATCAAACATGCCTATATTCCATGCTAGAAATCAAAGATACAAGAGCCTTAAGCATAATTCATTAACTAATTTTAGCCCGCCTTAACATGTATAGTGCTATAGGAGTAGCACACCACCCTCTTGGGGTCATTGTTAAGTATTCAATGGCCTATCACGACGGTGTTAGGTTACGTAGTGGACACATGGGATTGATTATGCCTTTTGTATGATTTGTATGTGCAATCTATAACATGATGATTTGAGTAAAACATTTTATTATTACATAGGTATTCAAAAACTAGTATGCTCACCAATGCTTTATGTGTTGACAAGATATTTTATACATGTTGCAGGAGATATTTGATGCGTTGATTCAAGAAACTCACTAGGGTTGGACTTAGATATTCACGTCTTAAATTTTGATTATTATAAATGTTGTATTTTCTATTCGAACAATATGTACTTCTTTGTCTTCATGTTATGAAATGGAACCATTTAAATTATATTGTCACAAATCTAGTGTCATGAAGTTTTTGAACAATCTATCACAAGTCGCGCCTTGATGTATACCGCCATCGGTTGGGGTGTGACAGTATCTGTATATTTCAGTGCTACTCCTTTAAGTATTAAATATCTACTAGTGGGGAACCCGCGCGTTGCGGCGGAGTTGACATTAAGGGGTGGGACATAATTCAAACCTTAAAACGACAATACAGGGCATGAACATATCCGATGTTATCACAAAACACATACTACTGGCCCACATCAAATCCAACCACAAATTGTCTTTTTTTTTTCCAGTTGATTCCACTCTATAGTGACCTTCACTGAGTTGCATTACATTAGTATTTACCTAGTGTAATTCAACAAAATGATTCAAGATAAGGGGAAAAACTAAGGGACAAAAGCTAATACATGAGTAAATCTTTTATTGAAAACATTATGTTCACTTGCATTTTATAGCCTGATACTTTTTCTTCCTATCATGGTTAAATCATCTTGCTATTACTAATCGTAGAGGTTCTGTTGTAGTTGAGATGTAAAACAAGATCATTGTTTTAGTATGCTACTTTGCTTGACATAGAATAGTCATTCAAGGGAAAAAAAAGCTATATGCATGTTAAGTGTTTAATTATCATATAATGAAAGAAAGTAGATGAACAACAATACTAAAAATACAAGCATCATAGAGTAATGAGGTTTTTAAACAACTCCAGATCCATACATCTGTATAAGTGTATAAGATAAACCATGTCATGGTCCTCGTGAAGCATTATACAAAGTTCAAATCATGCACGTGAGCTACTTTTTATGGTAGCACAACAATACGCTCTTCAAATTTGTCTTGTAAAAAACCTCTCAATTTTAATAATTTTATCTCTTTTAGACTTTACCCCCCATTACATTGTAGAACCCAATAGTTGACCATAAGTATCAACCACATTTTTTGAGTATAAGTTCTTCAAAAACCATACTTTACATCTCAACCACGGCGTGTTAGTGGAAGCAACCTCCTTATGTTCTGGGATAGAGGAAAGGTGTAACATCGCGTTATTTTTACTTTTACATATATTTTAAATTTTATATTTAACAAATTCCAAGTTCGCCTTTACTTGCTTCTTTTATGTTACTCCTACCAATTCATAACGAGTCGTCATTATAATTTATCTTATTCAATTTAGACGTTATAACAAGAAACTCATTTAGTTAAGTTCTTAATATATATTTGTTTATTTTTTTTAAAACATATATACTTTTGTTATAACACTACTTTCATTAAAAAAAATAAACGTGATTATGATGTTTGACCTTAATCTCCAATTTACAACAATAATAACATATGAAATGTTGATGTTGCGTTCATTTGCTTTTTTTTTTTTGAAAGTCGACGAAGGCAAGCATGTAACAAATATTAATCTATAATAACCAAATACAACCCCCACCTAATTCACTCTTAACCACCTCTTTAACTCCATTTAATTCCCCAACCACTTTACCCCAACTATATATACCCCATCTCCTTCACTTCCTAACCCTTTTCCATCCCAAACTACTCCCAAATCTCTCTAATATTCAAGTTTTTCAAGCAAAAAAAAATAATTCTGCACAAAATTTGTAAAGATGAAAAGCCTTAATCTTCACTTTTCTTTCACTTTCTCCACCTCTCCTCTTCTTCCAACCCATTGGGGAAACCTCTAGGACCTTACTCTTGTTTACTTTGGCAAATAAATATGAGTAGGACACCAAAATGAGGCCTCAAAGGTGGTTATTCTCTATTGTTCTTTTATGCACTAGGATCTTTCTTGTAGTGACACCAACCAAGTTCACCAACAACTCAATGTTGGAAGGACTTGTGCTATGGTAATGGTTGACTAAGGAGAGCCAATGCTCATCCAAACAAGTCACCATACTCTACTTAAACCTCCTAGTTATATTATGTATTTACTATAAGTTTACTTTCAAGCTCTAATCCTATTACTCTAGTAACAACTTCTTGGAAGGTTTGTGGTTACTCCCTACCTTACCAATATCTTGACCCATCTTGTAATACAGATTAGTTCCATACAAGAATGGGAAAATCCCGTGTCCAAGACCCATGTTTTATCAATAAACAAAGTGGTCACGACATGAAACACTCTCAAAATTGATTCACATTGCTAACTCTAACTCATACCATCCGAATCGCCTTCATTGTGGTTTTGTGCTTGGTTATTAACTTTAGCTCTTGACCATCCGAATCGTCCTAAAGACGATTTGTGTTTTGGTTGGCCTAAAAGGCTTGCATGATCCTCTTGAACCTATAATCTAAACTCGAACCTAAGACACTCTAATTCTTAATTCTAGTTAATCATCGGAGCTAAAGCTTAATCTTTCAAGACTTATTTTTGGAACTATATCAAGACGCACCCAAAGGTGAGTCATACTTGTCCCTTTTTCTTTTATTTTGGGACCAACATGTATCGTATGCAAAACACACTAATTCTTTTATAAGCACACATGCTCAATCTATTAAACATACTTATTTGCTAATTGCCATGCTTACGATTCTTGATACTTAAACATAATTCATTAACTATTATTACCCCACTTAACATGTATAGCGCTATAGGAGTAGCACCCCGCCCCCTTTATGGGTCATTGTTAACAATCAAACGGACCTAGCATGAATATGTTAGGTATATGCAGTGGACTCGCGGGTTTTAGTTATGTTCTTTGTATGGTATGTATGTGCAATGCTATAGTATGAGATTCGAGTAAATCATTCTAATTACTACGTATGTAAACCAAAACTGGTATGCTCACCAATGCTTTACGTGTTGAAGGATATTTTATGCATGTTGCAGGAAATTAGGGATGGCAAAAAAACCCGAGCCCGACGGGTATACCCGAAACCCGAAGTATTTGGGACGGGTATACCCGATATCCGATGGGTATGGGACGGGTTTGGTATTGGAAAAAAAATATTTCGCGGGTATGGGACGGGTATGGTATTATGTGATACCCGACCCGATTACCCGAAACTAAATACCCGTTTACCCGAAATATATACCCGAATACTTTTAAGTTTTATATATATCTTTTATTAACTATTTTTTTTAGTAATGTTCCATTCTAATAGATTCATTATTTGAAGAATAAACTTTTCGTCTAAAATATATATTCTAATAACATTATTATTTATATTTATGTGCTATGAAATATATAAATAGTTTTCAAAATTCATACTATAATATATATTTACATATTTTCAAAGATTATTATGGTGATGATAATATATATGTTACTTATTACAATTTCATATACTCTAGATTTCTTAAAACATAAGACTATAAAAGAATATATATATATATATATATATATACACATGCAAATACCAACGGGTATACCCGATACCCGCGGGTATGCTCAATACCTGACGGGTCATACCCGACAAAAACCCAACGGGTAATGGGACGGGTATGGTATGAGATTTTATATCCGGGTATGGGTATGGTATTAGTCAAACCCGACCCATACCCGACCCGTTTCCATCCCTACAGGAAATGTTTGATGCAGGATATTCAAGAAATCTAGTTAGGATTGGACTAGAAACTCACGCTAGTTTAAGTTCTATATTTTGATGTTGTATTTCTCTTTTCATGAAACAATTTGTATTATGTTATCTTTTAGACAATGATCATGCAATGAATGAAATTTTATCTTTAAATTATATTGTCACGAATTCTAGTGTCATGAAGTCTTTGAACAATCTATCCCAAGTCTCGCCTCGATGTATTCCGCCATCGGTTGGGGTGTGAAAAAAGGTTGGCCCTCATCATACCCTCCCCACACCCTACATATAGCTTGTTGTGAATTATTTTGTTTTTTGAACAACAAAGGTATGGACGACTAAACAAACAGGACATTATCGACATACAGTACTTTGTTAAAGCGATAACTTTTTCTAGCGTGTGTTACCCACTCAACTTCAAACTTGACATTATATACATATAACATAACTTAGGTAGAGCGGCAACTTTTTAGCGTCTCCTTCGTATGAACCGCCCACCGTGAAAGCTAGATAGCTACAACATGTTATATATAGCTTCAAGACCCAACTCAATAAGCTTTAGAGGTCACCTAGTTGTAGAAATTAACCCACAATGTAGTCTGGCTCGGTTAAATCTCTCCCAATCACACAAATTTTACATCCTTCCTATTATAACTAGTTGACATACTGTCACACCCTCAAATTTCACTTGCAGAGTTTTACCGCGAGGCGCGTGACACACCAGGATCCAAGTCAACGGTCACAATAAACGACAACTATATGTATAAAATACGTAAACCAAATCATGCAAATTTTATAACTTCAAACCACAACAGCGGAAGCTAAGACAAGTTTACAACCCAAAACAGTAATAACGTAAGTCTTAAATTATTTAAAACATGCAACTAAACCCTAGATGTCGTGCAAGACTCCGTGCGCCTATTCCTTAGACTGCTACCTTAGCGACCTGAGAAAACATGCTAAAAATGTCAACATATAATGCTGGTGAGTTCATAGGTTTTATAATAAATCGTTTCCATATGTTTTGAAAGATCAATCCTGTTACTACTATGTTATGCGAACGTTAGCTAGACGTTATGTATATTACTACTACGATTGGAAACCATAACTGACACGATACCAATATGAAACAGCTTGAATGAACTACTGTCATCCATGGTACGATTATCGAGATAATATGCACTCGTCCGACCTCCAGTCGACCCGGGTGGGGCAGGTCACACCCAATAGATCTATCCACATTTCCCCCTGTTGTGCATACCCGCACAATCATGGTTTCCCCGGGACTTAGGATGAGTCGTATAGTAAACAAAGGATAACCATAGTATAACGTGATCTTTATGAATAAAAAATGTGTAACATGTTTCTCCCCCATGAGAAAGTATGTGAATGTGGGGCCGTGAAACTCACCTTTGGTTGCGTCTTCTCAAAATTGAATAACCAACAATGATTCGATAGTCCCAATTACCGGCGACCTATCATAAAGTTTGTATAAGTGTTTTGACTAATAACCCGTAGGTTAACTAGTCCCCGATTGTCCAGATCATGACTATGTATGTTTGAAAATGTGTTTGAACGCTGACCCGACACATAAGACAGACTCAACATCCCGTTGGTGACCCGTCACATTAGTTGATCAAGTACATATAGTTTACACACAAGAATTACACACAGAACACTTAGTTTGCATCAAGTTTCCATTTCTGCAGCCGAGGGTTCGAACAAAAAATATAACATTTGGTTCGACCTTGTTTATGGGTCGAATAGGTTTCTGTAAACTTGGTTCGACCATTCGAATGGTCGAATGAACCTTTTGGTTCGACCCAATGTTAGTACAAGTTTGTGACCGTTGATATGCAATTCAGTATATAGGCGAAGATAGGATAATATAGAGCGAATATGTTAGTGGGCGAAGTTGTGGTGACCCAGGCGAAGATGTATAACTTCGCCTGAGGCCTAGCCCACAGTGCATATTCCACCATAAGCCTCTCTCTATATATATATGTATGTATGTATGTATGTATGTATGTATGTATGTATGTATGTATGTATGTATGTATGTATGTATGTTAGACTTAAGGTTTCTGAAGAGAAAGTTACAACAGTTTCTAGGAGAATACTACTGTGTAAAGAAGATCATGGTAACTAGTTTGGCATGATTTTATTCTTATGTTTTCTATTCAGGATTCTGAATGACAAGTGGTCTACCTAGTTTATGGTATGGCGGGTGATTTTGGATTGGGTTTGCGGATCAAGATTGAAGACTGGGATTGAAGATTACTGAGCATGTGTGTGAGATTTTGTCGAATTATCTTTGTAATGAAGTTGATCACTTGTTGCTGATTAGTTGAAGATTGAACCTTATCATATGCCGGTTACTTTGGTCCTTTATTAATCAGGCATAATTCTTCAATGAGGGAAGTTGCAGATTATGGTGGACCTAGAAGTAATTTGGATAGACTTACATCGGGGGGGGGGGAGATCGGATATGAAAGGCTTCGGGTTTTCGATTGATTTGTGAAGATATCAGACAGAGTCAAACACAGCTCGTTGAATACATGGATAAGTAAAACAGATTATGGTATTGTTCGTGCAGGTGCTAGTCTAGGTGTGAGTCTGGTTCGTGGATCGCTAGAGGTAGATGCTGTGAAGGTTGAAGGTTAAAGAACAATGCCTGAAGATCAAGTCTTACCAGAGAAGAACTGAAATCATCAGTCAAGGGGGATTTTGTTTGTGCATTATTTATGACTGATGATTATCAGTATTTGTCAGAATTGATAGCAAAGGTCAAGGGGGGGGGGGGGGTTTGTTAGTGCAAGTTTGTGTGACACCCTAGGAAAATCCCACATCGGCCATGGCCAAGAGAGATCCTTGGTTCATAAGTAATGTCTTGCCTCTTAAATCAACAACGCGTTTTGGGGCTTATTGTTAGTGGATGAGAGGAGAATTCCACAGTTAAGCGTGCTCAGGTGGGAGCAGTATCAGGATGGGTGACCTCCTGGGAAGTCTCCACTGGGCAACCAAAAACAAATCCGTGAGCTCTGGGTGGGCAAAGCGGACAATATTGGTGGTGAGAGGGGCTGGGTGTTACAGATGGTATCAGAGCCACTCCTGTGCCGTTCGGGATGGTGGGTACATACCTCATCAGGGATGATGAGACTCTAACAGGGGGTGAATGTGACACCCCAGGAAAATCCCACATCGGCCGTGGCCAAGAGAGATCCTTGGTTCATAAGTAATGTCTTGCCTCTTAAATCACCAACGCGTTTTGGGCTTAATGTTAGTGGATGAGAGGAGAACTCCACAGTTAAGCGTGCTCAGGTGGGAGCACTACCAGGATGGGTGACCTCCTGGGAAGTTTCCACTTGGGCAACCAAAAACAAATTCGTGAACTCTAGATGGGCAAAGCGGACAATATTGGTGGTGAGAGGGGCGGGGTGTTACAGATGGTTTTGGGCTTAATGTTAGTGGATGAGAGGAGAACTCCACAGTTAAGCGTGCTCAGGTGGGAGTAGTATCAGTGTAACATCACAAAATTTTTCCCCAAATATAAACACCCTTTACTTTTGTTACACTTTATACAAATGTACCTAAGTCTCCATTATCCTAACTATATATATATATATATATATATATATATATATATATATAGATGTTTATGATAATAATAATAATATTTCATTTTTATAAAAAAAATAATAATAATAACAACAACAACATAAAAACCAAATCAGACCCAACCTTCCTTCACTTTTTGAAACAACTGAGCCCATTACAGTGCTGGCCCAAACAGACCACCAAGGGCCCAAACAAACCGGCCCATTAACCTCCCACCTCTTCACTGTTTAAAAATAAAGAAAACAAAAACGCTGAGGCCGAGATTCGAACCCAAGCCTTCAGCCGAGTCACCACAACACACACACACCCACTAACCAGTTGATCTAGCATATATCATTGTATCAAACCCGGTTAATTATAATTATAACATTACTTGTAAAACCCTCACAGTTGACTTGAAAAGTCAACTGTTATTCAACGACTTACCATAATCACACCTTTTGACTTGTAATTGATTGGGATATTGTTGGTAACATGATTTCCGGCCTGGAACAAGCCACGAACACGTCAATTTCTTATCAATTCATACCCAATTATACATTATACGCGTGGAACATTCAAGTCGTGGTCAAACTTGCCAAATCAAATAACTAGACCCGTTCACTATAAATTGAACATTGTAGGACCTTCACAACTCGCCATTACATCTCTCTCAATCCCCAATTCTTCACAAAATCCTCTGTTTTTGACTATACGAATCACGTTTTGACCTTGTGGGTTGACTGTCCAATTATATTCGAAACAACATTGTAAGTTTAATTATTTTAGTGGGTTTTGATCTTCGGCATTCACACATCAATAGCCCTAAGGTTAATTGGGCTATTGATGTGTGAATCAAACAATTGCAGAATTAGGGCTCGTGAGGTTTAATTTGGGGATAAACTTGATTTTGTATAGTATATTTATTTTAAATAAAGCGGGAATGATCACAACCACTGGTCTGGACCAAGTGGTTGTGACTGATGCTTGCCTCCTGAGCCACCCGGGTTCGAGTCCCGGCAGTGGCGTCTCTTTTTGTTCCTTTTTCATTAATGCTTTATAACAAATCAAATAATATATATAATCTTGTAAATTCGTTTTTAATTATTAAAACTCTTTTATAAATTCTAAAAAAATTATTTTTAGATAATCTGATGTTAAAGTTTCACCCACAATTTTTAGTTTTCTAAAATTAATTTATTTAATATATATAATAATTAAATCAATTTTATTCTATTATATTTATAAAATTCCATTAAAATATCAAAACAATTTTATAAATTTCTACAAAAATTATTCTGAGTTTTTATAATGATAAACTTTTCTGAAATGATTTTTAATTCTGAAAAATCATTTGTTTAATATTTTTAATCAATTTTTGTTAGTTTTAATCATAATTAAATCATAATAAATTACATTTTTAATATTTTTGCACCAAAATTTTATACAAATTATTTCTGATTATTTAGAACAGAAATATGAATTTTAAACTTATAATTCTTTAATTTTAATATTTTTAAATATTAAAGTGAAATTTTGACAATTTGTTATAAATAGAATTAATATTCTATTTTAAAGAAAATAATTTTATAAAAATTATTTTTATACTTTAAACACATTATTGTGACCATCTTAAATTTAAATTTCATAAAAAGATGTTTGGTTATTTATTTATTTATTAATATTCCCTCAATTATCAAACATTTTTGATATTAATCAAACAAGCATTTATCCCCAATTCGAAGCCCTAGAACATATACATTTGTAGACTAGATAGACCTAGACATATTTATTACCTTATTATAGGGTGATACTTGACACATTTGGGCAACACCAGTATTCAATTTTTCAACAGATATAACATTTTGCTAAGGTGAGTTTTACATAGCCCCTTTTCTATTTATCACCATTTTTGGGGTGAAACATGTTACAACATCATTTATGCAATTCAATAATCAATGTGTCTATGTGTTTTTCTATGTTGCATTATGTCTTGAACATGACTAGGGTAAGCACAATTCTAGCATAAACATTCATCAGCCAAACGGTATACATTGATAGATCTATTGGACTGACAATCCCACCCGGATACGTGCCTCCTACAAAGGTTGCGTGGGTGTTTGTTACTGCAATATAAACGAGTGAACCATGAGCGTATGGGATGTACCACAATACAACAGTCACAATGGTTGATTATGCACTCGATTTACTTCTAGTATGTTTTCACATATGGACTAGATTGCCATGACACATGAATTGCACAACAATTTTTATTCGATTATCAAAACCTATGTAATTCTCACCAACTTTTGTTGACCCAAAATATTTTCAACTTAACATGTTTCAGGTTCTACTTTCTTGAAGATTGAGTTAATGCTTGAAGATGTGTGCATAGTTCTATTCAATTTGATGTATGAATTCTTGTAGAACAATTGTATGTAATTTATCTAAATCATATAATGAGAATTATTATTTACCATGAGCTACTGAACGATCATCAATACGTGACATCCCGATGTTTCTGCCATCGGTTGGGGTGTTACAATCAGGATGGGTGACCTCCTGGGAAGTCTCCACCGGGGCGACCAAAAACAAATCCGTGAGCTCTGGATGGGCAACCCATCGGGGCAAAGCGGACAATATTGATGGTGAGAGGGGCCAGATGTTACAAATGGTATCAGAGCCACTCCTGTGCCATTCGGGATGGTGGGGCAAACCTCATCGAGGACGATGACTCCCTAGGGGGGTGATTGTAACAGTACTGATTTCTGGGAGATTAACATGGATCTTTGTATGACACACCCTAGGCAAATCCCACATCGGCCGTGGCCAGGAGAGATCATTGGTTCATAAGTAATCCAAAGCCTCTTAAATCACCAACGCGTTTTGGGGCTTAATGTTAGTGGATGAGAGGAGAACTCCACAGTTAAGCGTGCTCAGGTGGGAGCAGTTTCAGGATGGGTGACCTCCTGGGAAGTTTCCACTGGGGCACCCAAAAACAAATCCGTGAGCTCTGGGAGGGCAAAGCGGACAATATTGGTGGTGAGAGGGGCGGGGTGTTACAGTTTGTGACCGTTGGTATGCAATTCAGTATATATGCACAATATAGGATAATATAGAGCAAATGTGTTAGTGGGCGAAGTTGTGGTGACCCAGGCGAAGATGTATAACTTCGCTTGGGCCCAGCCCACAAAGCATATTCCACCATAAGCCTATATATATGTATGTTAGACTTAGGGTTTCTGAAGAGAAAGTTACAACAGTTTCTAGGAGAAGACTACTGTGTGTGGTCTAGTCCAGGTTGGCTTGAGGTTGAGCTCACCTCAGGCCGACATCCCATTCAACAACGTATGTATGTGTGTATGTATGTATGTATGAAGAATCTGTGTCGGTTTATGTTATCTGTCAATAAAGAAAGATTCAGTTATTACATGCGCACTGTTTATGTTTGACGTCTCGTATATAATTAGGAGTTATCGTAGGGAATCGGTCCAAACAAGTATAAACACCCAACTACTGTAGAACTCAATAAACGGACAAAATCTCTTCAAATCTGATCAAAACCTTCACAAAATTCAACAAAATAAAGTACTCAACTATATCTATACTATCCTCGTGTAACCCTACCAATAATACTCATAAATCCGTCCATTTCATATATCAATTTACAACTTACCCAAAATAGCAATATTATGGAAATTTCACATCAATTGCATGAAAACTTTGCCTAAAATAGAAACTATCAAAATATCATTATGTACAGATTATTAAGCACAGATTAAATGTGTACAAGTGAATCCCTAATCATATCATCATCAATATCAACAAGAACAAACCCTAGATATAGCATAAAATCCCCAAAATGGGTGAAAATCCAGTAAACATCAATTAGACATCAAAACATCCATAAATCATGATCCAACTCAGTCCTAAATCATCTATATAATATCTATTCATCATATCATAACATATAACACATAAACAAATCATTCAACATCATTAATATTAGGGTTTTTATAAGAAAACTCATTATTTATGTATATATCTAGTTTAGAAAGATGTTAGGAAGGTTTTTATCCATGAAAACTCATTTGAATCAGATCTGGACACTTAGGGTTTGATAAAAACATGTGAAATTGTATCAAAAAAGGGTTTAGATGATGAACGCACCTTAAATCTTCACTCGTTTTGGTTGTAGAATGTGTGTTGGCTTTAGAATCTAAAAAACAAGGGCAAAAACTCCTTCCCACAGGTTTGGGGTTGAGAGAGAGAGAGAGCACTTGGAGGCGAGTTAGGGTTGTGAAATGATGAAAATTTGGCAAAGTGTTGTATTTATACCCAACATTGGTTCGACCTATCTTGAGGTCGAATCAAGTTATATTAATCTGGATCGACCCAAATGAAACTCATTCGACCTATTTCCAGGTCGAATGATAATATTGGTTTCCCTCTTGATCATCTGATTCACAATCTTGCGATTTTAACACATGTTAACACATCCTAACACATGAACATGCATTTCTAACATATGTTAATATATCTAATCACATAAACATGCATTCACAAGTTGTACATCATTTAGAGAACATTCAATACTTGATACTCAATCAAACTATGTAATTTCACCAACAACGGGACACAAGACTCGTGTGTGCGTATGTTTCCCCTAATGATTCTCCGAATCATTGAACCCTGGACAATACATAAGTGTAAATCAACTCCTGATGATTCCCCGAATCATCAAACCGACTCAACTGACCCAGTTAAGTACGTTGATGTGTGTAAATGTATATATATAAAAATAACACAAGCTTTAATTAAAACGACTCACCTAAAAACTACACACGCACGGCAAGTGTACCGGTCGCAAAGTAGTAAACAGATAAGACCGAGTATCGAACCCAAAGACGCGAATGCAACTCTAGATCACAACCTCTACCGAATACTAGCCTAAATAAATATATACTTAAATGGGGGTATTTTAAACTACTAATTATAAACTTAATTAAACTAAATAGATTAAACTTAACTCGACAACTAATACGAACTTAAAGAACTGGAGAAATCAGATAGGAAGAAGGCTGGTTACTTAGGTAAAATCCCTAGACACTAGCAATAAATCCTGAACCTGGTAATTAACTTGAGACCCTATTCTTATCTAATAACCCTCCTGTCAAGGATGGCTCACTAGACTTAAGGCGGGACAAGTGAAGAAATGCTAAGATGGATCCGGATCGCCCTAGCGTACCAAAATCCCATAGAAATCAAGTTAAAACCTCTCCTGGATTAAAACCCTCAAACTATGAAGCAGACTTAAACTCTACTGAAGAAAACCAAGGAAAACTCTAAACACGGGCAAGTAGCGACTCCCGCCCTAGCGCTTGTCAACTGCCGAACAATGCCTAGTTAGTTACCTAGCAATCTCGAGTTAGATTTCTCAACCTCAAGAATGGACTGCACGTTTTAGTTAATTTATTATATTAGTTTGTTATACTTGTGTCATACTCCAACTCCAAATACTAGCACGCTAACCTAAGTTGACGAACTAGATTGATTTCAAGACCTATGGGGTATCTCTACATGCCTAGCTCCACAAAACCAATAAACAAACTTCAAATAAAATTAACACCAACACACACATATATCAAATCCAACAATAAAATTAAAATCATGTAATTCTACACATCAAAATTAAAAACAAAAAATCATTAAATACTGCAAATTACGTGTCTAGTTCATAAACCTAAGCAACCATGGAAATATTTAGTTCATAGTTATAATCAGAAACATAGTCACAAAGTTTTGAAAAACAATGATAAACATGTCTCTAAAAGTATAAAAACGATAAAACAAACCACCGGGTCTTCAAATAATATATCTATAATGCACCCGAGACATTCTCCTCTCCAAAAATTCTCCAATGCTCCTACTGGTCGATCACCACAGCTTTTCCGATTGAATGAATATTTTTTGCCTGTTCGAAGAATAATCTCTTCCACCCTTTCTGTCGTATTTATCCCAAAAAAAATAATGCGCCGCCTTACTTCGATTAATGTTGGCCTTCTTTCTTTTTGGGCCGCTTTTGTGACTAAAGTCACGTTTGGAGTTTTTGTTTTGTTTTACTTTACGTGGCTTTGCCACTTTTCTTGTCATATTATTATTATTATTATTATTATTATTATTATTATTATTATTATTATTATTATTATTATTACTCCGTGCTCTTAATTCGGGTGTTCTTGACTTGACCAATGTTGCTCGTTTACGCTCCAACATCCATGAACACGTGCTCTCAAGTGTTCGTGTCTCAATTAAAATTCTTTCCTTTTGAGCTCATTTTTCACGAACACCTATAAAATAATAAAAACGAGTACTAAGAGTAGCAAAAACAAATAAAAACTATATAATGATAAAAATAGACAAACCAACTAATACACGCCTAAAACTACTAAAAACTATATACAAAAGACTCAATTTATAACTCAAAATACATAGGAGAATAGATGTGTTTTACGACACATCAAACATCCTCACACTTGACTCTTTTTCGTCCTTGAAAAAGAATTATGCTATGGAATTATAATCAAATAATCTGGCCTCAAAACATATGTTACTTTAATTTTAAAAATCTAATCACGTGCCAACTGCGATTGTAGGTATACTTGTCCTCTTAAACCCAACCGCCGGTTTCTAAGCCCCTTATCATGTTAGTTTATCTTTAGGTTCATTTAGTCTACCTAGGGTCTCACACTAAAGAAGCCACAGTTTCACCTAATCCCGCCTCAAGCTTATGAAACAAAAGGAACAACCAATTGACTATTCCTAACCGTTTTATGTAGAAAACCGAGAGAATTTAAAATCATTTATTTTTTTTTCATCTCAGCATACTTAACTCAGAGGGTGTGACAAATCCAAGTCACTATTCCAGTGGCCAGGCACCTTAAGCTTCAACATTTTCGCTTTGATTTCTATTTAATTCATGAGCTTTTTTTTTTTTTTAGATATTTATTTTCAGACAATCCTTGAGGGAGTCGAGTCCAGAGTCACTATCCCTAGAAACGACACCATTGGCCTTGCCCTTATTTTATATCCAGCTCTTTTTTTCAACTTTTGATTAGAAATTCTGACGGTTTTAAACTTATAACGGTATTCCTTATACTATTATTGGCGGTTTCAGCTTCCCCATTTTTTTCCTAGATGAGAACCCACAAGGTATCGTAATATATTTAAGTGTATTAGCTCAAAGGAAACTTGTCTACCGGCTGGGCCTACCCACATATCCCAAGTCAACACGCTTTCGAATATCTATTCGTTTAATACATATAATATTTGAAAACCAGACACTTGATTTTATCTATCATTTCCCACATTTTATAATGCAAACTTCAAAATCAGGGACTTTTTTTTTCAATTTTCGTTTTTTTCCACTCAAAACGACTCTATATACAGACTAAACAACAGTTTCCCATCCCCACTCTATATAAGAGATAAAATGAAAATATGATAAGAGATTAGAGAAAAGATAACAAAGTTAGAGAAAGAGAAGAGTTGAACAATTGCTAAAAGTGCTTGCGTGTGTCAAGTTGATTAAAAAGTAAAAAAAGTACGAACTCAAAGCATTTCTTAGGTCCTTATCAATAGTTGTACACTGACATACCTACACACGCCTTCTACACATCGCTCGCCTGCTACCAGCTAAATCACAACATCAATCGCATGATATTTCCTCGCGAACCGCGCGTCAGGTGCGCTTCACAACAAACTGAGTATAAGCAAACTAACATTGTATCCCTTGCCAATTTCTAAAAGTTGATTCAACATGTTATAAGTAGTAACATGTAGACATCTAATTAGAATGAGTAGCCACCACAAATATAGCATATTATAGTTACATGTAAGAATCTAATTAGAAAAGTTGATGTGTCTAAAAGTTGAGAAAAAAACACCATTAACACAAACATGGCAACATGAGTGAGCGAATCTTAGGCGCATTTTCAAAAGATATTGATCCACTTGCTGTTATATATATATATATATTATATTATTAACGATATATGAAAACTTTTTCACAAATAACAAAGATCAATCACCAAACAATGAATATAACAAACCCATATTTAAACATTATTTCCCGATCATACCATTAATGTCTTGTCTCATTCCTTGGTTGGTTTCCATCCAAGAACTGGAATGTCCTCATATACCGCTTCTGCATAACAACAACAAAAACAATGTGTTAACGAAAAATCATTTTTATTTGACTAACCTAAAGATAGATTTTGCAATTAGTGTTTCTTTTTCTCATCACACCATCTCTGCACACTGTTTCTATACACAAACGAATGATTAAAAAAAATAAACTAGGATTAAACTAAAAAAATCGTCTAAAATAGAAAGAAGAAATTGAGAACGTACCTTGACGGTTCTTCTCCATGAAGATTAAAGATTGAAGGTTGACCAGTGTTGAATTATGGCAGAAAATCGTTGATTAGTTAGAAGGTGACAGAAAACCCTTTGGTTTCCTCTGCTGTTTGGGATGTCTATAACATAGAAAGAAGCTTGGATGTGTTCATAAAGCCCCTTCCAAGCAAACCAACAAACTATAAAATTTTGTATCCCCATTTAAGAAGAGCATTAAAACTATATTTTACCTTTGTATCATTTTGTATTCTCATTTAACAACATTAAACCTCTAATCCACCTGAAAAGACTGACGTACGCCAACATGAATGTATCGAATGTTTGTACTTTGAACAATTAAATTTGTATTTACTTAAATTTTACAAGAATCCATCCCTCATGCTTTATAATATAGTATAGATAAGGGATGTAAAGATGTTTTTTTTGGTAAGAGATTTTTTTGGTAATGGGACATTTGGTATTGTGATACATAATGAAAAAAAGCCAGATAGACAAAATAAATCGTAACATTTCAACACGAAAAATTGGTTATTTTATCTTTCATATGCCTAAATAGCAAAAAGTGTTAATACAACTCCAACAGAAGGTATATCAATTGTGACACACCTTCCTTATTGTTATACTATTGATCAGATTTTGATTATTTAGCAACATAATTATTTGTATAAATATATCCAGACAACCACTTAATTATCATATAAAACAGAAAGTTCAAAACTATATGAACCAAATAAAGTAGCGTAAACACACATACTTAATTATTTGATTAAAAGATATTATTTGATTCAGTTTTGAGACATTGTCATTCAGGTATACAGTACCAAAATCCTGGCACCAATACCAACGCCGAACCGATAATTCCGTTATGATACCAAACTTATCCCAAGTTTATAAACTAGTTCAGAATTTTTTTTGTTAAAAACTTGAATTTCAGTCAAACTAAAACGAGCTCGGGCCCGACACACATAATCATATGATAATACTAATATAAATATAACAATATTAATATAATATAATACATATATATATATATATATGCTATAAATAACTATGACAAAATTAAGTTATATATATCATGTAATATATCTATACTTATATATATACATGCTATATAACGGGTTTTGAATAGGTAAAATAGTCATTTCATATTCATTTAAACGGACATAATTGTAATTTCATTCACTTTGCAAAACAAATTTAATAAAACACTAATTAACCTACAAATTCAAGGTATGACAAATTCAAGATAAGTTATTAATCAACTATACATTTATGAGGGTTGATCAAACTAACATTTAATAAACTTGGGCTAATTAATTATGTGAGAACAAGTAATATTTTTTTTTGAACGACCAACAAAATTATATTATTCACCCAGGCTAGCGGGATACTAGCAAAAACGCCCAATGTACAATAGAGATTATACATACATCGCCTAATGACAACATCACTAATACACTACGACTTAATATTAGATAAGTTAAAAGTTCGCCAGTTTTCCCAAACCAAATCATGTTGCTTCGCCCGCGCCTTTACCCAAAGTAGACTCATCGCCTTAATTTCGCCCATAAGTTTTTGTAAAGAACATTGTTTTTGGTTGAACACCACCTCGTTTCGACTCTTCCAGATGCACCAAATCACAGTTAAACTAATCACATTAAAAGCCTTTTTCACCTCCTTGGAACTGCTGACAAAAGAGTGAAGCACCAAAAGATCTCGAAAGTCGAATGCATACACATTATTTTAAAACATATATTTATTTATTTAAATAAAATAGAACAAAATAAAAAAATCAAAAAAATAAACTTTCTTTATCCCAATCAACCAAATTACATGTAAATGTTTATACGATCAACATGCATCTATTTTAAAATAAATAGTGCTAGAATTACATGTAAATGTTTATACAATCAACATGTATCTATTTATCTAAAGTTTGAATGTAAAAACTAAAAATATTTTAATCACTTATCTATTACCCATTAATAAAATAGAATACTAATAACACTTGCTAGAATTATTATTGCCTAAATTTATTATGATCATAAGCTAATTAATATATGGTGTCAATACGTTGGAAATGTCACAACATAAACATTGCGATTCACCATTTACTATTCTCATAATAAGCGGGTGATTCTCTTTAATATATAGATAATTATACACAATCTTCTTCTTGTTTTAATCTATATGATTAAAACACGACACTTTAGAATTTTAAAATCTTTAAAAACTAAAAGTATATCTTATATAAAAAGGCAAATAGTCAGAATACTTGATAGTTTTAATATTTTAATTAGTTCAACCTCATGGAGTGAGATTGATTTTGTATTGCCTATTTGGCTATTCCTCTTCGTAACCCTACTATAGAAAAAACGGAAAATTAATATGAAGACCGAGTAAAAAAATGGAATCTTTGTTTTTTAACATACAATACCACAATTAACAAGAGAGTTACTATGGCCGTTCATTGTAACTTGTTTGGCCGGTTTGGCCCATAGGAAAATTTCAATAGGTTTGTATGGGGTACAATTAAAAACGATTAAATACCAGTAATTATAATGTTCTGCGTATTTAGATGGTACCTTTGGAACATAAATGTGTTGGAATTGGCTATAATGTATAGAGATAGTAAGATGTGTTTTGCAACGTTAATACTTGTGAATTTTCAACTACAATAAAACATGACACTCACTTCAAATGTAATATCACACTCTTACACTCTTGATCACACACCTTTATTATGTGTAATGTAATATTTTTTTACAACTGCATCTAACATATACGAACGACGTGACATACGACTATGAACCCCACCTTTATCCCGACCTAAACATGGACCCTCCATCACATAACGAGGTGCCTTAAACATCCCGCCACAAACAATGTTCTCCTAATCCAGCTACATCAGATTCGTTACGGGGAATATCCAATAAAAGATACAATTAGTCATACAATGTCAGAAGGCGACTACGTAGTGCATTGTAAAGAACCCCAGGAAACATCTGCACCAACCTCCCCTTATATCTCAACGTAAGCATAACCCCTCCTGATAGTGACGATGCTCTATAACATTCAGAAGGTTTATTTTGATATACCTACCACACAACTTCAGTATATTGTACTTCTTTTTGTATCTCCACTGACCATATATCATTACTTAGGTACCCCAACCAAGTGACATTCAATGTCACTTCACTTTCCATCCATTAGTGATGACGAATTGAATAGACGAGATAACAAGTCAACAACGTGTCGGCATCAACTTCCCACCTTGATCTCGACCTAAAAATGCCCCGTCGAGACCATGATGATCGATGAGCCTGAACATTTAGATAGTTCATTTTGATAGATCTACCCTACATTTTCTATTAGCCTTTTATATTTCCACTAACCACGTATCATTACTTAAGTACTCTAACCAACCAACATAGATTGTCACTTCATTTTCCAAACCATTTTGACTTCGCTTCGAATCAAGCAAAAAACAACAGCGATGCGATTAACCAAATGCAACCAAACAATGTGCAGCTCCGCCGTAACGCACGGGTTCCTACTAATATGTCAAAAATAACTATAAGAAAACATAGTTAAATAACAAATGAGTTGAGCCAAATTCAAATTTTAGAAATAGGGCTTGAAACAAGATAGTTAAGTACGAACTTAGTTGAGTTCAAGTTCAACTTGACATATTTTACACCAATAATTGTAACATATGTAATTATATCAAATTGTAATTGTAACATAACGAGATCTCTTATAAAAGTCACACAGTAATTGCAATTTGCATGACTAGTCGATGCCCCACCATAAGTGTATTATTTGGTCGGCATCCTGAAGTATCTATAAGTGTATCACAAATAGCATTTTGTTTAAATCTAAACTCACACATAGTATAACTCTTAATTGTAGTAAAACGAATTGACGCTAACCCGCGCGTTACGACGGAATTTTGATTAAATGTTTAAGTACCACCATATGAGATGCAAGAATATCTACTAAATTGGTTTGATCAATTACTTCCTCAATCAAAACATCTAACCTACTCTTTCTTGATCGGCCTCTCCTTTTATGTTAGCAATGATTTTATTTGAGAGATTATCTTTTTCCAAGTAAAAACTCCTTAATTCAATTGTCAAATTACATTGCCCTCCTTTAAAACATGAATTTAATAATTGTTTAATTTAAACAACTTTCATAGCAGATTATTATGAGGAAAATACATAAACCAGGATCCAAGTCAACGGTCACAATAAACGACAACTATATGAGGAAAATACGTAAACCAAAACACGCAATAATTAAAACCATGATCTTGAAATACAGCGGAAGCAAATTTAAGTTTACAAAATCCCAAGTAAAGATAAAACATGAGTTCAAAGTTTTGATAACTAATTGTGATCATAGATGCAAGTGCAACTCCGTGCGCCTAATCCGACTGCTGCTACCTTAGCGACCTAAGAAAACATGCTAAAAATGTCAACATATAATGCTGGTGAGTTCACAGGTTTTTCAATAAACGTTTCGTTAATCCTTTAAAACCGTTACCGTTACTACTATGTTGTGTGACTGCTAGCTAGGCGTTAAGTATATTACTACTACGATTGAAACCATTGCTGACTGTGATTTGTTACAATGTGATACCCTTCGGACTACCGTCATCTCCGGTAGGCCCTGTGTGATCGAGACAATATGCACCCGCCCGGCCTCTAGCCGTCGAGTGGGGTTTGTCAGGCCCAATATTCTATCCACATTTCTCCGCTACATACCCGTATTAGTGGTTTCTGTGGGATTTAGATGAGTCGTATAGTAATATAATGATAGCCATAGTATAACATGAAATTGAATGTTTCAAAATGTGTAAGCATGTTTCTCCCCCGAAAACAAAACCAGTAATGTGTGGGGCCGTGAACTCACTGAGGCATGTTCAACCTGCAGAGGCTTGGTTCGACCCCTAAAGTCCCTCCTTCGACCCCACGTGGGTCAAATGAAACCCAGATTCGACCCCTGCAGCTTTAAGCATCCTAAAACGCATCAAATGGCATCAAAACAATCCGTAAACATCATGAAACATAGCAGTCAAATATGAACAACATATCCCTATGAAACCCTACCAATTTTACTTCAAAATCAGTCCATTCTAACACTTACCCAGAATGGCAAAAATTATGGAAATGTCACATCATGCATGGAAACTTTACCCGATTTGGAAATCTATCAAATTCAACTATCAATCATCCTAAAATGCTCAGATTATCATGTGCAAGAAAACCCCCAATCATATCTTAATCAATAACATCATGAACAAGCCCTAGATTTTACCTAAAATCCCCAAAATGAACAAAATATCAACATCTAGCAATCAACAACCTATGATAACCAAAACTCATCGTCAATAACAGTTTAAAACATTCCTACAACATCTATACAACACTTAATCATCATACAACACATAACACACATAAAACATCATTAACACCACATAAACATCATTAACACATGTTAACTTGTATGAAACTTATGTTTTACGATTAGGTTTTGTTTAAAAAGATGTTAGGAAAGTTTTTAATTGTGAAAACCATCTTAAAACAGATTTGGACCTTTGGGTTTTCATAAAAAAGAATCAAAATGCTTTAAAAGGGGTTTTAGATCAAGAACACACCTTAGATCTTTGATTAGATGATGTTTGTAGGTTTGGTTATGAAAAACAAGGTAAAAAACTCCTTCCCTAGTGATTAATATTGCTAGAGAGCGTTTAGAGGCGTTTAGGGTTTGTGAAATGATGAAAAATGACAAAGTGTGGTATTTATACTCTGCTCTGGTTCGACCCCTTGCTGAGGTCGAATGAAGACTGATGTGGTCGAATGAGGTTTTACATGATTTCCATTCTCTGGTTCAACCCCCCCCCCCCCCTTAAGGTCGAACTAGACTTGTATTTCCTAGATTTTCCAGTTTTGTCGTTTTGACGCATTTTACACATCCTAACCCATGAACATGCAATCCTAACATATGTTAAGCATATATAATCATGGATAATCATCTAAACACCGTTTAAACACGTATTTGCATATCATATGGCATACACAGATCAATTCATGTTTGTTACTTAATCTAATTCATGTAATTCACCAACAACGGGACTCATGACTCGAGTGCGTGGGATTAACCCAATGACCCTCCGCATCATTGAACCCTAGACAATACGAAATGTAATCTGACTCAACTGACCTAGTTAAGTATGTTTGGTAAATGTTTTTTGCTAAGGTAAACTTGTGTGTTTGCAAAATGTTGACCTAAACATGCAGGGTGTCACAAAGGGTATCAAACAGACTCCGGTTGAACTTATTCAAGCAGCATTGGAACCGTCTCATCGAACCCTACGATCTTGGTTTTTAGGTTTTCATTTTTTTTATTTTTAGCTTGTTTTTAGAATTTACGTTATATCATTGTGTCTTTTATGTAGCATTGTGCCTTTTACTCATTTTCATCATTGTGTCATTTTTACCGTTCAGTGTCTTTTTTCTTCAGCATTGTGTTATATTTTTCGACATTATGTCATATTTCGTGATCTATTGTGTTTTTTTTTTGTATCATTCTCATCTTTTTTTCATTTTTATTACAATGTGTAGGATAAGTTGATCCTCACAAACATACAGACTCTCTTTTAATTCTTTACTTGACACTTCCAATTACGATGGTTATTGCGTTTTACCAGCGCATGTGTTTCAACCTACGTTTCCGAATTCTTTTTGAGATTCAACCCATGATTTTAAATGACATTTGATTATATATGTATGGTGTTAACTAACTTTAATCTGTTATTCATAAAGAAGTGTTTAATTCTTAAGAAAATATTTGTCTAGAAAATTGATAATATAATTTATATACATAAAGGGTACCACGAATGAAGTGATACACACCTTCAAGCCGACGCAACTATTGGATTATACATGTGATGTTTCAATTAAAGTCAATTAAAGAGACATGTCCCTTATGATGAATTGAAACTATTCTGAAACTAAGACATGATTAAAAATGCAAGCGAAACTGAAGCAAGAATGCAAGACGTGGATATTGAATCCACTAATTAAGAGAGTTTTTAATCCAAAGCTTGATCAATGAGATTTGCAAGACCAGCATCTTCATGGGTGTTGATATTGAACGCCCTACCACGTGCCACTTGATTTTTCGGTCTGTTTGCTAGATTGATCTCTGGGCCTTGGGGCTTGTAATGAATAGGGTTTTGACCAACAGGTTCAGGGTTAGCTTGAGGTTTGTTTACTAATCGACAATAAATAGCTAAATGTCTATAACGGTCACATGTGGTGCAGTGACAACAAGGGAGGGTTGCTGGATGATGATATTGACAAGTATCACACTTAGGTAGTTTCCCCACATAAACCTTTTTCGTAGGACGAGCTTGATCCTTTGGAACTTGATTAATAGGGATTACCACAACATAATTCCCGTTGTCATTGTTCTTACGCTTCTTGTTGTTGGAATACGTAGTATTAGCCTTATCTGAAACGACTGTAGGGGATTCAGCAACGGTGGTAGTGGTTTTCTCAGTAGTTATCTTAGTGTCCTTCCTAACCAAGTTTCCTTTCTTTACATCTTTGTCTGTTAAGGTGGCTGCGAGCTGAATTGCTTCTTCCACCGTAGTGGGCTTACTACCAGTGACAGTGTCCTCAATTAGTTCAGGTAGACCCTCAATATACTTCTCGGTTGCTTGAGATAACAGGGTAACTCATGATATCTGGTAGTATACGCTAGATTTTCTCCACTGTCTTGTTTTAGCTCATAAAATTCATCTTTTAACTTCTTGATTTCATTCATAGGGCACAACTTTGCAATCATCAACTCTTTAACTTCCTACCAAGTCAGTTCTAAAGAAACTTCAGCGCCCTGATTGCGTTTTTCGCCATTCCACCAAGTTAGTACCCTCTTTTGGAGGACACCGGTAGCATAGCAACCACGAAGATCATTCGAACAATCGCTATTTACGAAGGTGCTCTCCATGCTTTCGAACCACTGGATAAGGCCGGTAGTACCATCCTCACTAGTGAATTTTGTTGGGTTGTAGGAGTTAAAGTGTTTGAAAGTGCACCGGAAAGGAGTCACACACTCTGTGTTGGCACTGTTACTGTTCTGGGTTAATTCATTAACAAGATTCGGGATCACTGCAGCAATTTTCTCAGCGACTAAGGCTGCGAGACGGCAACCAGAACATTTTCCCGAAACATGGACAGTGTGTCGGTTGGAGTCGCGAAGCATGCGACGCGCAAACATCTAACCAATGAATAATTATGAGTTTTGGATAAGTATAAAGCATAAAAGTGTAATGTAAATTGTATGATTGCACAAATTATTATGAAAGCATGAAAATATCAACAATTAAACCAAGAAACATTGAATGAAATATCATGAAATCAAGAGAGGTATCATTCAAAACTTGCATAAAATGCTCGGATTGCCCTTGTCTAGCTATAAAGCCCAACAAGAACGTTGACTTTTTAAAGGAATTGAAGCCAATGGTGGTCAAAGAAGACATGCTTTAGCCTATAAGTGGACACTCACTCCAAGAATCCCTGGGTAAGTGACGGGTGGTTCAAGGAACAACCCTTTATAATGTTAAAACGCCTATATTAATCACATTTAATCATGATATTGCTTGGAATTGGGTGACTACGAGTATTCTGGATGCAGGTGTGAAAAGGAGCTAAAAAATGAAGAAATACGAGCATTGGAACGGGCCGGAACGGATCGGAGCGAGGAAGATACGAAAGAAGAAAAAATTCATTTTTTGAAGGTCCTACCGTTCCCAACGGTGCCACCGTATTAAACGGTGGCCCCTGGGAAAAAAATGCTGTCATTGGTCAGACGGTTTCTACCGTTGGTTTTCACAGGCTACCGTTTCTAATGGTAGCACCGTATTAAACGGTAGCTCATGCACAATTTTGTAACTCCCACCATTTAAGGCGAAGTTATGGTGTCTTTTGAGTATCTTTTTCATTCTAAACGTTTTTCGAAGACTTTTGGGCGATTTTTGGCACAACTAATCATTGGAGAACATTGTCTAATCATTGTTTTGATGTTTGTAATCATTATGAACAATTGCTTGAAGATGATAATGATTCACCAAGCTATGTTAGGCTAAACAATTGGTGATCATTCGTGGTGAAGGTTTTTCTACAACTCTTGTGTGTGTTTTTCTTATATTTCTAGAATAATAATTTGGTACTTTGCTTGATTATTATGATGTTTGATCAATTGCTTGTAGCGTGTTAATTAATTTTCCAATTTCTAATCTAAATCGTACGTTCTTGGTGTTGCTAACAATCGAGATATCACGGGAAGGATTGGGGGTTGGTTATTGATTAATTGGTCATCGGGAAACAACCTTGCATTAATTTAATCCGAGTACTTTGTTCCCTTTTATCACAACCATTGTTTGTACATGAGTTATGTCTATGTAACTCTTTCTAATTGAAATACACACACATGTTTAGAGAAACCGGATCCTTGAATGGTCATTATCTCATAATTTGAAGAAACGTTTTTAAGTTTGAATCAATAATTAGTCGTTATTTTAGCTGAAACCAAAACAATCAAAAATCATAATCATTTACTTTTTGTTGAGTAGTTTAATTTTAGTTAATTAACAAAACTAGAAATTACACATTTTCCACAAACTCCCTGTGTTTGATACCTTCTTGCCACTATACGTTAGTTGTAATTGGGAAATTTTACGTGTACCACGACAATCACGTCAGTAAGCATAACAGGTCCGTCGGTTGATTCAGATTTATACACTATGCTTGCCTATGCTAGAAAACCGAGTGTACAAGCATCCACCCTTCCATATTGCATGTGTTCCATCTCACACATTAAACCTTAACACTTTGAAGGATTAAAATAAAATCAATGAAATGAAAGTAGGCATCATGCTTAAGAGTGTCTTCATGAAAGGTACTGCTTCCATTCCATGATGATGTAGATTTCCACTCCTCGTAGGACACCTCCTCTAAGAACCATGATGAAAAGATGAGAAGAAAATGAAGATAAAGGGAGGATGGTTGAGAAAAAAAGGTAAATAAGAATTTAGGAAATATTATGCATGCCGGTTAAAGCTCGGTTATATTCTAGGTCATTTTATCTAATAACCTAGTTCTCTATAACCATGGCTCTAATACCAATCTGTAACACCCCAACCGATGGCGGAATCATCAAGGTGTCACGTAGTAATGATTTTTCATAAGCTCATTGTACTAAAATGAAAAATGAAATATTATTAATTGATTTATGATTGTTATACAATTACATTGCAATGTACAAAGCAACATGTAGTGAAATATTGATTAATTAAGACTAGACCCAAAGTCCTATATGTAGCATCATGCAAAACCTGAAACATGTACAAAATACTTTGTCAACACAAGAAATGTTGGTGAGTATACCTAGGTTTGGATACATATAGTATAATTGTAGAAAGTTGTACAATTTATGTGCTATGTTATGCATGCAATTATGTAAAACATGTAATTAATTCACATGGAAAACCAATCCTTGGGTATATGGCATAATCGAACATGTAACAAGTGACCACGAATTCTCCGATGAAAAAGGGGGAGAATCAACCTAGGCGGGTGCCAATCCACTGTTAAGTTCGGCTAGCTAAGTTAATGATTTTGCTAAGGTATCATGTGTATTCTATTGTCTAAGCATAATGCATAAAATGTAAACACTTGCACATTGTAATGAATTGTATACGTAAAACTGTGTAATTATAATGCGTATGTGTATTTGAATATATAATTGTGCACATGAATCACCCCAAAATGTGTAAAAAGATAAAAGGGACTAAGTATACTCACAGTTTGCGTAATAACTTGAAACATGTCAAACCACGAGATTTGAATTAGGATTATCCCAAACGATTAGCATAAAGAAATAAAATATTTGTAACGAAACGAACTTAGGGTCTAAATTATCAAGGATTAGGCGCTTATGGTTTGATAGACTAAAATTTTGGGATTTTACGGTTTTTAAATTAAACCATAATTGGTTTTGAGTAATTTAAATTATTAAAGAAAATTTTATAGACTCAATGATCTTTTATTTTTTTTTAAATTAAGAAGACATGTTAAATAATTAAAACGCAAACAATGGAACGACTTAAATTCAAATAATATGATTTTATGTAATTAATATGAAATAAAAGTGGAAATAAATGTAAAAAGAGTAAATAATCAAATAAATATAAAATTATAAGTCATTTTTATACTGAGATATTAGAAATAATTTCAGAATTTTTAAAACAACTAATTTTTATATCTTTATATTTTAAATTGATTTAATAACATTAAAATGTATTAATTATGATTTAAATACAAATAAAATGTAAAAATATTATTTTTTTTATATAAAAAGAGGCTAATACTTTGTATTAGTGAAAAATAATTTTAAATTTTTCTGTATTATTTTCATTTAAATAGAATTTATTTAAATATAATCAATTAAATAGGATTGAATCATAAAATAGGTCAAATAACTTTTTTTATAGAAAATAAAATTATGAAAAAATTTTACATGGTTAGAAATAATTCCACAAAAAGTTTGGTATTAAAATGATATAATTAAAATGAATTTTTAATGAATTAATTATGATTTATACTAAATAAATACATTATAAATAATAAATAAATGTTTTTCTAGAAAATAAATTAGGAATTTGAATTTTAGGGTTTTATTAGACTAAGATAATTTTTATAAGATTTCTGGATTTAGTTTACTATTTTTAATAGTTAAAATAGATTTATAATAGTTATTGAAGATAAAAAGGAAAAGACAAAGGAAAAAGAAAAAAAAAAAAAAGCATTAAAACTCACCCCCTTTGGACTAGAACCCGGGACCTGCTCTGCATAAGTATGGCACACAGACCAGTTGATCTGGTTGCTGTTTGTTGTTTAAGTTTGATTACTAATATACTTAAACACATCCTGAAACATCAAATTAAAACAAAACAAAACAAAACAAAAACAAAGAAAGCTGCTGGGGATAGGTTTCGAACTTGGGTCTGTTCTGTGTTTAAGAAATGCCCAGACCAGTTGTTCTGGGTGGTTGTTTGTTCGGTTTAATGGATCGTTTTTATATAATAATAACCTGAATAAAGCAAAAATCCCCAAATTAAATCCTTATGAACCCTGACTTCCTAATCAAACAATTGATAAAAAATTCGATACATAACATAAATGAAATCATGGGGCTTTTAATCCCCATTAAAATCCGACTTTGTATGCAAAAACAATAGAAGAAATTGTACCGTTATCCGCGAGTGGTGAAAGAGAATGAGCCGAAACACCAAATGCTTCAATTCTAGAGTTTTAAGACGCGATACAAAGGGATTTTGGGTGGTTTGGATCAATTGAATGTTAGAATTTTTGGTAATAGCATCGGATTGAATGTTAATTGACGAATATATAGCATGCTTTAATGGGTTTTTAAAAAACGATACGTGTTTGGGATGGAAAAGGAAAGTTGTTGTGATCAATGTCGGCCCAATAGGTGGTTTGAATTCGGATTTCACGCGTTAATGTTGCATTTGATTGTTTTCGGGTCAGACCCGACCCGAATGGGTCCAACCGGGTAAAGATGATGGGTATAGGGGTTGGTTTGGGCCTGATGTGTTAGGCTTAGTATTGGGTTAGGTTATAGGCTTGGTTATGGTTAATAGGTTTGAGTTTATAAATGTGTATTGGGTTTAGATTTATGAAATAGTTTTGACTTTATAAGGTTTTAAAGTTTTATAAAGAAAACTTTATAACATTTTTTTAAATATATATATATATATATATATATATATATATATATATAAGTAATAAATAAAATAATACTTTATGATATTATTATTATTATTATGATTATTATTATTGTTGTTATTTTAAACAAATAAATCCTTATAAAAAATATGATAAATTTAAAAGAATACATAGATATCTATATCTATCTATACTATATTATAAAGTATGCAAGAGGGATACCAGCCAAAATTAAGTAAGTATAATGTTTTATGCCTTTGTTACAATGCTTAATTAAGTTAATTAGGGGGAAAATTTGTCTTTTTACACTATGTTGTGATGTGACTTGATTATTTTTAGGGTAATTTGAATGGGTAAATGCACGATTGAAGGTTTTCAATTTCTTAAATCAAAGGTTTCTCATTGATGAAAAAATTATGTTCTAATTAAATGGCACAGAGTTACATAAGTTCCTCTACCATTAAATCCCCATTTTCAATCATAATCATTACCTTTAACCTTCATCTACAACCCATTTTCATCTACCAAAGACCCTAATTCGATTTGTCAACCACCAGATCTGCAGGTTTTTCTCTCCCTCTCTACTGATTTTGTTTCCATTTTCTTGTAATACGTCATTGTTGTTTTAGAAATGTGTTATGATTCGAGATTGATGGTATTGTTGTTTTTGAACAGCATATTGATCGAGCGAGATGGCATCAACAAACCATGGAAAGACCGTCACACATCTGCCAAAGTGGCCAGTTCTTTCAATCTGTTGATATGAGTTTACTTAATTTGTTTATTTAATGCATCTAATTTTTGTTTTCAAAGTATGACATGATTAAACCTAAATGCAATTTTAGATCAGAATGTTTAAAACTTACAAATGTTGGAGTTAAAAAGAAATGTGAATGTACGTGCTTGGATAATAGAATGTGACCAAGGATCAGGAACTTACACCCATTTCATATAAATATCTCAAAGAAAAAGATAATATTGATCCTTCTAACACCTACATTTGTAGTTTTTATTACACTAATTCATTGCAGACTAGATGGGTAAGCTAAAAATAATTCAAAAGAAATTTGAAGAATCTACACAAACAAATAGTCCTCAAGTACCATGAAGCCATGAAGATAGTAACAAATTAAAGCGAGTAATATTTGTACACAAGTCGTGTGAGTTGGGTTGAATCGAAACACTTTTTGTCTCAATAACCGATAATTTATTATGAATTAATGATGGGTTGGTTAAAAGATGTGTATAAATGCGTCTATAAATGAGTTTTAAGAAATGTTAAGTTGTCAAATAGTGTTGCTTTGATATTATTATGTCGTTTCAGGATTCGATGACTTAAGGAAGCAAAAATGACGTGTTGGAGTTGCTCGGGCGAGATACGGAAGCACAAACAAGCTGGAAAATCAAAATCCGAGACTGAAGAGGATTCTGGCGTAGAATACGCCAAAATTGGCGTAGCCTATGCCAGTGGCGTAGGCAAGGAGAGCATGATTGGCGTAGGACAGCGGGAAAGTGCTCAGGCAAATCAGGATTAGCGTATCCTACGCCAAAAGTGGCGTAGGATACGCCAGAGTCAGAATTCGGTCAAACTTTCCTTTATTCGAAGCAATTATGATTGGGAGCTGTTTTATTATCGAAAATTGGGATCTAGGCCGGCATTCAGCCATTCCTATACACAACAACAATACACTTTTCATCCAAGATCCATCATACAATAATCTTTCCAACCCCTTTGAAGAAATTATGAAGATTCAAGAGAAGATATTGAAGAAGAACACTATGGCCATGCTTGGCTAAAACATTTGTATTACACTGGGGATGTAGGCTTTTGATATCTGGGGTTTGAACACATTGGGTATTGTTCTTAAACTTTTGTTTATGTTATTTTGTGCTTGAATTAACCGTGTTAATTAGTGATTAATCTTATGCTAAACTCATTGTAGTTAATTGATCTTGTGCCAATTTCTCGTGAGATAAGCATGATTCCTTACGTTAACACAAACATAGGATTGTATGTTCTAGGTAATGAAGTATAGTTTAATCTATCTTGATATTGATAAAACTTGATACCTAAGCCTATTGAACAATCACTCCGTTAGTGCCAATTACATTATTATTGTCTACCCAATTGTTAAAGCCCTAGTATTCAACTGCCGAATCCTTAGTGTAATCATTTTAATCCGATTGTTTACAACATTATTTTTATTTATAATTTCAATTAATTATTAGTATTATAAACAACAACTTAAAATCAAAAATCTTAAATGAACAAAGTGCAATCTTCATAAGTCACATAGCATCTTCATAAGTCACATAGCATCTTCATAAGCAATACGTTTCAATCAACTAAACAACACTCGTTGACCACATGCTCCTTGGATTCGATACCTTATTTACCCTAACTACATAGGTTAATTAGGTTTTGCATGACCCTAACGACAGGTCATCAAATGTCGACGACAAGATGTTTCAGCGAGTGGTATGGCACTTATATATTATTTTTTTTCTAAACAACCACTATATTTGACTATTAGTACATACTTTTGTTAATTGTGAGTTCTTTCAACTTACTGTTAGTACATCACATGAGCCGTTGCCAAAGAGGATGACCATCCCCTTTCGTCTCTGCATGAGCTGGCCGTTCGTCTTCACAATATTCCATCTTCACATATTTTGCTCACCTTACAAATATATCTATCTATACACACTATTATTTAAAATTAATAGTATGCTCAAATTCGTGTAAACCCGCGTTTCCCCAAAAAAGTTGAGAATTAAAATGTCTCAGTATTTTAGTCTAACTTTGCATTTTTTTCCCTGTTTATTGTTTTAATAAGGGTATGATTATTGTTGTTAGCTTTTGATTCCAGCCTAACTATTGAAGATGGGTCTTTAATTTATTTAAAGACGTCTTTTGATGCACAATATGGGGTGGCATGTAGTGAAAACTAAGGGATGGATAATCTTTTCTTCACTTGGAGGATGCAAAGAAGGCCTGAACAACATAAAGGTAAGAATATATAGGATGCTTTGTCTACTTCAAACATGTATCAAACTGCATCTGCACTTTCATTTTGTAAAATTTCAAATTTCAGGTTGCATTACGTTTATTAACAAGTCTTGTTATTTGTTTTTCTAATTAACGTTAACTATTTTGTTTACTTGGTAATTGTACTCCCAACCCATTTTTTACCGGCAACTCGACCCGTATGCATCTTTGATGCCTAGCTTGCGTACACGACCAGTAACCTAGCTTGCATTCACGACCAATAAGTTTTGAGGGAAATTCATTTTTCACCACATATCCAATTTGAAAATGAGAATGAGAACAAAGAATTAATAGTAACACATAATAGGACATGTATGCTAGAATATGAGGCTACTCATGTAATTTAGCTAAATTAATATTTCTAGACTATTTCTACTTGCTCTGCTATTATTATAGTTTTGTATTTTTAGGTTGAAGTGTTTGGGCAAATACATATAACCATCCAATCATTTTATTAAAAATGTTATATTATTATTTTAATATTATGTTGCATATTAGGTATTTGTAAAACTAAAAACTGGGAAGAAGTGTTGGTGGGTCAGCTCATCCCAACCTTACCTTACTAATACTTAAAGCATAAGTCTTTTTGACCCGAACATACATTAAACGCTCCGACCTCTAAGAATGGATAATCATTGCAGGGCTGGTCAGAGTTGAGGCGACATGATCTTGCTAGAAAGATTGCAATGATCATTGCAGGGCTGCTCAGAGTTAAGGCGACATGATCTTGCTGGAAAGATTGCAATGGTTCATACTTACGTGCATCATAAAATACAAGTGACATTGATTTTGAAGTTACTGACATTGATTTTGAAGTTACTGGCAGGAGGAATGTTATAAAGAATGAACATGCTTCAATTAAAAAAAAGGTATTACAATGAATTCAAATCAACATATCTTAATCCATGGTAGTGGTGATTTAAATGTTCATATTTTGACAATATTAGAAGAAAGGTAATACAACTAAGAATGATATAACTATCTTTACTTCAATGGTAGTGCTATAGGTTCGACTATTTGATAACGCAAATTATCTTAAAGCTTTTCATCTTGGCAATCTATAGGTGTCTATATTCCCCGCAGCAAGATGATAAGCGTACGGAAAGTGCTAGCTAAATTATACGTATAAAACTATAAATAGATATTACATAATATATCATGAGAGGATCGATAAATTAACAGTAACGAGTATCGCCCTACAAATTGTCGCCCCGCAGCAACACGCGGGTTCCCCACTAGTACTACATTATAAAGGAGGAGAGATGGCTAAAATAGTCACTTCATGTCAATTTTAAGATGACATACAAAAGGTCACAAGGTAAACAAGTATCTTTTTGCCAAATCCTTCCCTTTATGCCCATATGTGCAACATTTGATTACAATTGTACAAATGACTAATGCAAGTCATCTCTATTATTATTTGCTTCACCTTTTGTTTTTCTCATCTATAATGAATTCAATTTAAGATTCAATGCCTCACATTTTCCTTTTCTCATCTTCAATGATGAATTAAAATCAGCATCACTCAAGTTAATTTCTAAAACCCCTCATACCATTACCTTATCACACCATTTTCTTTATTTCTCTTGGAAGTTGTCATCGAATGATATTGTTCAACACTTGTAGTCTTGCACTATCGATTATTATATTGGTAAGCCAACACTTGTAATCTTGTATATTCTTTATGTATATTTGTTTAGTTATTTAGTTTCTAAGCTTTCTGTTAGTTCTTATATATGTTTTTTTTCATTATTTTGTCCGTGTTTTCTTTTACATAATTTCTAAGAACTTTATACAATAAGTTGGCAAATACGAACCAAACTTTAAGGAATACATGTTTGTTGACAGGATTTACTCGCTGCAATGCGTGATGGGAAAACTGCTAGCGTATTACAAGTTATTTTGGATCCTGCCGCAACGCGCGGGTAAACCCACTAGTATCTTCTAAACAAAATTACACTTTGTGTCCTTAATGTATCATTGAAATTATGAAACGTGTCCTTTTTTTTTTTTTTGCATTTTATGTTCAAAATCTCGTTTTTTATTGCATATTGTGTCCTTTCTAACTAACTGGTTTAGAAATCTCAGTTAACCTTATCCCACCCAGGAGTCTAATTGTCCATTCAGGTTAAAAATCCTCTTTCCCTTCCAACAGACCTGTGCACTCAGATTTTATACCCTAATCGACCAGGAGGGGGCCGGTCAAATGCGACGGTTTCGAGCTCCACCTAACCCACCACCAAATATTGTAGCCGCATCTTATAATTAGTCGAACCACCATCCATTCCCGTGGTCAGACAGAAATACCACCGTCCTATTGTCGAACAACCTCATTCAAAATACTAAATCAAAGAACAAGCTTCAGGTGACTATTGATGCTAACCTGGTGTCACCAAGGTTTTAACAGTTGATGCACCTACATGTCTCTCGAACCACTGAACCCTTTCTCTGTACACGTGAACCGAACGGCCGGAGACCATGGCCGACTTCCTTCCCTTTTGTTTCTGAACCGTCAGCGTTGGCCAACGGTATCCCTTCTCCGATCTCTTCTTTCTTCCCCCGATTCTCTCTCTACAATTCTTTTTCTCCTCTGTTCTGATCTCTCTCGCTCTCTCTAGTTTCTTTGTAAAATGAAGTTGAGTGTAATCGATATGGAGGGGATGAAAGCATCTGGTCTTAAAGGGTGAGGGGATTGTAGCAATTTTGACGAGAATGGACAATAATACCCCTAGGTGGAATGAGGTTAACTGAGATTTTAAACTCAGTTAGTTAGAAAGGACACAATATGCAACAAAAAACGAAATTTTGGACATAAAATGCAAAAAAATAAAAAATAAATAAAGGGCACGTTTCAAAATTTCAGTGATACATTAAGAACACAAATTGTAATTTTGTCTATCTTCTAACAACCGTTTAGAATAAAAGGACTTAAACTGTAATTACAAAAAAACGATGACTGAAATTGTACTACAAATAAAGGTGAAGGTGACGGATGTCACAACTGTGATGGGATGCACTTCTGAGTCTAGACGCACACCTTGAGCTCTTTTGACAACACTAGTGGGCTTGCCCGCGCGTTGCTGCGGGACACAATGACAATCATAAATTAAAGGAACCAAGTAAGCCTTTGGTAATTTTAACCGTTTTTCTTTCTCAAATTTTTTGTGTTTATGTTCAGTTTATACATGGAACGCCGTTTTATTGATGGATAGTTATGTTTTTCACATTGATCTGGTTATCGATAAATAAGAAGGCCTTAGTGCCTTGTTACTATACAAATAGGGAAAAGGAATATGATAACATTACATTCAGATAACTATTACTTAGTAATTCACATCCATGAAGATACAATACCATTATTTCACAATAGTGTATATTTTTATTGAAATTAAAAAGACATTAAATGTAACATCAACTTAGTGTCACATGAATGCTATATCTAGGATTATACTTCGCCAAGCAAATGTTTGTTGTCATGCCAATGTTAAAGGACTCTTGCCTTTTGTCTTGTAATACATGTCTTCACTTGCTAAATAAATAACAAGTGTGAACTAAAAACCAGATGTCACACAAGCCTTAAATAGAGGTCTCAATTAACAAAAAAACCGAAAATCAAAGTGTCGATGACGATCTAGTACAATTTTAAGATTGCATACGTATGATTGCCAAACATTTTTGCCACTAACGAAACCAAGAAGCATATAGCTAGTAAGTAAATGCGAAAAGCTATGTTTCATTTAAGGAAAAAAACCTTAAAAACGGGTTTGGACCTCTTGGTCAACTATTGTGGGCGACGTCTAAGACAGCGAGACTCTGTTCTTTGTGGGTTGATGACTAATGAGGTGGGTCGTTGGTCGCATATAAGGGAAACCATAAGCCAAGAGGCTTAGTAAAGCATTGCTGAGGCGAGGATCTTGGTCCACAGGTAAATTAGACCAGCCCAGCAAAAATAGGTCTAAGTCAACAAAATATATTGGTATGAACTAACCAAAAACAAGCCTAAACAGGCTTGGCTAGCCTAAAAAAGTTCTAAACCTACCTTCGATGAATCGGTTATACAATATATGCCTGTGAAGGGCTAGCGCATACCTATTTCCAGTGGTCACGGCAATAGATAATTTTTCATTGCATTCAAAGAACTCAATAAATGAACCATACACTCAAGAAATTGTAGTCAATACATGTTCTCTAGACACAAATGACCCCATTCTTATCGCATGTAAGTTGTATCATAGTTAAGATATCAGTATATCACCTGAAAATATGTATAAACAAGTATAAAAATAATATAAGTTTACGCATATAGAAACAAATACATATGAAAAGTAGCTACACTACTTAAGACCTTCGTTGTCAAAGGCGTGGCGCAAAACTGGACCAGCCCAATGAAAAATAGCCCTGAATCGACCAAAATATGGTTATGAGCCGCGTGATATTTAACAACTGCAAAGGCACAAATGTAAATGACACATATTAGTGGAAAGCAACCATATAGAGACTTGTTCAAATGAGAATAAACAATTCAAAATCACATGTTTTAACTGAGATCTAAGAACAAGTTTATGTGCTCGACTATCTATCTTCTTGAATGCTTTTCCCTATAAGAAAAAGTTCACGTGCTTGACTCTGCTCGCTATATGAAAATTAAAAAAAATTCAAGCTGAGTCTTTCATACTGTTTCCAGGATATTCAGAATAAGCAAAAGTATTGATGGCATAAAACCTCCTCTAAAACAATTTATTAAGAAAATACAATTACTATAAAATATCACTAGAATTGTTATCACATCAGAGATGCTACATATTTTGTAAAAATAATCTGACAAATTGTTTTTTCTGTCTACACAACTAATACCTAAAATTGTTCATTTTATATTTTAAAAAATGGACATAAAGGGGTTTGCGGGTCGAACCGACCTGTTACCCAATCTGGCGGTTTTGCCATCCCCTTGGTTTTAAAAAGCGCTAGGCGCACAAAAGCGACGAGGTTTAAGAGCATCGCGTGAAGCGCAAGGCGTAAAAAGCGTGGGATTTTCGTACCCGAAGCGCACACTAATTATATAATTTTCTTTGGTGGAGGGGAGGAGGAGTAGAGGCAGACCCAAATTGACTTGGGTCGATCGGATTAGACAAGATTTGTTAGAATTGCACCTCTCAGAGGATATGGTCCAAGATAGGAATTCGTGGAGACGTAGGATTAAAGTTAAAGATTTTTAGGATTTAAGATTACTTAGGATTTAGGGTTGACCTCTATGCATGTATATATATATATATATATATATAAATATATCTGTATGTTGTATCATGTTATACATCCACTATTTTATTTTATTTTATTTTTTTTGTTTTTTTAGTGTTTAGTGATTGCCTAATTATTCATTAATATACAGTGTGCATTTTGTTTTTGTCGAGCCGGGGGTCTCTCTGGAAGCAGCCTCTCTATCTCTAAAGATAGGGGTAAGGTTTGCCTACATCCTACCCTCCCCAGACCCTACGAATAGCGTCGCTATTAGTGGGATTTCCTGGGTACGGTTGTTGTTGTTGTTGTTGTTGTTGTCTTTATATATCCCATATATATTCCATGAGTTTTTAGCTTCATTTACCCAAAATATAGCTATAAATAAGGTTTTTATGTGATTTTACCTATATGTACAACCCAAAAACACCAAGGTACAACATTTTTATGCATAAAAAAATACCCTGTGTACGTGAGGCGTGCGCCTCAGGTGAAAAGCGACTGAAATTTTGACAAAAAAGCGCCTGAGGCGCTCGCCTTTGGGAAAAAGGATAGGCGCAAAGCCCTGAGGCGCCCTAGGCTGCACCTTGATGCGCCTTGCGCCTAGGCGCGCCTCAGGCGCGCTTTTTGAAACCCAGGCCATCCCTATTGCTAGCATTGGGATGCCTTTACCAAAAACAATGGAACCTCTTCGATAGGCGGCCCTGCACCAAGTTGTGATTTGCCCGAGTCAAGTACCTGCTGCAACCACTGGACGTTGATATAAGGTGTTCTCATCATTAGAAATGCAAACAATCAAAGATAAAATCATTAAAATGATGACGTTGATAAAGATCTCTAATTTAAAATCATGTTTGACTTTCAAGAGTCAAAAGTATTGGTTTTTATTGTTGAAATTAACAAGATTTACATTAAAAAAATATCCAAAACCTCAACATCATTCAACAAAACAGAAACAAAAACAATCCCCAAAACAAATGAATTTAAATTAGCATGAAGATTTAATTCGACGCTTACTTTGAACATGATACTCACCTTATGGTTGAAACTTGGAATTGTACCAGTGAAGGTTTAAAAGTAGGGAATCATACCTTGAGGCATTTTCCCTTTGCTTGAGGCATACACCTTGAGGCGTAAGCCTGAGGCTGAACTAAAAAATAAATATACAAATAATTTATTTATTAGGGTCGTGAGCATTCATACATATAATAGCTGATTTTTTTTTATGATAGGCTATTTTTAAATAATCTATGTGTTTTACGTCTTTACCGTATGCTCGCTTATCTATTAATTGAACTAACACGAACAACCTTATTTTCTTAAGAAAGGAAACTTATACCAACTAGTGTTTTTTACTATCGCGCGTTGCGCGATTACATTACGACTTTGTCCTGGGACAACTAACACCGTCACCAAGGGGCTACGGCCGTTGATGGATTTGTACATCCTCTCGAGTTATCTGGTAAACCTTTGGTCGTGTCCGAGCTGAAACGGCATAAACATGAAGTGAGGACTGAGATAACTACTTGAGAAAATAAATAATAAAAAAACAAAAGATTGTTTGAAAAACAAAGAAGCTGCTACATATCATATAGTATGATGCTATCAATAACACCCAGCTAGAATAATCAAGAGTACACCCATAAAGCAGTTTTAACAACCTTGAAATCCAAACTACTATGTAATCAATGACTATGATGCTAACCACACATTATGTAACACCATCTTTTGTAATGTTGCCGACGGACTCATGCTAAAGTAAAACCTCTCATGGACTCGTAGCTGATATAAAGGTCGCTGACATTATAGTGTAAAGATTAAAGATTAACTTATCACCCCCTTATTTAACTTTGTAACCAACATTACACATATAAACAACATTGAACAACCTTGGAATATAACGACTTTGTAACTAACAGATAAACCACTCCATGGTAGCACAGCAATTTCAAAGGAGATGCTTCTTAAAATTTAACATTTTGTACCCAATAAACAACCAACAACACAGATCATTTTCACATGTAAAAGACTTTGTAATCAATGACTACGACACTAACAATAAATGAAGCACACTTAACACCATCAACAGTAAACTAAGAAACAATGTCTTAACTTAAAACATGGGAAAGAAAATACAACCTAAATTTTGGCATTCAAGGAAGGTGTTCGACAAAATGCCAGGCAACGATACCAAGTCAAACTGAATATGTAGAGAGGAAGGAAAACACAACGGTGATGAACGAATGAGCAGACGTAGCCACAAAATAAAGAATTCAAAACAAATAAGAGTTTGTAGAAGATGGCGATGATACCAAGTTTGTGCAAGATAGTGATGAGGATGGCGGGTTATACCAACTGGAGTCGAACTCGAGCTTATACACTCATCGACCAAGGGAAACACCTAAACCACCACATCAACACAAATAAGCACGATAAAGGCGGGAAGTCAAAGGTGTAAAAGGACAGAAATGCACCATACGTTTAAATGAAGCTGGACGTCTTGGTAATCAAGCAAAGCTATGCTTAGACTGTTGCCTAATTGTTCAAAATTTCCTTTCAATAATAACATATCAATATAAACAAGATCGCAGGCTTAGCATTATCACCCCAAAAACCCTGCAACTCTTCAAAACTGAAGAGAACCACAAATAAAAATGCAAAACACCCAAAAAAAAAAAAAAACCATCGCTTCAAAACGCCCAACTTTAATTGTCCATTTCAAAACAATAGCCAACAATATCTTACCTTGAAATTTAGAAAAGCCAAGAGCTTAGGCAAGTCTTGAGCACTTATCCCATCTACAACAGCAAATAATCATAAACAACGAAGAAGAAAGAAGTAACAGCAATGACAATCAATTCTCACTACCACCACCTTGGAATCTCTAATTCTTACCTGGTACCGCAGCAAGAGTCATCGTAGTGTCCGAAAAGTTGATTCACCAGGTACAGAGAAATAGTAAATCAACTTATTACTAAGAATATTAGGTAGACATTAAAAAATGAAACTTCCTAGATCCTCATATGCAGAAGGTGAGCAATGCAAGGGTACAAATTAGCACTACTCAATTTATTATCCTTTGCTTCTTTAAGCAACAGTAGAACTGCAAATTTATAAATAAAAATATTATCAATTATATATCCGTAAATTGAGATATTAATTACGATTTACAGTTCATACTAAAATACTATGTTGATAAGAAAATATTTTTCACCGTGACGATGCAAACACAACTTAAATTGTGGTAGATATAACTTCAAAGTTAAATCAGTTTAACGAAAAGGCGTAACCAAAGTAACTGTGATTATAGCCCAAACTGAAAACACAAAAAAAAGTAGGTGACACTCAACATGTAAAGTTAGATTGTCGTTTTACTCGACTATAAAACGTGCATATAATAATAATCTAATGAGCCCTTATGCAGTTCATTATTTCACAAATTACTTATTTAATGGGTGGTTACCTATTACGAACTCACTGCAAGATTGATAGAAAGCTAGTTCCGTCTAAATAAAAAAGATAAAATTGGTGAAATGTAATATATTACATTTTATATAACAAAAAATAAAAAGGTTGGCACTCACATCATCTTCCCTAAGTAGGGATTCCTAGAAGGTTAGCACTCACATCATCTTCCCTAACCAAGGATTCAGGCATGGGGTACCCCTGCACACAGTCACCACAAAAATACATAATAATCGAGTAGCCAACAAACAGACTGCTTTGAGAAAAATAGCTACTTCTCATTAATAAACACATTAAAAAAGATCTACCACATACCTTTTGGTTGCAGGAGTGGATGTTTTCGCATCTTCATTTTAATCTCCTTCTTCGTCTCCATCTTTAGTAGCCAACCCAGTCTAGTGGCACGGTCCGTGTAAACACTGATTACCCTTTTGAAACTCACAGATTTGTAAGTAAATGAATAAAATTTTAACAACATACTAATAAGTCAAGTTATTGTATCAACATCAAGCCAAATAAGTTCAACCTTGAAGTCACTTAGTGATTTAAATGAAACCCGCAACCCCAAACGTTATTCATATTCATTATTTTAGAAGTTGGAATTAGAAGAGGTTGGGATAAGATGCCTACCGCAGATCAAATTGAAGGGGTAATTTGGCGTCGTGTGTTGGTGGCGGTGACAGTGGTGTAGGAGGTTTGAGGGTTATGCAAAGTTAAAGGGAAGGTGGGTTTGAGAGTAAGTTGAACTTGAAAGGTTTGGAAAAGCTGAGATACAGAAGGGAGGGAAGGGTTTGGAGAAGGGTCTGGAAAACAAAAACTGAAAAACGTGAAGAGGTGGAGGAAAACGTGTAGCACAGTCAGAAGGTGGAAGCTGATATCCAATAAGACTTTGCCAACAGTTAGGGTGGTCCAATAACAATGTTCCACACAAGTGCGAGCACTATTAAAGTTGTTCACCGAGATGGGTAGTGATGTCTCCTAGAAAAGACGAAAACACCCTAAAAACACAGATAGTTACGAAGATGCCATAGGTACCATTAAAAAAAATTGGCTAATACGGGGATTGGAAAGATTCGAACCAGACCAACTAACCAGACAAAACAATAGCCAAACCAACTGCACCATGTAAACTTTTGTTATCATTATTAAAAAAATCAGTATTTAACATAAGAAAAAAATAAAAAAATAATAAAACTACTGTTTAAATCACTTGGTATATTAATATAGTTAAATGTCACATGAACAAGCCGCCCTCCGTGTTCATTCCTTTTCATTTAGAAACGAACTACACACTATATAAGAAACGATGTCGGTATGTACATACCTCAACTCAAAATCCGAATGCTTGTTGGGATATTGGATATATTATTTGATGTTATGAGTCCTTTAAATAGTTATCTTAATGCTTTCTGTTATCAACCTGGTGTCCTAAAACTTGTCATCTTATGCATCTAGGAAAGTTACTCAACTAAACAGGCAAGGGGTAAACTTGCTGCTCTAACTTATCTTGAGGGTCTATGAATAATTAAATTGATTTAGTGGTAAGGAACTGTGGAGTAACTTGAACAGTTTGCATCATGAGAGAAAGCTAGGATTTCGAAGGCTGACTAACATTGATAAAGTTGAGAAAACTAAATGAATGACAGGTAATACTTATCATCATAACCAAAAGACTTATCTAAGCATTGTTCTATATGACCTTATGTTCGCAATTTGAAGAACAAGATGAACCAGTCGCAATTTTAATCGTTCGATTTAGCCTCGAAGACGATCAGGTTAGTACAATTATTATACATGATTTTGATCGGAATTTGATGTTCTATAATAGCCCTATGATTTCGTTAATTGACGTGGTCGAATTCGAGGTCAATCAAGGGTTATGGTTCGATCAAAACTATAGGGGCTAAAAGTGTAAACTTAGAAAATAAAGTTAACCAAGTTTTTTAACTAAGTTAGGCTAAAGGACAAATGGTGTAACAAATTGATAAAATAAAGGATATAAGAAGTGAAAATTTTCCATAAAGGACAAATGATGCAATTTCAGTAATAACTAAAGAACAATTTGTGTAATTCTCTCTTATTTTTTAAAAGAGTCATACAATTTTTACTAAGTAGAGAATTTGTATAAAACATTAACCAAATAACAAACTTATTGTTTGGTAAATAAGCCCAATATTTTTATTTCCAATTTAAACTTATCCCAATTGCTCACTTAAACAAGCCCATAATTCTTATCAGAAAAATAAAAGCCTTTTTTTCTTGTTTACCCAATAACCCAATTCCATGTTCATTGCTAACGGAATGATTTAAATGAAATTATAGTTATAAATGTGTTTAATCACGTTGTATATAACCTAGACAAAGGGTATGTTTGACAAGGAGTTTCTAGCTTTAAGCTTTTAAGAAACAAGTTTATACTCAATAAAAAGTCTTGTTTGGTTAGAGGAGCTTGTAGCTTTAAAGCTCCATATTGAAACGCTACTAATACTAGCGTTTAAGAAAAAACTCCATATTGAAACGCTACTAGTACTAGCGTTTAAGAAAAATAATAATATACAAGCTTTTATGAGTAAAATGACACAAATACCCATTTTACCATTAAAAAAATATTTAAAAAACATACATATAAGCTTTTAACTATGCCTATTTAGGTCATTTTATATATTTTATTAAAATCCCCAGGTACTCTACCAAACCACTAAATATATCTAAAAAGTTACAGCTACCAGCTAGTTTTGCTAAACATATCCAAGGTATTTACATTGTCTAATAGACTTATATAAATTCCTATTCAATACATAAAGCCAATATTTTCGTCCATACTTCATTTTGCAGGTTTATCTCAGAATGTGGTCATCCGATATGGTGTTAGATCTTACCAGATTATGTATGCCATCTGATCGGGTATGAGATGAGTTTTGGAATCATAATCCCATATTCGATCACAAAAAGCATTTCTCATACTCAATTTTTTTTTTTTTTAAATTAAAAAGACTGTTGACTTTCAATCCAGGACAAAGAAAATTACATCGAGATAACGGATAGGTGGGCAACAAGCTGCGCCGCCACCCCTTTCTGAATACTCAATTGGTACATATTACTTGATACCGGTCGGCCAGATCTACGTAGTTCTCCTAAAGCGTCGGGTATATCTGTTTATGATATTATTCATTAAAATTTCGTTGTTAAGATTTCCATTACTTGAAACTCAATCTTCCACTCACCCCAATAGCCGTCTTCAAATATCATATACTGATATACTCAAGTGCACTTTTAACATTTTTTTTATACTTTCAAATTTGTTATAACTTCAAAATACTATTTATCATATCTCTTAAATCATAGTATATCAATATATTTGATTTTATTGCTGTAAACGAGTATGGGTTACTTAACATCATACGCGTCCCAAAGAGACAGAAAAATTTATAATTAATTGAAGGGGTAGGGTATCAATTCTGGCGCGCAGGCGCACCCTGTTGGGTTAATCTTGATGGTTCGGGTCGGTTCGTATTGATTACGGGTCAAGTGTTAACGAGTTGCGGGAACGGTTAGCAGTCCAAGTCAATTAAACTGTATACAGATTTGTGTTGCGGATTGTTAGTTCACGTGTCAAAGTATTGGTATGCTTCACTTGAGTTGTATGGCTGGAAATAGAGACGTTGGAGTGGGTTTATGAAACAGTCAAAGAGTCAAGAAAGTTTAGCGATTCTTTAGGTAGGAATTAGTTTTAGTTGTTTTGTTTATTCCAAGATTAGTGTATCTGTCAAGTCTATAAGTAGACTTTAGATTATTGAATTATGTACCTTCCTCATTTTAATATAGCAGTAGCCTTTTCATCTTTTGGTCTGCAAGTTATTTCAAATACATATTAGTGTGATTGAGTGAGTGTTGTCAAAGGGGCCTGATCCAACATTTGGTATCAGAGCGAGGGTGAAAACCGAGAAGCCGGTTTGAGAGTCGTGTACGGGAAGAGGGTAGCAGTCCCTCTAAACTGCAGGGCTGCGAAGAGAAAGAAAAAGAGGTATTCGAGTAACAAGAAGACGAGAAGAGAAGCCCCGGTTCTGTGTGAACCGAATGCGGTACTGAGTGAGCCATAGAAAGCGTTCTAAGTGAACCCGGAAGAGTAGATAAGAATGATCTATGTGATCGAGGAAAAAGATCTTAGTGATCGGGGAATGGTTCGGGGTGAACCGAACACACACGGCCCTGTGTGAGCCGGGATAAAAAGAAGTGGTGATCTGTGTGAAGCCTGTTCATCAGGTCTATGTGATTCGAATCTGAATATATCTGTGTGATCGAGTGGCGAGAAGCCGGTGTGGTCGAATCAAAAGTCTGTGTTAAGTGGAGACCTGTGTGGTGTAGATAAAATCAAGAATGAGGTACTATATGCGAACCCTTTGTGTGTAGAGCCGATCTAAACCTTAGTGGTGTTGTGTGAGTCGATTAAGATCTGTGTGATTAAAAAAAAACCTGCAAGTGTGTGGGTAGCCCGGAGATTTTGATAAAGAAGAAAACGACGTGTGTGGTTTCGTCTAGATAAAGAGAAGTCAAACTTCAGGAGTTGTGATAAAGAGAAAAAAAACGAAGAAAATGCACTGTTTGTCCATGGGATATGTTTCGTTATAGAAATTTTAGGACGTTTACGACTCCTTCGTCTAGACAGTTTGTTTCTTTGGCATCAGAAAAAAGTGGTGAAGTGATTTGTGCTGGAATACTTGATTCATTTGAGATTTTGGTTAGGACGGGTCGATTGTTGGATGTTCTTAGCGGTCATGAAAGTCCAGTTCATGGATTGATGTTTTCTCCTACAAATGCAATTTTGGCGTCATCTTCATGGGACAGAACCATTCGACTATGGGATTTTTTTATGGAAAAGCTTTGTGCTAGATTGGTGTTCTGTGTGAACAAAAGAAAGTACTCTAATTTGTAGTGAAGTGGTGATCTAGAAGTTATGTACCAGTGTGATTCGAGAGCTGAACGAGGGATGTTTCGTGGCTGCATCAGTGGCGAAATAGTACCGAGCGATGGTGATATACGGCTGCCAAAACTGGTGAGTACCAAAATAACCGACAATAAGTTTAAAGAAAGGGATTTAAGAAAGAAGCGTGAGCAAGAATTTGAGTCGGATCTATGTGAACCGATCAAACAAAAGGAACAAGATGAGAAGAAAGAACCGACATCAAGATTAAGGGGTGAATGTTGGGTTAATCTTGATGGTTCGGGTCGGTTCGGATTGATTACGTGTCAAGTGTTAACGAGTTGCGGGAACGGTTAGCAGTCCAAGTCAATTAAACTGTATACAGATTTGTGTTGCGGATTGTTTGTTCACGTGTCAAAGTATTGGTATGCTTCACTTGAGTTGTATGGCTGGAAATAGAGACGTTGGAGTGGGTTTATGAAACAATCAAAGAGTCAAGAAAGTTTAGCGATTCTTTAGGTAGGAATTAGTTTTAGTTGTTTTGTTTGTTCCAGGATTAGTGTGTCTGTCAAGTCTATAAGTAGACTTTAGATTATTGAATTATGTACCTTCCTCATTTTTAATATAGCAGTAGCCTTTTCATCTTTTGGTCTGCAAGTTATTTCAAATACATATTAGTGTGATTGAGTGAGTGTTGTCAAAGGGGCTTGATCCAACATTTGGTATCAGAGCGAGGGTGAAAACCGAGAAGCCGGTTTGAGAGTCGTGTACGGGAAGAGGGTAGAAATCCCTCTAAACTGCAGGGCTGCGAAGAGAAAGAAAAAGAGGTATTCGAGTAACAAGAAGACGAGAAGAGAAGACCCGGTTCTGTGTGAACCGAATGCGGTTCTGAGTGAGCCATTGAAAGCGTTCTAAGTGAACCTGGAAGAGTATATAAGAATGATCTATGTGATCGAGGAAAAAGATCTTAGTGATCGGGGAATGGTTCGGAGTGAACCGAACACACACGGCCCTGTGTGAGCCGGTGGATAAAAAGAAGTGGCGATCTGTGTGAAGCCTGTTCAGGTGAAAAGCGCAATCAGGTCTATGTGATTTGAATCTGAATATATCTGTGTGATTGAGTGGTGAGAAGCCGGTGTGGTCGAATCAAAAGTCTGTGTGAAGTGGAGACCTGTGTGGTGTAGATAAAATCAAGAATGAGGTACTATGTGTGAACCCTTTGTGTGTAGAGCCGATCTAAACCTTAGTGGTGTTGTGTGAGTCGATTAAGATCTGTGTGATTAAAAAAAAACTTGCAAGTGTTTGGGTAGCCCGAAGATTTTGATAAAGAAGAAAACGATGTGTGTGGTTTCGTCTAGATAAAGAGAAGTCAAACTTCAGGAGTTGTGATAAAGAGAAAAAAAACGAAGAAAATGCACTGTTCGTCCATGGGATATGTTTCGTTATAGAAATTTTAGGACGTTTACGACTCCTTCGTCTAGATAGTTTGTTTCTTTAGCATCAGAACAAAGTGGTGAAGTGATTTGTGCTGGAATACTTGATTCATTTGAGATTTTGGTTAGGATGGGTCGATTGTTGGATGTTCTTAGCGGTCATGAAAGTCCAGTTCATGGATTGATGTTTTCTCCTACAAATGCAATTTTGGCGTCATCTTCATGGGACAGAACCGTTCGACTGTGGGATTTTTTTTATGGAAAAGCTTTGTGCTAGATTAGTGTTCTGTGTGAACAAAAGAAAGTACTCTAATTTGTTGTGAAGTGGTGATCTAGAAGTTATGTACCAGTGTGATTCGAGAGCTGAACGAGGGATGTTTCGGAGCTGCATTGGTGGCGAAATAGTATCGAGCGATGGCGATATACGGCTGTGTAACACCCCAACCGATGGCGGAATCATCTAGGTGTCACGTAGTAACGATTGTTCAAAAGCACATGGACTAAAATGTAAATATAATTATAACACCATTCCATTATTCAAACCAAAATGCAAATTGTCTTAGAGTAATACAAAACATAATAGACAAAGTTCAATTTTATTAAAGCACTAGGTCCAACACCTAAGCATGAATAACAAAACTTGATCAAACTGCACCTGAAACATGTACAAAATATTTTGTCAACACATATAATGTATTGGTGAGCATATCTATTTAGTTTAAGTAGTAATTCGCAATTTATGTGCTATGATATTGTAATATGTAAAAGGGTCAAAATCAAGCCTCACGTCGTTCAACAAGCGTTCATACATCGTTCAATAAAAACCATAACAATGACCAAGGACTTAACTCGTTCACGTAAGTCAATCAAGGGATAACTCGTAGTACTACTTATTGTTAGGTGCGGCCCAAAGGTTAATGACTTTGACAAATCGTTCATACAATTCACACAAAACATATCAAAGAGCACATTGCTTTGTAAAAAAAAACATATGTAAGTTTAATAATAATGGTACATGAATCACCCCAAAAGAGTAAATAGTAAAAAGGGGAAAGATATACTCACAGTGTGCGTAGGGATTTGATCCTACCGAACGGTGAGTGTTTAAATAATAAATATCCCAATGATTTAACCTAAAAGAATAATAATTTATAAGAGAGTGAATCTTAAAATCTAAGGTATCGAGGATTGGATACTTAGGGTTTATAAAATTTGGGGATTTTAGAGTTTTTGAATTAACCCTAATTTGTTTTAATTAAATAAATACGAATAAAAGTGAAAAAAATAATAATAACCAAATAAATATAAAAATTTTAAGTCAAGTTTATTCTGATATGTATAAAATATATTCCAGAAGTTTTAAACTCAAAATTTTGATATTCTAGTAATTTATATTGATTTATTATTATTAATAATGAAATAATTAGGAAATAAATACAAATAAAATACAAAAACATTATTTTCATTTTTGAACAGTGGCTTAGGTATGCTATAAGTGAGGTATAATTTTATAAATTATTTTCCATCTTATTTTTAATTAAAACAGAATTTAATTGAATTAAATCAATTAAATCTACATAAATTGTAAAAACGGCTAAAAATTATATTTTTACAGCAAATAAAATTTGTATAAGGTTTTATATGGTTAGGAATAACTTCACAAAAATTTTGGTGTTAAAATGATTAAAAATGAATTTTTTATGAATTAGTTATGATTTAAACAAAATAAATACATTAAAAATAATAAATAATATTTTTCGAAAAAAAAATAAAATTACAAACATAAACTTTAGAGTATTGGTGGCCCGGTATGAAGAAGGACATAGCTCACTATATGGCTAAATGCCTTACTTGTGCCAAGGTCAAAGCTGAACATCAACATCCATCTGGTTTGCTTGTGCAACCAGAGATTCCTGTGTGGAAATGGGAGAACATTGCTATGGACTTCATTACTAAACTACCCCGCACTACTCGAGGTCATGATAGTATTTGGGTCATTGTGGATCATTTAACCAAATCCGCACATTTCTTGCCCATCCGTGAGACTTACTCGGTTGAAAAATTGGCTAATCTATACATTGCCGAGATCGTTAGTCGTCACGGAACTCCTTTAAGTATCATTTCTGATCGTGATAGCAAGTTCACATCTCGTTTTTGGCAAACTCTTCAAGACGCATTGGGAACCAAACTAAATCTTAGCACAGCATACCATCCTCAAACAGATGGTCAGACGGAGCGTACTATTCAAACGCTAGAAGATATGCTTCGAGCCTGTGTCATAGACTTTGGTGGTAATTGGGATTCACACTTACCTTTGGTTGAGTTTTCGTATAACAATAGTTATCACGCCAGCATCCGTATGGCACCGTTTGAGGCCCTTTATGGTCGCAAATGTCGTTCTCCTGTGTGCTGGAGCGAGGTTGGCGACACTCAGATTACCGGTCCTGAACTGGTCCAAGAGACAACGGACAAAATTGCTTTTATTCGTGGATTGATGTGCTAAAAGTAGTTTAATAAAAATAACTAAATTAACCCTAAAACTAGACACCTAGTAATACTCTAGACTCTCTAAAACTAAACTACTGACAGGCAAGTGAACCTATCGACTCTAGTAAAGCTAAAGTAAGTCCGGATATCGAACCCATGAGACTCTAATGGAAAACGTATATTAGACTCAATTACTTATCTACAAACTGACTTAATAATGTTTTGTTGCTTAAAGGGGGGTTTTTCTAACAAACTAATGCAAATAAATAAAATAAAACTAAAATAACTTAAAACACAAGCTGGAGACTGGAACTGGGATCAGATGATAGGAAGGCACTACCTAGGCTAGAATCCTACACATGAATGATAAATCTCTAACGGCTATGGAACTGGTGTGGAACCGAGATCTTAAAATACTAAACATCAAGAATAAACTAGACACCCTCGACCCTTCTCAAGGGGAAACCCTAGAATACTGTTGTGCTGTTAAACCACCGGTTGAGAGGTTACCCTCACAGGCTTACTTACTCGAATCTTAAAGTACCCGCTAGACAATCTACCTCACAGCGCGAAAGTCACAATACACCCGAAAGTGCAAGGGGTAACTACAATATTTCTGATAAGACTTGGCCTACAAGGAATGCTAGGGAAACTAGGAAGATCTTCTCACAAAGTCTCTAGATCTAGCAATTTAACACCCTAGACAGACCAACAATCTCGCATCTTACAGCTATTGAGAATTGGTAGAACACTCAGAATTACCTAACTAACAATTATAACTCCTATGGATAACCTGCAGGATTAACCATAAACTAGTTGCTAACACCCAGTCCGCAACCTAACCCGCATTCATACATGAAAGACATTCACAAAAACGCAAGTGGAGTTTATAAAAATTAATTAAACAAAACTAAATACGCATGCACATCAAACCAGAAAATAAAAAGTTCTTTACTTTAAAATTCACCCACAACCAAAAGTTCCAAAACCAAATGGAAAATAAATCAAACAAGTGCATTCATCATCACTTAGGTAGCGTCAAGGTTTAGCCTCTAAACGTCATCATAATATCAAAACAATAAAAACTAAACATATTCATGGCGCTCACAACGGATTTCAAATAAATAAATAATAAATACCGACCCGTATTCACACTTAAGCTTCAACCCTTGACCCCTTCCTCTATTCTCTTGGTGCTTCTACTGTTGTTCCGTTCCTATTTTCTCTTTTAGAGCTGTCCTCTTCAATAATATTTGACCCTCCAAGAATTATTATATGCAGCTCTTTTTCCTTCATAATATTTGCGCCGCCTGATAATCTCTTCCCTAATATTTTGTGGCCGCTTCTGTTCCTCCAATTGGATTTGTTTTGGGCCGTGCCCTATTGATAAATGTGACAAAGTCACTTTTGATAAATGTGACAAAGTCACAATTACTTTTATTTTTTATTTATTTATTTATTATTATTATTAATATACTATTACTATATATAGTATTATAACTCCGTGCTTTAGACTCGGGTGTTCTTGACTTAAAAAAATTACTCGTTTACGCTCCAACGTCTATGAACACCTATAAAATATAAAATAAATAAATAAATACTAAAAAGACCCACACTAATAAAAATCAATAAAAACCTATAATAAATAAAATAGACAAGTACAAGCCTAAAACTAATAAATGTATTATCTAAACGACTCAAAAACTGTACAAACTTTACACTGGAAATAGATGTATTTTACAATACATCAAATATCCCCACACTTATCTTTTTTTCGTCCCTGAAAAAGAATTATGCTATGGAATCACAGTTAGGTTTACATCCAGTTTCAAAACATAGGTTACTTAATTAATAATCTACTAACGTGTTGATTGCGATTGCAGGTATATTGATCCTCTTAAACCCACACCGGTTTCCAAGCCCCTTTTTATTTATGTTAAGTTCATGTTAATTAGTCTATTTAGGGTCTCACTCGAAGGAAGCCACAGTTCCTCCTAATCCCGCCTCAAGCTTATGAAGCTAAAGGAACGACCAATTGACCATTTTCCAACCATCTTATGTAGAAAACCAAGAGAATTTAAAATGACTTTTTTTTTTTGCATACTTAACTCAGAGGGTGTGACCAATCCAAGTCGCTATCCCAGTGGCCAGACACCTTAAGCTTCAGCATTATTTTTTTTTTCATCTCAGCATACTTAACTCAGAGGGTGTGACCAATCCAAGTCGCTATCTCAGTGGCCAGGCACCTTAAGCTTTAGCATTTTTGCTTTGATTTCTAGTTTTTTTTAAGTGATTAGAAATTCTAACGGTTTTCTACTTATAACGGTGCTTCTTATACTATTTTTGGCGGTTTAGGTCTCCACGTTTCTCCTAGATGAGAACCCACAAAATAGCCTAACATAATTAATTTATTACTTTTCAAAGGAAACATTTCTACCGGCCGAGCCTACCCACATATCCCAAATCAGACACGTTTTCAATCAATTTTAATCGCTTATTATACATACTATTTGAAAACCGGACACCTAACTTTACCTATCATTTTCCATATTTTATATAATGCAAACTTCAAAATCAGGGACTTTTTTTTTTCAAATTTTTCATTTTTTTTTAATTTTTTTTGGATTTTTTAATTTTTTTTTAACTCAAAACGACTCTATATACAGATTAAACGACAGTTTCCTATCCCCACACTTAAACTCTACATTGACCTCAATGTAGGAATAGAAAATGACTCAAAACAAAAAATAAATTCCGAATACAAAAATAAAAAGAAAAGGGCAAATTGGAAAGGACTTAGCTGGTTTATTAACGCGTAAGCTCCAAAAACTCTAGTCCAATCCAGCTCGATCGTATAGCATTTCATTCGCGATCGGCTCTAACACAATGATAAACTCTCGGGTTTGCCTTGATAAATGATAACAGCTTCAGAATCACCGGAATGGAGATTGAGTACGGGTGGTGCAATCCAAACCTGCGCAAAACGAAACAAACAAAACCTGAGCATAATACCGAACCACACAAAAATAAAAAGACTCAAACTACTAACTTAGACTCATAATATAACAACAAACAAGAAGACGTACCTGCTTGGCAAAATGGCGGTGAATGGTGGTAGAACCAAATGGGTATAAGAAAAAAAAATATGGTTCTCGCTCAACGTTAAGGACACTGGTGATCACAACACGCGCCGCAAGCGAAGAAAAATATAACTTTCCGGGGTAATAGCTCGTCGCATAAGGCGCACAGGTCAGCCCAGACTCCTCAATTACATGAAAAGTCTTTTTTCATAGAAAGTTAATTAATTTTTATTTTTTTTTAAGAAAAATTATCTTTTATTACCCAAACCTCTACCAAAACTCCCACTCAAAATATATATATATATATATATAAAGATAATACATGGGATCCGCTCATAGTGAAATTTCCTCTACCTAAGCAAACACGCAAACCTGCGAACAGACTCAAAGACACAAAGATAAAATAAAATAGAAAGATAAAAACCTATGAACAACTATCGAAAGGACCACAAATAAAAAAAATGAACAGCTAGAAAAAAAATATAAAAATAAGTTTACAAACTCTACAGAGCCTCCCCACACTTAAACTTAATCAGGGGGCTTCTCTTTTATCTGGACCCTATCTAACCCGTTTAATTCCACTCGACTCTTATTAACAATTAAATATTTATTTGTGGAATTGAAAAATAATTTAACAGTTCTTAACGGGTCAGACCACCAAAATTTGAACTTACCTGGAATTAACTGGATGCGTGTCATGTAGCAAATAGACTGGTCGTGCTTGACATTCACTGGCTTCTTCTTCTCCAACTCGTGCCAGTCTTCGATCCTTTTCCGGTTCCGATCCTTTCTTTTTTCGCTTCCTTGCCCTCTCCCGTGGTGCTGTTGATTTTGAAATTCCATCTATCACTAATACCACGGGCCAGCTATGGTGTGCTTCTTCTACCACCATTTCCGTGGGATGATCCCCACACTGAGTTCTTTCATCTAGTGCAGGTTCGGTCATGTCTGTCGGTTCACCTTTGAGTAGGGCATCCAGGTATGCCATATCTCCATCAGGATCAGACTCCCCTAAATCTTCATAAACAGGCAAACCCTCTAACTCCAGATCTAAAAACTCATCCTCTTCAGACAATGAATTCTCACCCATCTCATTGTCTTCCTCTGCACCAAACATCATACCAACGGAATCTCCCAATTCCACTTCCTCAATCCTTTCTTTCCTCATAAACGACCTCTGATACGCCGCCCATTCTTCTTCGTCGTCCTCCTCATCAGAGTCACTCCCAAAATCATATATTGTAACCTGTGGCACCGGAGGTGGGACTTCAACGTCCATTTTTGTCTCCGTGATGGGATGATCTCTTCATCTGACTCATCAGCGTATTGCATGATCGGCTCTTTCCCTTCTTCTGGAAACGTTGGGAACAACTCCACCAGAGCATTCATGTAACCGAGGTAGTTGCCCTCCTCATCATATGTATAACCAACTTTAGGCAGCTGCTCTTGCTGAACTTTTCCTTTTTCTTCTTCTTCTTCATCCAATCTCCTAGATATGTCTCCTAATGTTCGTTGAAGATCCAAAATAGCAGCCTGTCGGTTTTTAAGGATGGTGTCGTGGTTTTTTATGAGGATGTCCTGCTCTGCTAACATTTTCTGGGTATTGGCATCTTTCGCAACTAATAATGTCAACAGACTCTCTATTTTACTCCAATCATTACCACTATTCTCACAAGAATTGCTTCCAGAAAATTGACCAGGATACTGATTGAAATGTGGCTGCTGATACGAGTCATCATAATAATATGTAGGACACCCCTGTGAATAGTATGGATGCGGCTGCACAAAGAAATTAGCACAATAATGTGCAGAGGACCCCTCATATTGAGGACATAAAATGGTAAAATGGGGTCCTCCACAAATCTCACACATATTTACAGACTCAAAACAAAATACAAGAAGCACAGATATGACATATAAGTGTAATCAAAGCAAGTAAACGCAATCGCCAAGAGTCCCCGGCAACGACGCCAAAAACTTGATGTGCTAAAAGTAGTTTAATAAAAATAACTAAATTAAACCTAAAACTAGACACCTAGTAATACTCTAGACTCTCTAAAACTAAACTACTGACAGACAAGTGAACCTATCGACTCTAGTAAAGCTAAAGTAAGTCCGGATATCGAACCCACGAGACTCTAATGGAAAACGTATACTAGACTCAATTACTTATCTACAAACTGACTTAATAATGTTTTGTTGCTTAAAGGGGGGTTTTTCTAACAAACTAATGCAAATAAATAAAATAAAACTAAAATCACTTAAAACACAAGCTAGGGACTGGAACTGGGATCAGATGATGGGAAGGCACTACCTAGGCTAGAATCCTACACATGAATGATAAATCTCTAACGGCTATGGAACTGGTGTGGAACCGGGATCTTAAAATACTAAACATCACGAATAAACTAGACACCCTCGACCCTTCTCAAGGGGAAACCCTAGAATACTGTTGTGCTGTTAAACCACCGGTTGAGAGGTTACCCTCACAGGCTTACCTACTCGAATCTTAAAGTACCCGCTAGACAGTCTACCTCACAGCGCGAAAGTCACAATACACCCAAAAGTGCAAGGGGTAACTACAATATTTCTGATAAGACTTGGCCTACAAGGAATGCTAGGGAAACTAGGAAGATCTTCTCACAAAGCCTCTAGATCTAGCAATTTAACACCCTAGACAGACCAACAATCTCGCACCTTACAGCTATTGAGAATTGGTAGAACACTCAGAATTACCTAACTAACAATTATAACTCCTATGGATAACCTGCAGGATTAACCATAAACTAGTTGCTAACACCCAGTCCGCAACCTAACCCGCATTCATACATGAAAGACATTCACAAAAACGCAAGTGGAGTTTATAAAAATTAATTAAACAAAACTAAATACGCATACACATCAAACCAGAAAATAAAAAGTTCTTTACTTTAAAATTCACCCACAACCAAAAGTTCCAAAACCAAATGGAAAATAAATCAAACAAGTGCATTCATCATCACTTAGGTAGCGTCAAGGTTTAGCCTCTAAAAGTCATGATAATACCAAAACAATAAAAACTAAACATATTCATGGCGTTCACAACGGGTTTCAAATAAGTAAATAATAAATACCGACCCGTGTTCACACTTAAGCTTCAACCCTTGACCCCTTCCTCTATTCTCTTGGTGCTTCTACTGTTGTTCCGTTCCTATTTTCTCTTTTAGAGCTGTCCTCTTCAATAATATTTGACCCTCCAAGAATTATTATATGCAGCTCTTTTTCCTTCATAATATTTGCGCCGCCTGATAATCTCTTCCCTAATATTTTGTGGCCGCTTCTGTTCCTCCAATTGGATTTGTTTTGGGTCGTGGCCCTATTGATAAATGTGACAAATTCACTTTTGATAAATGCGACAAAGTCACAATTACTTTTATTTTTTATTTATTTATTATTATTATTATTAATATACTATTACTATATATAGTATAATAACTCCGTGCTTTAGACTCGGGTGTTCTTGACTTGAACAAAGTTACTCGTTTACGCTCCAACGTCCATGAACACCTACAAAATATAAAATAAATAAATAAATACTAAAAAAGACCCACACTAATAAAAATCCATAAAAACCTATAATAAATAAAATAGACCAGTACAAGCCTAAAACTAATAAAAGTACTATCTAAACGTCTCAAGAACTGTACAAACTTTACACTGGAAATAGATGTATTTTACTATACATCATGGATCCTTGCAAGCAGCTCAGAGTAGGCAAAAGAGCTACGCTGATCAACGGCGTAAACCCTTGGAATTTCAAGTTGGCGACATGGTCCTTCTCAAGGTTTCACCTTGGAAAGGTGTGTTTCGGTTCGGAAAAAAAGGAAAGCTTGCTCCAAGATATGTAGGCCCATTTAAAATTTTGGAAAAAGTTGGAAAAGTGGCTTACAAGTTAGACCAGCCAGTCAAACTCAGCAACGTTCATCCTACTTTCCACGTATTAAACCTGAAGAAATGCTTAGCTGATGAAAATCTACATGTTCCACTCGAGGACGTCCAAATTGACGAGGCGATGCATTTCATTGAGAAACCGGTGGAAATCATGGATTATGAAGTCAAGACCCTCAAGCGCAATCGCATTCCCATTGTCAAGGTTCGTTGGGAGTCTAAACGAGGTCCATAGTTTACTTGGGAACGTGAAGACCAAATGAAGTCAAAGTATCCTCACCTATTTCCAGAGAAGTCCACTTGAAGCAATTTCGGGACGAAATTCTCAAAAGTAGGGGATACGGTGACATCCGTCACCTTTTACTTTCACCTTTGTACAACTTCAATCCTTCATGTTTGCTTGTTTGATATTTCTAGTACTTGTAATCTTGGATTTTTTTTTATCAATAATAAAAGTCCATCATTCCTTTTCATTTAATTATTACATCGCCCAATTATATATATCTATTTATGAAGTTTGTTATGTTTCTAGCGTAAAAAAAAGTATATATATATTTACGCCTCTTATACGTTGTATTGGTTCGATATTAAAGGATTATGGAACATGAGGACGCGTTTAAAACTTAAAAATAGTTGCTGTTAACCAGGTTCGAACCTGGGTACACAACAAGTCAAAGCCTTAACACACATAACCAACACCACTCCAACATTCTGGTTTAGTTGATATTATTTGACACAAATTAAACTTATAATGATCCTCTCTGCACACCAACTTTCAAATCCGTCTCTAACGCGCCTATTTTTCCAAATTCAATCACAAGTTTTCAAGATATGAATCATATCTACCTTCCATACTTACGAATTCTTTGATTGAACGCGTTAAAATCTGTCAATTAATCGAATTTAAGACATTAAAAACTTTCCTAAAACCCATCTTTTGAATTCGTATATATAGGCCATGAAATTTCGATTAAACTCACTCACCCATACACAAGAGTGCGACTAAGAGAAGCCCTCTAAAATCTCTCGCCCTCATACTCTGAAACTTCTTATTTTCGAGCTTCTTGTTCGTGACTTTGTGCTCAGAATTCATCATCGATGGGTACACCATAATCCTTGATTTTATATGCTTTTGATTCGATTTTTAACAAGGATTAAAAGCCCTAAACATTTGTTTGGTAACTGCAACGAATTAAGGTCCAATTGAGTCGATTGTGGATTAGGGTTCTAAAGCTTTAAATGGGGATTTTGGTTCTGCAGGTTTTAATATAAAAGATTTCGAAACTGTTATAAGCAACAAACACACACCCAGACCAGTTGGTCTGGGCGTGACCATGCACAGGTCTGGTCAGGGGATCAAATCCTGGGCTGGCCGTTTTTTTTGCCTTTTTTTTACGCTAGAAACATAACAAACTTCATAAATAGATATATATAATTGGGCGATGTAATAATTAAATGAAAAGGAATGATGGGCTTTTATTATTGATAAAAAAAATCCAAGATTACAAGTACTAGAAATATCAAACAAGCAAACATGAAGGATTGAAGTTGTACAAAGGTGAAAGTAAAAGGTGACGAATGTCACAGGCTGCCAAAACTGGTGAGTACCAAAATAACCGACACTAAGTTTAAAGAAAGGGATTTAAGAAAGAAACGTGAGCAAGAATTTGAGTCGGATCTATGTGAACCGATCAAACAAAAGGAACAAGATGAGAAGCAAGAACCGACATCAAGATTAAGGGGGTAAATGTTGGGTTAATCTTGATGGTTTAGGTCGGTTCGGATTGATTACGGGTCAAGTGTTAACGAGTTGCGGGAACGGTTAGCAGTCCAAGTCAATTAAACTGTATACAGATTTGTGTTGCGGATTGTTTGTTCCCGTGTCAAAGCATTGGTATGCTTCACTTGAGTTGTATGGCTGGAAATAGAGACGTTGGAGTGGGTTTATGAAACAGTCAAAGAGTCAAGAAAGTTTAGCGATTCTTTAGGTAGGAATTAGTTTTAGTTGTTTTGTTTGTTCCAAGATTAGTGTCTCTGTCAAGTCTATAAGTAGACTTTAGATTATTGAATTTATGTACCTTCCTCATTTTTAATATAGCAGTAGCCTTTTCATCTTTTGGTTTGCAAGTTATTTCAAATACATATTTGTGTGATTGAGTGAGTGTTGTCAAAGGGGCCTGATCCAACACACCCTACCTCACAACATGGCTATCATAACACACCTGCGGAGAGTTTGCCGTTCGAAATGATAACTTCAAGAGCACAAACACACCTCTGCGGAGTTCAGCTTGCATTAGCATCACATACGGAGTGCAATCTGCCCACGTAAAACCATGCGCTAGTCCTGGCGATGGTCACCCGCGAAATATAACAGTTGGCTGCGCCAAGGTGCAGCTCCCCATAAGCCCCACTTGCTCCACTACCTCCTATGTGTCAAATGCCACTTCAACCAATCTTCTAGATGAAGCTAGCCGCCTGACACCGTCTGGCAGCAGCAAGAAAAGGAGGTCCCTGCAGTCAACCACAAGGCGCCACGTGTACGAGTGGTAGGGCGCCGCCCCTGACAACCAACCAAAGCGCGCCACGTGGACAAATGGCAGGACGCCATTTGCACCTAGTTTGCTTTATGCCAACCTTTAGTCCAAACCCAACTGGATTAACTTCTCAATGGCAGGCCCAACTCCCGGACCCAAGCCCATTACGCCTGTTTCGGGCCGCGGCACCTGACCCACACATCCTCTATAAAAGGGGGAATTCATTACCTTTTTAGAGGTCGATCAATCCACAAATTAAACACACACTTGTAATACACTTGTATCTCGTCTTTATATTTGTAATCGCTCAAAACAATAAAGACTACCTTTTTCAGTGGACGTAGGTCAACGAGACCGAACCACTTATATCTTGTTTATTTGTGTATCATCTCTTCACCCTCTCTTTATCTTAAGGGTCACGGATCTATCCTCGGTGTGAGGAAAGAATTATATCCTGTAGCGAACACGAGTAGCAACTCCCTAGCTATACCCCGAGTTATACTCGTTATTTCTTCGTTAACCATACAGCATACTTGAGAATTCTTCTCACTACTACATGTTTCACATGTTGAAGTATTTTCTGTCGTAGTGTCATCCCTATCCAAGATGGGAGACAGTATGTGATACACGATGTATATCTTGACCATCTTTCATGCTAGGCACAAACTTCTTATACTCACACATTGGGGCCATTTTCTTTTAGTCCCTCCGTCCCAATTTAAATGTCCTGGGTCTAAAAACACATATTTTAAGAAATCTTTTGTTTGTGTGTGGTAAAATGACAATAATATCTTTAAAAGTGGTGATTGTGTTTTGTCTTTTATGGGCAAAACTGGAAATTGCATTTCTATTTTTGGAAAGGGACATTTAATTTGGGACAAACAAAAAAGAAAATAAGGACATTTAAATTAAGACGGATGGAGTATTATCTAGGGAGATTATAGCTCTCACACATGCCATAGATGCATCTAGCTTGCGGAACAATAAGCTCTACCGATACTTAAGTGATGCATTATTGTGTGTATTTCATGGAGCAAATAGTCTTAGGTAAAATTGCATACACATGTTTAGTATTGCTCAATATTTTGATAAGATGAACTGACTACATATGATTGTCGACATGTAATAATATACATGACAAATGGGGTGTTTTGTTAGACCATGTGTAATGGAAGGGAGTTTGAGACGTTTTGGGGGCAAAAACCCCCCTCAATGGATTTGCACACTGCCCCCTCCCCCTCCCCCCCCCCCCCCCCAAAGGAATTGGGGCGTTTTTTGGGGCAAGGGGAAAATTTTAACGGGGTGGAAAATTTGTGTGGACCAATCAGAAACAAGCTTTTTTGATGGACCAATGATATGCGTCATGGGGCTTGAAAATTTTCTCACCTCCCGCTACACATGGTCTTAAGGGTTTAAGTATGTGTTAGAAAAAGGATGTCGCCATTTCGGGTTTAAGGTACTACAAAATTATCACCTAAAACAAAATAAATTCACATTACATTCTAAAGATTACTAATATATGGTAATTTGAAAATTTGATAGTTGGAAAATATAAAGAAGGAAATAAATGGTTCTATATATCGCGCGACTGCGTGAGTACCAATATCATAATGAACCAAATCAATATCGACTGAACATCGATAGCGGTATTCGGTTTTGTATTTCGATTGATGTAAAACATTTGTCGATATCTTTTTAGGCATTTCACAACTTTATGTTTTTTTGTTAGATAAAACATCTTGTGTAAAGCTATGGGGTGTGGTCACTAGTGAACACTATATCACTATCATCTGGAGGTGTGCTGTCTGAGTTTATAATATGACCAGATATATTATGGCCCTTCCGTTCCTCCATTCTGGTCCCTCAAACTCCAACTGCACCGTTAGTTACATCCTTTAAATTGGAGTCTTTTCGTGTGTGCTAATCTCTATGTATTTGTCGCTTCGTGATTCCTATTATCGTCCAGTTAGCTTCATATCCTTTATCTAAGCCTGTCACATGAATAGATATCTTATTGCCTTTCCGTTCCTCCATTTTGGTTCCTGAAACTTCAACCGCACCGATAATTATTATCCCCTCCATTATCGATCCTTATCCCCACCATGGCTACATCTCTTGTTAGGCTCGTGGAAATTTTCTCAATGTTCACGCTTCAGGGGGGGGTGTTTTTCACTAGTGCTTCACGATGCCACATCAAGTCCTCGATCCCACGTTTAATTTGGGTAGTTTGGGTAAAAGCTAAGATGACTTAGTATCATTGGTTGTTTTTATTTAGGTACTTAGGGTATTTGAGTTGCCCCTAAAACACCAACACTTAACCACCTATGGAAACACATATGTACTATAAAGGGATGACAATGAGCCGGGTATGGCTAATCCTATATGCGGCCCATTACCCGTCGTGTATCTATAGAGTATAAAATCGTCAGGTACAGGGTTTACCCACGGGCACCGGTTTATATTTGTTTAGTTTTTTCTTTTTTTTTTTTTTTTTTATGAAATTTTATATAAAAAAAATATACCGCTACAATAGATTAAACAACATATTACATAGAAGGGTAATAAAATTACTAAATCAAAGACACTAATATATAAACCAGTGGGGTGCCCGCGCGTTGCGGCGAAAACCACAACACTCCAATTTGTAATTTTAAAGGTGTGTACAAGCTGTTGTTCGCTAAGCAGTTAATGTGATAAAATATCAGATATTGGTGAAAGACCGATATTTGAGATATAGGTTATCGCAGTAAGATATCGGTGGGATATCAACAATTTTTATATCATGCAAAATCCATACATATAGCTATTTAACACTAACAATTCAATATAATCTCATATTATTAACAAATTAACCTTTTACAACTTGCAAAACACTAACAATTGTAGCAAGTGGGAACATACTAAGACTTTAAACACTAATATTTAACGCTCACATATAACAATTAGGACTTAAAATACTAATAAAAATTATAAGAAGCAAGACAAATGAAAGAACTAAGAAGAAAAACAACAATATCGGGAATATCAGTGATATATTGGTCAAATATAAGTAAAATATCGATCCAATATCGGCCAATATCGCCGATAATATTGGTACCGATATTTTGATTGATATTGTGTACCGATATATCGGTTGATGACCGATAGCCGAAACATCGGTGATATATCACCCAGCCGAGTTAACTACTTAGGTTTGTTGGTTCACTTTGGTTTTGAGCCATAACCAAAACCAAAACTTTGATTAAGATATTTCAAAAATCGATTGGTTTCAATTATTCAATTGTTCCCATTTGGTTAATCGATTATGAACATCCAATTGATTTTCAATAAATAACTAAAGAATTTACATGAGCTGGTAATGTGGACTTGAGTTGAAGTACTCAACAAGAAGAACCCATTATTATTAATTAATTAATTTTTTGTTATTGTCCACTCCCTTATATAAATTTTTCTTAATATCTTTTTTTGAAATTCATTATAAACATAATCTTTTTTCTCCAATCATAGAATCCGATGACCATATTGTTTAGATTAGATAATTAGCCATACGTAGTAATTTTAGAATTCAAATCATTACCTCATAATTAAAACACGACTTTCATTATTGATTTCTCGATTTCTATATAGTATTCTCGGGTTTATAAAAACTTTAACTTTTATAAAGTACCTACTTGTATGTAAAAGACTATAACAAACCATGTAGTATTATAAATTATTTTTTATATGTGTTCTATTTAATGTGTAAAATAGTTATCGAATTGAATGCCATGAGGTCTCATAAACATCTCATGACTCTTGAATCTTGATTACCTTTTGATTAAATATGGTGTTTAAAAGACATATTTACCCTCAAAAGGTAGTTATTATATGCATTGTGTGTTGTACCATAAGGAATCAAACTTGTACCTCTTAAATTTTAAGAAGTCTTTAGGAAATGCTTTATAATATAGCATAGATATAGATATAGATAAATAATTGTTGAAATTTTTTGCACATTTGTTATATTGTTATATGATATTCAAGTTTACAGTTGGATGTTGACGTCTAATAAATAAATAATTGAGTGGTTTCAAGCCCAAATGATAGTTAAAGAAATAATGGTTCTCTTGTCAAGTTTCTAAAAGCCCAACTGAAAAAATAGGGCAGACCTCTTGTTCTGTTCGTCTTCATCTTTCCAACACCCTGCTGAACTACCGCCACACACCATCGGAGAAATATATTACAGTCACGAACTGACGATAACTTCTTCTCCTCTATTTTCTTTCAACTAGGGCGAAAATTGAACGATCCAAGTATCAATAAACGTCACCATTAGATCATGGTTTAGTATAAAATTTGATACGCCGGAGGGTGGCCGGAGGGTCAACTGACCCTCCTGTAGTTCCGCCTCTTGATACTGTTGTTACTATATACTGTTATTACATTATATAGACATATAAGCAAACTATATATAAAGAAGATCTACATTAGAAGTATATATGTTCCGTTCTTCTAAACGTGTCTAATTGCTAATAAAACTTGATTTTTTACCATTCGAACATGCCAAACAACACTATTGTTTGCTTTTCAAAAAGTTAGACCTACCAAATTATTGCAGTTTTAGTCTTTACTTTTGAGTTATGTTATAAAAAAACTACCTACCTTTGGGACTATTGTTGACACAAATTATGAAATAGTTGATGACTTGATGCTGAGTAGGTATGTATTATGGCTCCTAGTGTGTGAGTTCTTTAAGGTGTTTTTTACCCATTAGACTTATTATATTGGCCTCCTCCTTTATGTTCACAAAAAGTTACGACAATTAATCTTAAAGTTTGTATTTGAAAAGCCACATGTTTTGTTTATTGCGACTGCTACAATATTAAAACGTTACTTTTGTTCGTGTGCTCGATTGAATGTGATTTCACATGGCACAATCTCTTTTTAACTTAGGACCATTACATACAGATCACAAGTAGGGGCCATGTAACACTACTGATTTCTGAAAAGATTAACATGGACCTTTGTATGACACCCTAGGCAAATCTCACATCGGCCATGGTCAGGAGAGATCCTTGGTTCATAAGTAATCCAAAGCCTCTTAAATCACCAACGCGTTTTGGGCTTAATGCTAGTGGATGAGAGGAGAACTCCACAGTTAAGCGTGCTCAGGTGAGAGTAGTATCAGGATGGGTGACCTCCTGGGAAGTCTCCACCGGGGCGACCAAAAACAAATCCGTGAGCTCTGGATAGGCAACCCATCGGGGCAAAGCGGACAATATTGGTGGTGAGAGAGGCCGGATGTTACAAATGGTATCAGAGCCACTCCTGTGCCGTTCGGGATGGTGGGGCAAACCTCATCGAGGACGATGAGTCCCTAAGGGGGGTGATTGTAACAGTACTGATTTCTGAGAAGATTAACATGGACCTTTGTATGACACCCTAGGCAAATCCCACATCGGTCGTGGCCAGGAGAGATCCTTGGTTCATAAGTAATCCAAAGCCTCTTAAATCACCAACGTGTTTTGGGCTTAATGCTAGTGGATGAGAGGAGAATTCCACAGTTAAGCGTGCTCAGGTGGGAGTAGTATCAGGATGGGTGACCTCCTTGGAAGTCTCCACCGGGGCGACCAAAAACAAATCCGTGAGCTCTGGATAGGCAACCCATCGGGGCAAAGCAGACAATATTGGTGGTGAGAGAGGCCGGATGTTACAGGCCAGGTGTAAGCGAGTGAATTGAATTCGAACCAAACGAAACTCGAGTTCACTTCTTAGAACTCGAACTTGAGTAATATATAATATAATTTACAGCCACAAGTTTGGTTTGAGATAAAAAAGAAAAGTTATATAATGGTTAAACATTAATAGTTTAACTATTCTTACATTAATGATCACTTATTAATTAATTAGTCAATAACATTTTGTCCTACACATTATCAAAATTTGTTTTACATATATAAAAATTCATTCTACATATATCTGAATTATCATATGTTTATCCTACACATATCGAGATTGTCACACGTTTATCCTACACATATAAAAATTCATCCTACATATATCCAACACATATCGAAATTATTCTTCTCTCTAAATAAGGTTTGATTTGGAAGAATATATTTTAAATATGAATTATGAGTTTCATTTATTTAACTAGTTTAGAGGATTTTTTTTTGAAAGGTAAATTTCATTCAACCAAAAAACGCACCAAGCAGACCTCAAAGCAAGGACCACCTGGCGACAAGCGACATTACAACAAATCCATTGGGTATTTACACCACTTGTTCCAATCTAACTGTTTAGAGGATGTTACAAAAAAATAATAATCAATTTAACATTAATACAATTATTAAATAAAAGTTTAGGTGTTCTTTAATGAAAAGAAAATGATGGAAAAGTTTAGGTGTTCTTTAATGAAAAGAAAATGATAGTTTTTGACTTTTTTTTATAGTTAAGGGTGGTGTTCCACCGAGGAAGAAGATAGTTTTTCAAATTTACATAAATAGCCTCTCATTTTTTAAACAATTAATCTTTCAAACGTTTTAAGTTAACATAATTAGCCGCTCTTATTTAAAACCTCTTTTATTTTATTTTTACCTTCTTTTTTTTTTATTTTTTGTAATATTAAATCATTTCCATTTTTATAACATTTATTTTCTTAAAATTTTGGTTTTTGCTTATTTTCTTTTATTCAGCTTTTTATATTTAATTTTATGTAATAAAAATATGATTTAACGGAACAAATTGGTGCTTGAAATATAGTCATTTCCGATCCCAACGTCCCAACGACGAAGAAGAGTATACGTAATTTGTTTTATTTTTTATATTGCGACTGTTTTTATTTAGGTTTTTAATTTGTAAACTTATTTTATTTAATTTTATGTAATAAAAATGTTGTTTTCTAATTTATTTGACATATAATAAAAAAGAAAATTCAAAGTTTAATGATCAAAAATGGTTTAGTGGCGGGTGTTGCTAGTCATTTAGCGACAGTGTTATAAAATATGATGGAATCATGTGACGATTTGTAGTTGGTTAAAGTTTAATGAAGAGTGTGATAGCGCCAGTGCCACCCTTAATAAAAATAGGAAAACAAACATTGTTTAATAGAACAGGTAAAAAAAACCATTCTTGTTCATGTAATATTTTTTTTTTTTTTTTTGATTTTTTTTTAGTTAACTACGAACCCAATCAATTTCGTGTATAAAGTTCGTGTATAAGCTCATGTTCGAGGTATAATATTAAACTAGATTATACCCGGGAGCATCCCGGGTTGAAAAATTTAATATGATACATCAATTTTACATATGAAATAGACTGATTTATAACTCTAATATTAGTATCTAACCTAAAACAAATTAACAATGTACAACTCCAATGCTAACACCTAATCTAAAAGAATGTAGAACTTTAATGTAACTCTAATATTAACACCAATCATAAAGACTAAACAAATGTACAACTCTAACATACTAATATTGATACATAACTTAAAACAACGTATAGCTCTATTAACCCATTTGGCCCTGGTTGAAAAAAAAAAATCATATTTGCTGATTTAAACATAATTAGTGACTTGTCTATACATGATTAATGATTTACCTGAACACTCTGTGTGTTTTTTTCCTGTATGAACAAAACCCCACAAAAAACTTTCTCCGTTTTTTATATAGCACTATGGTACTCGTTGTAAAGATAATAAAACGCTCGTTAATTTGGTGTAATTTTTTTCTTTAAAAAAATATTGTATATTAAAGATATTAACGTTTAAAAATTATGGGAGGAAACATAAGGGTGAAAAATCCAATTTTGTTTTTAACTTATATTTTTCCTAAAATATCTTAATGTCACATGTGATGACACATGGCACACTCAAAGAAGAGAATGTCTCTTTAAGTGTCATGTCATTAAAATGGCTTTGGTTTATTATATGTATAAATATAGATGAGATTTAGTATAGATAGACACGAAGGATTAACTCTTAGAATGTAAGAATAAAGACGAACATGTTACACAAGACTCAGTGCACAAGACTCGTATGGACGAACTACGTAGAATAATGGCCATAGCCGATCATAAACTATCTATCCAAAACCTTATAAAATTTCATAATCACACCATATACAATAAAGTAAAATATAACTCTCCACTTTACAATATACAACAAAAAAACTACTGAATTTAATCACAACAAATTGGACACCTTATGAGTCCATTTTCGTTGCAATCGGGACATCTTTGAAACCCATAATCACTTTCATCTATTTCATCTTCACCTTCGTCACATTCCATTTCGTAATAAATCTTACAACTACCTGAGCACGTCTCGCACGGTAAAAATCTTATATTCCCACAAGCCTCACAACCATCACCGCCACCACTACCGCAATCAGCCACTACTTCACAACCTTCTAACACCTTATCTAGCCGACATTCATCATGAAATCGCCTGATTTCGTCAGCGCCGCCTATGTATTTCCTCCCCACAAACACATTTGGCAACCCTTCGCAGACGTACCGGTCACCCAATAACTCTTTAAGTTCCTCCTTGAAACCCGAATGCATCGACACATCACGTTCATCAACTCGAAAACCGGAGTTCTTTAGAATGACGCGAACATGACAACAATCCTCATATGTCTTTCTAACTCCCCTCAAACTTGTGTAGTACAAAACCAACTTCTCTTTAGCATGTGATGTGACAGTTACTTTTTTCATGTTAGACTGCAGTTTCTCACTAACTAACGGATCCACTTTAATCATATCTGGATCAAAATTATCCAATTCTGCATACATGCCATTTACATTTGAATCCGAATTAGAACGGTTCATCATGAAGTTTACATCTTTTTCTTGTGATGGCAACGTTGGTTGCTCGTGTTGAACCGAGTAGGGGCCCGTGTTGAACGAGAAGCAGCGGACGTGACCAACCGTAGACAATGGACGAAAGGGACTCGAATCATCCAAACCCTCCATCAATTCCCACGCATTGATCGTCTCCATCTCGTCTGGAGGCGAAACAACGGGTGTTTCCAATACAATTTTCGCTATCTTTTCGTCTATCACCTTAGACCATGTCTTGGCTTCTTCCACCCCATCTACAAAATCCTTGCTGTTCTTATCTGCGACCATGTCTTGGCTTCGTCTAACCGGTGGTTTGCATACCTGATCGAGTTCAATCGAGGTATTACGAAGAAGGTAACCAAGAGTAGTTGAGGTACGTGGTTCGACATGATGGTTATTATCGTGGTCATGTGGAGGAGAAGAACAATATGGGTGCGACGAATAGCTCCTTCGTATTGGAGAACATCGAGCATTGCAGTTCCTACATACATATTGCTTCGATGGTGCACAACCCATCTATTCAATAATAATAATAACAATAACAATAACAAGTTTAAGGATTGAATGATACCCACGAACCCTTTATATCAAAAAAAGATTAAACACACATAATATCGAGAGTTTTGAGTATCCATGTGTAGGTGATCATGAAAAAGGGACAGTATGAGCTGTACAAAAAGGAAAAAGAAATTGTAATAAAATTTTAAAAGATGAAAAGATATGATAGTTTACAGATTACAGATCATGCATTGAAACGATCAATAGAAGAGTCTATTGTTCCATAAACCAAAAACAAAATATACTTTTGTTGCAAGTTTCAATAACAGTGGAGAACAGGTGAAGATTCTCAACGATAATCTCAATAAATTGTGCAAAAATTTTGTGACAAAAAAAGTATATACTAATTGATCAAATGATCAAATCCTTATGAATTATAGACCAAAAGAGAGTATTAAAAAACTGACTTAACTAACCACCCACTTTTTATGGAGTGGTATGGAGGAGGACTAATAATAGGTGATTTAGGGTCTAATGGTCATAAGTTTGAACCTTGAAAGATACCAAGTTTTACCGATTATTCACTGTCGTGCTTTCGGGCGGATAGGTGGTCGGGTTTTCCCTAGATTAGTGGACCTGGAGGACCAGGTGTCCTGTGAGTATCATGAATTCGTTATAAAGGGATTCTCACGGAAGCCCATGACGACTTTGTTGGCGTGTAAAAAAAACTGACTCATCTACTCTCTTAATTAATAATTAATAAGAGTGTTTTTTATGGTTGGGATATGAGGCAGCAAGTGAAGATCTTTGTGGATATGTCCACGGTATTGTTTTGAATTCACGGTTTTTTTAACACACATTTTTTTTTATTTGTTTGGTATGTATTAAAAATAGTTTTTTGATCTTTAGATGGTAACATTTGCATGTTTGTTGGATATGTTATATGGTTATGTTTGAACCACTTTAGAAGTCTAGTCATGGGATACGTTAATTAGCTGTCGCTTATTTAATTTCATTCACGTAACAGGCTTAGATGATAAAGTTATAGGTTTATCTACTATATGATAAAAGCTTGTAATTTTTTTAATTTAATGTTCAACAAAGTCTGGTCACCCAAATACATCCTTAGGCAAAAGACCACTCACACCTGAAATTATGGGCAGTGCTGGTGATCCGGACTGCCACCAATTCTAGAGGAAATTCACTGCCGAAGGCCCACTGTGGTAAACCCATGACTCGCATAACATTTTTTCACAAACGAAACTTCGACCGGTGACTTTCCCTAAAGAAAGTCATCAAGGCATTGCTAGAGCAATGCCCATTTGGTTGCAACTTGTGGTTTTTAAGTAATTGATATCATAATTCGAAGGTGCTGCAGTTTTTAAATTGTCTGGGTAAGAAGTAGGTCTGTAAACGAACCGAACGTTCATGAACTGTTCGTGAACTGTTTGGCGGGAAGTTCGTTTATGTTCGTTTATTTAATTAAATGAACGAACACGAACACAATTTTTTATCGTTTAATTAAACGAACGAACATGAACACACGTTTTGTTCGTTCATTTATGTTCATGAACGTTCGTTCATTTATGTTCGTTCATTTATGTTCATTTATTTTTGTTCGTTTAATTAAACTTCACTTTATTTTTATTATTTATTTCCCTTTTGTTAAGTAACTTAATTTATATTATATTATATACACTATATTTGATATGTTTTAAAAACTTAACCCTAATCTTAACATTCTAAACATATCCGCCGCTCTCTACACTTCACAGCCCCACCTCCCTTCTTCTCTACACTCCACAGCCCTACCTTCTTCCACTTCCGACCGACCAACTCCACAGCCCCCGTCTCCACTCTCCGGCCTACAACCTCCACAGCGCCGCAAATATGACCCATCTTCTCTTATCGATTCTTTTCTCTATAGCTTTGTAGGTTATTTTCTCTATAGCTTTGTTCATTTTTGTTCGTTTATGTTCATTTGTGTTCGTTCATATTGATCATTTGTGTTCATTTATGTTCATGAACTGTTCGTTTAGGTTTTAAATGAACGAACATAAACAAACACAAACACGACAAATTTCTTAATGAATGAACATGAACACAAATTTGTGTTCGATTATGTGTTCGTGTTCGTTCGGTTCATTTACAGGCCTAGTAAGAAGACTAACTCTTTGAGACCATCCGTAATGGGGCGTGAAAATGGGCCTTGATTCACTTTTAGTGCCCGGAACACCACTACAGGGGGCCTTAAAGTTACAAAATCGTTGGGGGCCTTAAAGATTTAGCGTTGGATGATGAAAATCAAAAACCAATCAAAGCATGCCAACTCCTCTCCCCCAACGTCTTAACCTTTGAAATTGATAGTTGCATTTAACCTTTAAGAATTCAACCTTTTAAAAAAAAGTTGCATTTAAGTTCTAAAAATGCAACATTTAAAAATAAGAGTTGCATTTGTGTTTTACACTATGCAACCTTTCAAGAAAAAAGTTGCATTTTTAATAAAATTCGCAACCTTTATATTCAATAAAGTTGCATTAGAGTTAAATGCAACTCATTTGAAAAAGGTTGCTTATAAAAAGTTGCACTAGGTATATTTTCTAGTAGTGTCTCTATCCTCTTATTATATTTTTAATTTAAAAAGTAAAATAAAATAATAATTGAGGCCTTAAATTTAAAGCCTCCCACTACACCCCCATTTTCTTTTTAGGCCCCCATGCTGACTTTATTGCCACGTGAACCAATCATTAGATGGGGCCTTAAATTTAAAGCCCCCACTACACATGGTCTGAAGGAAGAACTAAATGCATGCCCCATTTTTTCATTGGATGTCATGAACACATGCAACTACTGTGTGAAATTAGGGATGTAAGTGATGCGCAATGGCACGAAAGCTACTCGAGATTAGATCGGTAAAAAGCTCGAACAAGCTGAGCCTTAACGAACTCGAGCTTAAAAAATGACTCATTTAGTTATCGAGCTCGAGCTCTTCATATAAAGACCGTTTAGGCTCGCCATCATAAACAAGCCCAAACAAATTTTATATTATTATTATTTTATTTATAGTATACACACTATTTATCATTGGCGAGACGAGCTCTCACCGAGCTTTGGCTTGTTTAAGCCATCTAAGCAAGCTCAAGCCAAGTTTTTTGCTCCTTTAAAATTGTTCTAAAATTATTTCAAGCCGAGCTCGAGCTCTTGGATTTTACATTCGAGTCGAGCTCGAGCTCAAAGTATTAGGCTCGAATTGAGCTGAGCTCAAGCTCGAGCTTCATAAAAGCATGACGAGCCGAGCTTGAGCCCAGTGAAGCACGGGCTTGACTCAAGTCGTTTACACCCCTATGTGAAATCATTTGTGCTCTCACTTTTGGAAGGTTAAAGAATATTGCATAGAATACTTCATGACTGATTCTACAAAATAATCATAAGAAGATATTGAGTTTGTGAATATTATAAACACTATTTGATATGTTTGGATCATAGTTAGTTATAAAAACCATTGATGCATATTAATCTTTTTCTATACTTTACTTTAGTAGTATCTGAAAAAACACAAATCCTAAATTATCGTGTCAGGGGCTGATCTAGGTAGTGGATCTACAGGAAATATGAAGATTTAAGAATGGTAGTGTATAGTTATGGGTGAAGGTCTCAGGAACTAGACTGAGAGTAAGTGGAGATAACCGATTAGAAATGCCGAGCTTCTAAACATTGGTTATATAAAAACTAGGGTTGGAAAAGTACGATATGCATCTTTTCAACGGGAGTGTTGTGAATGAAATATCATGCCATAAAAGGAGAAGGGGTCTCTCTTTTTATAGCACTTCGACATCCATCTCTCTCAACCCATCCTCTACCTTTAATGGGGCCCGGTCCAGGTAGAGGCATCTCCTAATCTCCGACCTAAGTCCCTAAGCCCAATCTGGTGCAAGTGGACATGTAAAATAGAAGAAAAGTGGAGATGTTACCATCCTGTAAAAAATCCACATCGCGTCCGTTGAGTGGACGCAGAAGGTAGGCGGACACGTGGCGTCCGCCTAGTGGCTCACTGTCAGGAATAGTTGGCTAGGGAGGCGTCACGTCATCGTCCCTTTTAGTTGTCAGGCCAGGCGCGACCTGTGATTGGTCGCAGACTCTGACGGGGCGGCCTGCATGTCAGGAACAATCGTCTAGGGCATGTCTGTCCTTGGGTGTGTGTCTCGATGCTGCCCGAAAATGTATCTTTTGCTTGTGTCAACGAAGCTTTGACATTTCGTATCAAGGAAGCTTCGTTTGTGTCAAGCTTGCGCTGAGGTAAAACGGGCGGAACGACTGGTGTCATTGTGACTGACGCATATTACTCCGCCTACGTAAAACGGGCGGGAAAACTGGCGTCATTATCTCTGACGTAGTTATCTCCGCTGACGTAGAACGGGCAAGAGAACTGGCGTAATAGTCGTTGACGCAGCCTTTTGTTGGACGTTTGTTGGTCTTTTTGTTTTAAGCTAAGGCCTCTATTGATATGGTGTTCGTGATTTTGACATCATATCCTTTTAAGTCCCCTCAGTCCAGTGCTTCATGTTGCTTTGCGCAAAAGAAATGATGGAGTGTTGGACTCGGTGATTAATGCGTTGATGGCATTTCCATTAGACCTCCGTTAGTTTGGGGTGATGGAACAAAATAAGTTGCAACTTAAGAGTGCTAACAGCCAAAGTAAAAATTGAAAGTATTATCCATCAATAGATAATAGTTAGAAGTATTTAAATTCATTTCCCTTCGAATAAAATAAATAGCATGACTATAACACAGTTATGCTCTTTATTTAATATATTCCTCTTCGATCAGTTTATCAATATTTCTTATCTAAATTTTATAATACTAAAGAAGAAGACATGTTAATTGAACATTACACTATGCCATTTCTTAAAATTATTCCTTTTCTTGTCCTTAGTATTTCTAGCAGCTTGTTTTGTTTTAAGCTTGGCCCATGGATTTTTAGGAGTACACAACAAAACCCTGTTCGTGTCTTCTGTATAACGTGACACACTGACACCACACTGTAACATATGCATACACACCAATTGCTTAGGCTGAGGGGTGTGACATCGGTAGAGGGGATCGATGGGCGAGGTGGAGCTGCTTGCCGACGGGGAACACCGCCCCCCCCCCATGAGGCATCGGTGCAAACGGTGAAATTTTACCGTCTTCCCCGATCTGTTTTTTATATTAAAATATTGTGTGTGTGTGTGTGTGTGTGAAAAGGAGGGAAAGGGTGAAGGGGGAAGGGGGAACACCACCCCCCTTGATGGGGAAAGAAGAGGAAGAAGATGAGGTGGCCTTGGGGAAGCTATGGGGGGTCGGTGACCACACCCTATAGCCTTAATACACCCCAAATTTAGGAGTTCGATTTATTTTTAAATACTCCATTTTCAAACAGTCCCAAGCATTATACTTTTTGTTTGTTTTGAACAAATGGTGTCACTGGACTTGAAATTCAGGGACCGTGCACACAAAACCGTGGGTAAACATGTTTACGACATGACGTTAGGTGTGTAAAATGATCGGGATGGTAACGGCCTAACGGTTTTGACTTAAAACATGTATCTTTATTTTTTTTGAAAGGCAAATAAAACATGTATCTTTATTAATACATGTTTAAATGAGTCCGGTTGAGGTTGAGTAGGAATATCCGCATAATATGTAAACTAGGAAAATAAGTTTAATTGTTTTTATACTAATTTTAACATGTTTTAATAAAGAGATTTAGAGGTTCTATTTATATGAATACAATTATATGCCTTTTTTGTTTATAATTCTTTACCCTTATTTCAACCTATAGTTTCACTTGATGTAACAGCTCAACAGTTCTTCTTCATTTCCCCTCAAATATACGAAGCTGAAACAACGACCCTCCCCTATGTCGTAATCCGTTCGACGCAGTCTTTGTACATCATCGAGATCGATTTGTTTGACCGTGAAAATCAAGGCTCAAAGGCATCCCGACCTGTTTTGACCTCGTAAACATGTTTCTGCCTGGACATTATGAATAAAGGTTAAAACAAAATCATTTGTTTTCCTCAATCTAGCCGCTCTGACTTGATCGGTCTGAACCCTTAACAACTTATGTTACCATTATTTTTTTTCACTATTTAAATTAATAGGAAAATAGTGATTATAATCATTTGACTTCACTTCCAATGCATTGAAGGTTGACCTTTGTCGCCATCCTAGGCTAAATCTCTCTTGCAATATCAAGAGATGGATAACATATAGGATTAGTGTTACTTTAAATCTAACTATATCTTGTAAGACATTATCGTGAGATTCAACAAAGCAAGGCAGTATGCACCTAGCAGCAATTCGACTATATATATAAAGTTAAACTTCGGGGCTCTTAATTTTTTTAGAGTTTGACTGTTTGATTCGTATACAGTTTTCTCTCCATTCACAACTCCCTCGGCTCTCAAATGCTCGAATTTTCAGTTCATATCATACAACTTTGTGTCTTTTAGATATCGTATACAAAAAATATGTTATCATGCATATTCCCACGTATTTTACATCAGAATTTTCATTACGTAATAACCAAGTTACATCTGGATAATGGGTAAGCGAGCAACAAGCTGTGCCGCTATCCCCTTTTGAATCGCAAAACCTATTCTATTAAATACAAACCCTTGGTTCCTCGGGCTTTGCGAGTCACTGTGGACCACCTTCTGTACCCGCTCCAAAAAGCGAACTGCCTAAGGGGCAAGTGATCCAAAAGTGTCGAAGGCAAACGGAATGAACACATGCTGATTCTCTAAACACGCTGACTCGTGCTTAGCAACCTTCCTAGCTTCCGCCTTCAAAACCGCCTGTCCTGGGACGAATCCACTATCTCTCAGCCCCACCAGTGGGGACACCCCAGTAAGATCAACACACGCGTGCTTACCCCCCGCCCAGCCAAACACAAGGACGTCCGCAGGACGCAGGGTAGATCGTCCCTCTCGTGGGTCAGTCAGGAAGTTAACAGGGGCTTCTTTCTTGGCTGAGATCCCGGCACGCCTAAGCACATCCCATAAAACATCTCTAACCCAGTCATGACGATACTTAAACCCCGGCAATTCCTTACAGTGAAGGGCATGGTCGCCAAATCTATCCAAACATGCTTTTTTACAGATGGGGCATGAGTCATCTGGCGGAAAAAGAGGAATCATGAGACGGTATTTAAGGATGGCTCTATATTCAACTGCTGACATTCGTTGCCCAAGACCTTCAATGGGTGCAACAGTCAAAAAATCCTGGGCATGAGCCCCTTTGAGACAAGCCAAAACTGTCTTTTGACGCGGGGTCATATCGAACCGCTCCTCCATATCCTGTGCGTGTTTACCATAAAGAGCACTCGCCAACGTTTGTTGAGGTTTCTTGGGGGCGGTCTCCTTATCGGTAAAACCACCTAGATCAAGGTCCGGAAGAGTTGTTCCAATATTACCAAGCGCAAGGGCGTAGTCGGGATCCACCCCCACAACACCAGCGCTTCGCAAGATGTGGTCCTGTAATTTCCATGACTGGGCCCTGGACGCCACAAAAGCATATGCGGAGACGTCCTCCGCCGAGATAAGCCCTAAGCCCCCGCAACGCATAGGGAAAGAAGCCAACCTCCACTGAAGGTCCCCAAAATGCGGTCCCCCGCTGACAACAATGTCTTCAACTGCCCCTCGCAGGCCTGCATCAAAGATAGACACAGCCTCTTTGACATGTTCGGGTTGACAAGTCTGGAGCCCAAACACTAATTTAGCAACCCCCATGCACGAGCGCAACAGGAGGAGCTCACTTTGGGGGTCCCTCAAGTCCGACAGTCGTTTCATAAGATCAACCGCCCGAAGAGCTCTTCTAGATGCCAAAGACTGAATAAACCCTGCATCCCGACTAACCGCCCCCCCGAGGAGTTTAACCCCCCTCTGCGGGCCTGCTAACCTCGCTTGGGAATAAACCCGGCACTTTCTTCGAACCATTGCATGACGGCCAAAAAAGCTCCGTTTTCCGAATATTAAGCCTAAGCCCCAGAGGCGGCCCCTCTGAACGAATAATGTCCAACGCCCTAGCAACTTCCTCTGCCTTACCAATGATAGTGTCATCGTCCAAGTACCAAGCATGGAAGGGCAAGGAACAGGCGCCCTGCACACGAAGGATCAACGGATGGAGAACCAACGCAAAAAGAAGGGGGCCGAGGGGGTCCCCTTGCTGCACCCCCGTGGTAGCCCCAATATGAGTATCCCCCACATATAACCTTGCAGGTTGAGCATACAAAAACTGGACCCACGGGAAGATAGATGGGCATCTGCAACTAACTTCCCTGAGAAGTGCCGTACGGTCCACCTCGTTGAAGGCGTTAGAAAAATCAACAGTGAGCATAGCCAGGGACCCGTCAGAATGGAACGCGCTCAGAAAAACAGTGAGCATAGCCAGGGACCCGTCAGAATGGAACGCGCTCAGAAACCTGTTAGCGCTGTGCAGCACCGCTTCTGCCCCATTAGGGACCCCAACCCCAAACTGAAAATCCCCCAAATAAGCTGCCATCTCTTTACCCACTTTACGCATAGCGACTTTCGACACCAATCTTCTCCAAATGGCCCCCACCGCAATAGGCCTAATGCCGTTGTCAGGCTTTAATAGGGGGGTCAACGGTGCCGAAGCAATGAACTCCGCCAGAACTTTAGGACAAAGCCCCCCAAGCCACAAGTTGACAACATCGGTGATGGCTTTAAGGAGCCCGGAGGCAGTTGGAGACCCCTGGCCACAAAAGGCGTCTAAAATATGCTGAGCCCGCAGACCATCCCTCCCATAAGATGTCCCTTTCGGGAACGTTTTAATACATTCCAACACGCAATCAACGTCCACCTGTAAGGCTGGCTCCAATGGCAAGGCGGAGGGCATGCTCGGGGGGTCCACAACAGGGTGTTTATCTATCAAGGCTCTCAAGGTGTCCCCCCAGCAGGCGCAACCCCAGATGAGCACAGAACCTTAACGGCCGCTGTATAATGACCATCCGCTACCTTTCTTAAGCACTGCTTAATATTGCCCCCACCATCTTCTTTAGCTTGATCCCCTACCCTCCTAGAATTCCACGCCATGGGGGGGTTCAAGGAGGGGCAGGACTAACTCCTCTACACCTGCCCCATCTTTCCAAACCGCCAATGCCCGCATAATAGAGTTACATTGGAGCGATTTCCTGTTACCCGACCTTCGTTCTTGCCTAGAAGCCGGTTTGACCACCCTTAACGTGCATCGAGGCAACAACAAAAGTTTTACCCAAGCCTCAATGGACCCTGGGGCATTCACCACTTTATGGAGACCCCCTGACAAAGCCTGGGCAAAAGCCATGCGACATACAGGCGGGATACTCTTGACCGTAGCAACAGGCAGGGCAAGGATGCGCTCAAGGAGAGCAACATCTACCACCATCTTCCCAGACGTATCACTCACATGCGTCACTTGCGGATCACGAGGTTGAGGGATCCCCGCAATAAAATCAATCTCACCTCCTGCACGCGAGGTGCATTTAACCACTTCTTTCCCGTGCCGACAACGCCCATTCAAAGCATGCAGGGTCATGCACTCCCCGCATAGCCAATTCTTAAGCACACGCAAGGTGTCGACAACGTCATTGTAAAGGACCAAGTTTGAAGCAAGATGCTCCTTTAACTCATCTCTCCTTTCCTTTCCATTAAAATGATCGCGTTGGAAATGCATGAGTAACCTAGAGTATCCCTTATATATATCCCGGCGTACCATCCTTGCAAGAATGATAGTTTTTAAAGGGGCAACGCCATATCCCTGTGGCTGAGCTGGGCCCAGGTCCCCCACCACTGTCTCTCATAGATCCCTTAAAGGAATAGTTATAATTATTATTATTATTATTATTATTATTATTATAATGTACCCTACATTAAAATAAACCCTTAAAGGAATAATATAATATTATGGATCTGCCATCAAGTAAAATCTAGATGGAAGCCAAAATAAAAGCCAACCCCACACCTAAATAATAACCCATAACACAAAAATGGGTATATGGCTTGAGTGAAATCAGGGGTCGAACGAAGAGACGAGGGGTCGAATGAAAAAATGGGAAAAGGTATGGGGGTCGAATGAAGGAAGGGAGCGAAGGAGGAGGCAAGTCGAATGAAAACGGTCGAATGGAGACACAAGAAAAAGAAGTCCCGCTGTGTAGTGGATTGTGGGTGGAAGAGGGTTTCTGTTGTCGAGATGGATCTGAGGGTTTTGGGTTGGGTTTGTGGTTCGAATGGGGGGAGGCGGAGGGCCTGTGGGCGTTGCTCACATCAAAGCTTTATGAGATGAGTTTTGCACCACGTTTGAATTTGCAAGAAAAACAGAGTAGGGGTGAGGAAAGAAAACAGTACTTTATGAGATGAGTTTTGCACCACGTTTGAATCCCACGTATTAAAATCCTAAACAAACACATGATTCTTCTTCTTTTTTTTTTTTAATAAAAAAGTCAATATTTCAGATTCTTGCTTTACTACGTAAAATGATAAATTTAAGCCGGCTCTCATTACACCCCATCTACTCCACTAAGGTGTTTGGAAATTTCTGAATTGATAAGTGCTAAACTAGTAAGAGGTCTGAACCAGTAAGTGCTGAACCAGTTTAGGTCTGTTTGGTTGAATCTCTGAATGATGAGTGTGCAGAATGACTATTTTACCCCTTTGAATTATTTCTTGCTTATTGTAATGTATATGTTTGATCATAACGTCTATTAATGAATAATTATTAAAGAAAAAAAATACAAACCATCATAAAAAATTCAAATTACACATAATCATTCTTGAAAACATACTAAAATCCAAGTAGAAATTAATAAATCGCGTACAATTTTGGTTTTAATCATTTGACATTAGTTGAGTGGCTATCTCGTCACGCAAAGTAGTCATATGCTCAATGCTTTCTGAGCCCTATTCCATGTCGTGAACAGACTGGCCATCACTTTCCTCCTCTTGCGTTTCTTCAAAAAAAAGTGTTCTCATTGTATGCCATAAATAACTGATCATGAATATTCCATTTCCTTATAGAGTTATGGATGGAGAAACACGAAATCACTGTGTCTCTTTGTATTGGAAATTAAAAGGGGGGCATTTGTTTTAGGATTGGGAATCTTGCCTTCAAAACACCATATGGGCGCTCAATCACATTTCTGAGTTGTGCGTGAACATGGTTGAATTTTTCTTCCTTAGTCAATGCTCGCTGTCGTCGAAAATCGGCAAACCAATATCTCGTATTACGGTAGGGAGTCATAAACCCACGAAGGTTAGTGTATGCAGCATCGCAAAGGTAATATTTGTTTGTAAATGTTAGTATGAAAACTTTTATATAAAAAATTAGATAAACAATTACATCAAAGTTAAGGATTGGTTAAAAACCTAGTGGGGGGAAATGAAAGCCGGAAGTCGGATTAAATGCAACTTCTTTCAAAACACGTGAATCATGTGCAATACCCTCCCATCCAGCCCATACGAACGTGAATATCATATCAAAATTACAGATTCCTAAGACATTTTGAAAGCATTCACCCTTTCCTCTTCCCTTGTAACAAGTCTGTTAATTAGTAGGTACGACTGCATGTACAAAAGTTCTATCTAACGCACCTACTGCTCTAGGAAATATATTTTCTAGTCAAATACCCCTTCAAATATGACCCATTAAGTGGCTATTCAAAGCCATTTTTTCATTCAGACTTGCCCCAACCAAACACCCATGTCTGATTGAGTCAGACCTATATGTCTGAATGAGGTCATTAAGACCCAACCAAACAGCCCTAAGTTTGGTTAGTAGGGCTGCAAACGAACTGAACTTTCAGCGAACAGTTCATGAACCGTTTGGCGGGAAGTTCGTTCGTGTTCGTTCGTTTAATAAATGAACAAACACGAATAAAAAATTTCGTTCGTTTAGTTAAACTAACGAACATGAACAGAGGTCGTGTTCGTTTTCTTATGTTCATGAACGTTCGGTAACGTGTTCGTTTATGTTCGTTTGTGTTCTATAGTTTAGTAAGGTTTTTAAATTTTATAGTTTATTATATTCTTTTATTTTTATTTATCTTAATGTATGTGAATTCGATGTTATTCAAAAGTTAATATATGTCCGTTTGTGTTTGGTTCCGTTCATGAACACCTCTTTGTGTTCATGAACACTTGCTTGTGTTCATTAATGTCTGTTTATGTCCGTGTGTGTTCATGAACAAAATTAACAAACGAACACAAACAAACACGAACATGAGTGTTTTCTTAACAAACGAACACGAACAGAAAATCTCGTTTGGTAAGTGTTCATGAACACATAATTTTCTTAACAAACGAACACGAACAAGGCCTTATTTGTGTTCGTTCGGTTCGTTTGCAGCCCTATTGGTTAGTTTTGGAGTTCTGACATTGGGAATTGATCATCATTTATTTCCAAAATTGATAAATAGATAAAGCCATTGTTCAAATTTTATATTCTAAGACATCTATATATATTGCCCCCACTTTCGTGGTGGAGTGGCATGAAAAATAAAGGTTAGAGCTTAGGGCCGAAAGATCTCAAGTTCGAATTTGATACATCCAGGTTTTACCGTAACGCTCTTTTTGGTGGGTGGGGTTTTCCTGGTTCGGGAACTTGCGAGCTTAGGCTACCCAGCGCTATTGGTTAACCCGAGCGTATGGGGAGCTTTCACCCAAGGGGCGGGCGTCCCCGGGTAGTCAGACATTAGTTTCGTTGGCCGTAAAAAAGGACATCTTTATATGTCATGAGTATTAGTTGTTTTTTTTTTTTTTTGCAAAGATTTGAACCTGCAACGTTACATTTATAAGGGAGACACCATATTATTACTAGACCAATGGTTCATGACTAGTAATAGTGAGTTGTTAACACCAGCCATAGGTAGTATTAGTTAGTTGTTAATACCACTGGTGTCGGTGTTTTAACTGAGAATTATAAGAAGTTTTAGAACAGGATAACATATTAGATTTTATATAAAATGAATAAACGACGATACTTCATTGTATTTACATGTCAATATTTATTCACATATAATTTTAATTCGTATATGGAAACGTACCTATGGCATAAGTGACCTCATTCACATATGAATGACCCAACTGTAAAATGACTTTCTCAAACATATATCAATAATTGTACCAAAGGGCTTTTAGCATAAGTTACATCCATCTATAATGGTGTAATGGTGGAGTGGCTTTTGTTTCATCTATGTGTGATCAAAGGTTCAATTCCCACTTTCAACATTAATTTATGGTTTGGTATCCGGGAGAAGATCGAATACGGGTGGCGCCGGTTCGAATCTGACGGGCGACAAGGTTTTATCGAGTTCTATAACACTGCCGTGCCTTCGGGCGGGTGGGGCTCGGGTTTCCGCGCATCAGGAGAAGACGGGAGCTGCTGGAGGTCGAGTAGTCGATTCTTGGGCACGGCGTCCCGCAAGGGTGGTTGCCACACAGTTGTTCGCCGATCAAAAAAAAATATAAGTTACCTTATCAAAGTGTATTTCTAAGGTTATTCATCTCAAAGATTATCGGTTTAAGTCCCACTTGCAATAAGATGTCAAATTTAAGGATGCATGTGAAATGAGAACTTTAAGAAAAACACTAATTATATATATATATATATATATATATATATATATATATATATATATATAGGTAGAGGATCCGGTAAGAAAATTGTTTTGTGTAGGAAGTGTAGGAAGAGTTTTCAACCGTTTGATCAAATCTGATTAAATATTTAGATCAAGGGCATAATAGACTTTTTAGTCATTTTATTAATTATCAAAACCCACAAATTTAGCAACAAAATTATGGATTTTAATGAGATTCAATTATCTAAAATAACTAATTCTTCCACACAATATTCAATCCCTTAATAATTAATCGGTTCTTCATTTTTTTACAATTAATTGATGATGGCAGAAGTTTTTCAAGATCTTTCGAATGGTAAGTCTTGTTTTATGTTTTTAGATCATTTTGATTTGTATGAGGTTTATTCAGATTTGATAAAAAGTCTACATTTTTTTTATTATAATCAGATTTGAAGTCGTATAGATCGATTTCATCTGTATAGGAAGTTTTTTATGTTTTTTTTTATTTTATTTAAAACACTACAATAAAAACACCATCTACAAAATTATCTAAAACCAAAAACTTAGATGTTCTAACGAGTAAACACTGAATAAAACACTATTTTAAAACACTACTATAAAAACACCATCTACAAAATTATCTAAAACCCAAAACTTAGCTGTTTTAACAAGGAAACAAACGTATAATATTTCATATTATATAAACACTGCATAAAACACTGCATAAAACACTATTATAAAACACTATTATAAAAGAACACTATAGATATTAGGTTTATTTGATTTGTTGTTAGTGATAAGAAAGAAGAAGATAGTAAAAGACCTTCGTTGATATTGACAGAGAGATAGAGAGATGGGTGAGTAAAAATAGGATATATTTATTAACTATGCTTGAATTAAGGAGTGATTAGTAGATATATAAATTAAAATGACTTTTCTACCCTCTTTTAAAACACTAATTAGACCATCCTACCCCTAACCATTAATTTATAATTAGTATAATATTAACTAACCTAAACTTTTAATCGAAACCATCAATTTCTAGATCAAACGGTTGAAAACACTTCCTACTCTTCCTACACAAAACAAATCTCTTACCGGAACCCTACCCTATATATATATATATATATATATATATATATATATATATATATATATCTTAAAAACTAAAGTCAGTGGCATAGTTTCATTGCCACCCCTCTAACTTTTTGGTAATTGCAACTTCAGTCCCTCACATTTATTTTCTAAGTTTTAGCATATGATAACCTCAGTCTCTCACATTTAATAAATTGCAACTTCAGTCCCCCTACATTTATTTTGTTTATTATCGGTTGCACCGGCCAATACGGTTCAATCCGTCGCGCGCCGTCGCAACGCGCCTCGGGTCAATGTCATCCAACTCACTACCGTTGTCCTATGGTTGTCAGACACTGTTTCGTCACCGGGTTTACCGTATAGCCGGTTACTGTTCGCGTTTACGGTTTTCGGTTGTTTGAGTATGTTTTCTTGGTTTCCCACGCCACGACATCGGTGGTAGCGCGGCGTCAGCAAGTCGATCAAATATAATACGTTTCCGTTTCACAATATAATGTCGGTTTAATGTACGTTTCACGGCGGGTAATCGGTTGATTATTTGCTACCTGTTCGACACATTGTGACGCCCCCGCAAACCGCGACGTCGGGTAAAAAACGGCCAGCATATCCGTCGTGCGCCGCCGCAACGCGTGGCGCCGGTAAATACTAGTTAGTATTGAATTGTATCTTAGCATTTAAATAGGTATTTAGAAATCATACACCCTCTAATTAGGATTCGTACACCTTGACCTACATCACATACCAATAGGAGCCTGCCACATACCCAGAAAGTGATGTCACTCACCTCAGAATATGATGTCATGGGGGTGTATGAATCCTAGAACCCTTTAAATATTATAGCATTAAACGGATTTTGTGTTTATAGACATTGTCTTTAGAAATACTATAGTGAATGCTCGTGCGTTGCTACGGGTGCGTCTGTTTTATCACCTTCTAGTTGTTGGGGTTTGTGGCACGTGTGTGGGGTTTGTGGGTAAATTCTAAACATAACCACATTTCAAGAAGAATATATGTATAAAAAATAAACGAGCGCTTACACTTTAAACAGCCCCGATCCAGGTTATAAACTGTTGACCGAACATTGAAATTGCCAAATCCGTACCGTTATCTCAAAGTCTCAAACCATATAAATTGCCGGCTTACCATGAATAGATCATATTAGGTGAAAGCATGTGACATGGAAATAAGCCAATACCTTAATTCACTTAAATGAATATTAGGTGAAGCAAGCCTAGTGGTATGAAATCATAAAATTTATGTCAAGAGAAACAATAGAGGAAATAAACCATCTTACAAGTACATTAGGTGGAATAAAATTTCATTGACGTCTTTTTAGGTAAACACCACTCTTCTTCACTATCATAGGCAAACCCTTCCAATAGAACCTTCACCAATCAATACATTTGATCCAAAATTCTTGTTTTCTCTTTCGGTTCATCAAGCAAAAGTGTGGGCACTTCAATTATTAGTACTTCGTTTTGCCCATCAAAATTTTCTATTGGTTGTACTTTGTTCTTTTGTTGTCCTACATTACATGTAGAAAAAAAACATTATAATTATTCCGATGTTCAAACATGATAGTCATTAATAGCTATATCTGAAAATAGTATTTGTAAAGTTGTCATGATATATGTAGATGTACAATTTTTACAAAATGGTCAATCTTAGGAATGACAAAATGTTCCGAAATAGTGTTCTCCCGCAACATTTCTTATTTCTTTTTATAGTGGCTAGTTACAACAACGACGTGTAGGTGGTGAGGTCATGCTCGTGCCGGTGGCAATGGGTAGGTGGTGGTGATGGGTGGCAATCGCACAAATCTAGTAATTTAAATTGGTATTCAGACAAAATTCGCTAATTTAAATTTGTAAATTTAAGTGAAACCAGCCAACACATAATGCAAATTAAAGATGTTATATAATGCATAGATCACTGCTTCATTGCTTCCGAACATAAGTAATGTAACAAGCAGCTTTGTTACAACTTGAACTAAAAGAATATATACAAGAAATTGTTAGGATATTCCAACAACAAAATAATAAAAAACGTATTCAAGTCAGACCATGAATACTTGATGTATTCTTCTTTTGATGATATGTATTAGCACAAAGGGCCACAATTTTACCAAATATTCATATATTGTATTTTTTTTAACCACTTTCAGGACAAAAAAATATATAGTGAAGTTGAAAAGCATTGTGGGGTTTCAAGGATTACAACATTTAATTAGGTGTTTATGGTGTTTTTGAAGGGGTTACAACTTCATGTGGGTACAAAGAGTGCATAAGAGATATATTAAATTAGTATTAAAGGTTGTACATGAGGGCATAAAAGGAAGAAAATAACAAAAAAATAGAGACTTGTAAAGAACCCTTGGTATACCATCTTAACTTTGGACATATTTGTCCATACCTCCTCCTTTATAATGTAGTATAGATAAATAACAATTGGATCAGTGTCTTGAGGTAGTAAATTGGTTGGCACTTTCGACAGCATCGGACAAATGGGTTTGGGAGGGTAGCACTAGCTCAGATGGGAACTTCTTGGTATCAGTATACCAAGATTTACTTACAAAAGTCTCGGTTCCATTCTATCCTTTTGAGTGGGTCAAGAGTATACATACCAAGAAAGATGAACATTTTTAGGTGGCGAGCAGAGCAAGACCGTCTTCCTACGTTAAAGGGCTTGTAAAACGAAACATCCTTCTAGGCTCAATAATGTGTAGACTATGCGGTGATGGCGATGAAGACACGGATCATCTTTTTACTTTGTGCTACGTTGTTGCGGTTATTTGGAAAAGGGTAAGTAATTAGTGTAACATCCCAAATCTCTTTGCTTTTAATGTAAGAGATTTGCTACAAATACATAAGAATATGAATGTGGTGGAAGGCAAAGGAAGACTACTAAGGGTAATTGATGTATTGTAAAATACATCTATTTCCAATGTAAAGTTTGTGTAATTTCTGAGTCGTTTAGATAGTGTTTTTATTAGTTTTTGGCTTGTACCGGTCTATTTTATTTAGTATAGGTTTTTTTAGATTTTTATTAGTTTTGGGTCTTTTTTAGTGTTTATCTATTTTATTTTATATTTTGTAGGTGTTTATGGACGTTGGAGCGTAAACGAGCAACTTTGATCAAGTCAAGAACACCCGAGTCAAGAGCACGGACTTATACCACTAAATAATAATAATAATAATAATAATAATAATAATAATAATAATAATAATAATAATAATAATAATAATAATAAAACCAAAATTATGACTTTGAAAGCCACCTCACGGGCCTAAAGCCCAAAAACATGAAAAAGTGAGAATTGAAAACTTATTATTTGGAGGTGATTAGACTACGAAAACGGTGGGACATTAATATTATAAGGAGGCGCCGCAAAATTATGGGAAAACATTCTTTGACAGAACAAATCGAAGAGACAGAAGCTGCGCACAAGATAATTGGGAGGAGCCACATCATCGAAGAAAAAGAGGAATCAATTGGTGTGGAGGTCAAGGTTTGAAGCATAGGTGCCAGCACGGGTCGGTTCTAATTCAATATTTATTATTTATTTATTCTAACCCGTTGTGAACGCCATGAATATGTTTAGTTTTATTTGTTTTGATTTTATCATGCCTTTTATTGGCTAGACCTTTTCGCTACCTAGGTTAAATATGATTGCACATGTTTGATTTATTTTCTTTTGGTCTTGGAACTTTTTGGTTGTGGGTGAATTTTTTAGTAAAGAACTCTTTATTTTCTGGTTTGATGTATATGCATATTTAGTTTTGTTTAATTAATTTTTATAAACTCCACTTGCGTTTTTGTGAATGTCTTTCATGTATGAATGCGGGTTAGGTTGCGGACTGGGTGTTAGCAACTAGTTTATGGTTAATTTCTGCAGGTTATCCATAGGAGTTATAATTGTTAGTTAGGTAATTCTAAGTGTTCTACCAATTCTCAATAGCTGTGAGGTGCGAGATTGTTGGTCTGTCTAGGGTGTTAAATTGCTAGTTCTAGAGGCTTTGTGAGAAGATCTTCCTAGTTTCCCTAGCATTCCTTGTAGGCCAAGTCTTATCAGAAATATTGTAGTTACCCCTTGCACTTTAGGGTGTATTGTGACTTTCGCGCTGTGAGGTAGACTGTCTAGCGGGTACTTTAAGATTCGAGTAGGTAAGCCTGTGAGGGTAACCTCTCACCCGGTGGTTTAACAGCACAACAGTATTCTAGGGTTTCCCCTTGAGAAGGGTCGAGGGTGTCTAGTTTATTCTTGATGTTTAGTATTTTAAGATCCCGGTTCCACACCAGTTCCATAACCATTAGAGACTTATCATTCATGTGTAGGATTCTAGCCTAGGTAGTGCCTTCCCATCACCTGATCCGAATTCCAGTCTCCAGCTTGTGTTTTAAGTTATTTTAGTTTTATTTATTTATTTGCAATTAGTTTGTTAGAAACCCCCCCCCCCCTTTAAGCAATAAAACATTATTAAGTCAGTTTGTAGATAAGTAATCGAGTCTAGTTTACGTTTTCTAGTAGAGTCTCGTGGGTTCGATACTCGGACTTACTTTAGCTGTACTGCACTGACCGGTACACTTGCCGGTTGTGTGGTTTAGGTTTAGAGAGTCTTAGTTTATAAATTTAAAACTTAGAGTGTATAGTTTAGGTTAATTTAGGTAGTTTTTATTAAACCACTTTGAGCACATCAGTAATCATCTTAGCTTCGATATTGTAACAGTACTGATTTCTGGGAGATTAACATGGACCTTTGTATGACACCCTAGGCAAATCCCACATCGGCTGTGGCCAGGAGAGATCCTTTGTTCATAAGTAATCCAAAGCCTCTTAAATCACCAACGCGTTTTGGGCTTAATGCTAGTGGATGAGAGGAGAACTCCACAGTTAAGCGTGCTGAGGTGGGAGTAGTATCAGGATGGGTGACCTCCTGGGAAGTCTCCGCCGGGGCGACCAAAAACAAATCCGTGAGCTCTGGATAGGAAACCCATCGGGGCAAAGCGGACAATATTGGTGGTGAGAGGGGTGGGGTGTTACAAATGGTATCAGAGCCACTCCTGTGCCGTTCGGGATGGTGGGGCAAACCTCATCGAGGACGATGAGTCCCTAAGGGGGGGGGGGTGATTGTAACAGTACTGATTTCTGGGAGATTAACATGGACCTTTGTATGACACCCTAGGCAAATCCCACATCGGCCGTGGCCAAAAGAGATCCTTGGTTCATGTAACACCCCAACCGATGGCGGAAACATCGGGGTGCCACGTATTGATGATTGTTTTCAGTAGCACATGGTATAATATAAATTTTAAATAATTTATTCAAACATAATATCCAAAATATGAAATGATGTCTAAGAATTCAAATACATGATATCAAATAACAAACTTCAATAACTTCAAATAAAACTTCAAGTAAAATCCTCATGCTAACTCAAGCCTCAGCTTCATTGTTACCTGAAACATGTTAATTTTGAAAGTATTTTGGGTCAACAAAAGTTGGTGAGAATTACATAGGTTTTTGATAATAAGATGAATAAAATGTTGTGCAATTCATGTGTCATGTCAATCTAGCGCATATGTGAGAACATACTAGAAATAAATCGAGTGCATAATCAACCCTGATAACTGTTATAAAATGATACATACCATACACTCATGGTCCAATTGAATATGTTATGCGATAACAAACACCCACGTAACCTTTGTAGGAGGCACGTATCCGGGTGGGATTGTCAGTCCAATAGATCTATCAATGTATACCGTCGGCTTGTACGGAGTTAATGATTATGCTAGAATGGTGCTTACTCTAATCATGCTCAAGACATAATGCAACATAGATAACACATAGACACATTGATGATTGAATTGCAATGATAATGTTATAACATGTTTCACCCCAAAAATGGTGATAAATAAAAGGGGCTATGTAAAACTCACCTTAGCAAATGTTAAACTTGTTGAAAAGATGAAATAATAGTGTTGCCCAAAATGATTCCAAATATCACCCTATAATAAGGTAATATATATATAATAAGTCTAAGTCTAATTAACTTATAAGTGTATCCTAGGGTTTCGATTTGGGGATAATCAATTGTTGAAATTAAATTAAAATGTTAATTAATAAAGGAAAATTTGATAATTAATAAAAGAAAGTCTTTTTATGAATTTTGAATTTTGAATGGACACATTAAAGTGTTTGAAGTATAAAAATATTTTTTATAAAATTATTTAATTTAAAATAGATTTTTAAATCTATTTATTACAAATTGCCAACAATTAACTTTAATATTCAAAAATACTAAAATTTAAAGAATTTCTATTTTAAAAATCATATTTCTGTTCTAAATAATTAAAAATAATTTGTATAAAATTTTGGTGCAAAAATGATGAAAATTGGATTTATTATGATTTAATTATAATTAAATCTAACAAAAATTGATTAAAAATATAAAATAATTGATTTTACTGAATTAAAAATTATTTCAGTAAAGTTTATCTTTATAAAAAGTCAGGATAATTTTTGGAGAATTTAAAAAAATTATTTTGATATATAAATGGATTTTTATAAATATAATAGTATAAAAATGATTTAATTATTATAAATACTAAATAAATGAATTTCTGAAAAATAAAAATTGTGAATAACACTTTTATCTCAGATTAAACAAATATAATTTTTTTAGAATTTATAAAATAGTTTTGATATTTTAAAATGAATTAAAAAGATTAAAAGGTTTAATATATATATATAATAGTTTTGTTTAAAAAAATAAAAGAAGTAAAAAGGGGGCAGTAGCCGGGACTCGAACCCGGGTACCTTCTGTTGCAAGCCCAGGTCACAACCACTTGGCCTAGGCCAGTGGTTGTGATATTCCCTGATCAAATTTAAATAAATACACTGTGCCCAATCAGTTTATCCCCAATTATACAACGAACGAACCCTAGAATTAACAATTGGACGAATCACACATCAATAGCCTGATTAACCATAGGGCTATTGATGTGTGATGGCCGATGAACAAAACCCATATAAATAATCAAACTCACAGTGTTGTTTTATGTATGATTGCTCGGTCAAAGCCAAAGTCAAATAACGAACAAGATGATTATAATCAGAGTGATTCAGAGATAATTGGAGGTTGAGAGAGAGTTGTGAGCGAGTTGTTAAGCTTCGAAACACATCTATTTATACTGAGGATCAATGGTTAAGGTTAATTGGAAAGTTTGACCTCGATTAATATCATACGCGTATAATTATAGAATTGGTCAACGATTTGGTTGTAATAGACGTGTAATCGTGTTACACAAGGCCGGTAATCACACGAATTTACCATATAAAGATCAATTATCAGTTAATTCCTTGGATTGATTAACAAGCTAACCCACAGTTGACTTTCTTTGTCAACTGTGAAGGTTTTAAAACGTGCTTATAATTAATAAGGATCCAGGTTTATTCCAAGTTGAAGGCCAGCCCAGCTGGTTAAGTGTGTGGGTTTGGTTGGGCCGGTCTTGGCGCGGGTTCGATTCCCGGCCAAGACAACTATTTTTTTTGATATAATTCCAATGTTATAATATATATAATATATATATATATATATAGTATTAGGGTTCCACAAATGCGACAAAAATAATAAATGCGACCATATAAGCTGAAACTTGACGTTTTATTAATGACGAACGTGTAACGTACAAGTTTTAAATACGTAATGTTACAGTCTCCCCGACTTTTAGGAACTTCGTCCCGAAGTTGGAGTTGGAGAGTCTGGTGGGAAAAGATGTGGATACTTCGACTTCATCTGGTCTTTACGTTCCCAAGTGAACTCTGGGCCTCGTTTAGATTCCCAACGAACCTTAACGATCGGAATACGACTGCGCTTGAGTTTCTTGACTCCAGTATCAACAATCTCGACGGGTTTCTCGATAATGTGCATGCTTTCATCGATTTGCACATCCTCAAGAGGAACATGAAGGTTCTCATCTGCTAAGCATTTCTTGAGATTCGAAACATGGAAGGTCGGATGAACATTGCTTAGCTCAGGTGGAAGTTCAAGTTTGTAAGCCACTTTTCCAACTCTATCAAGAATTTTGAAGGGGCCTACGTATCGAGGAGCTAGTTTTCCCTTTCTACCGAAACGAATAACTCCTTTCCAAGGGGATACCTTAAGTAGTACAAGGTCCCCAACTTGAAATTCCAAGGGTTTACGACGTTTATCAGCATAACTCTTTTGGCGACTTCTAGCCTTGAGAAGATTATCCTGAATAAGCTGAATTTTGTCTGTGGTTTCCTGGATTAGTTCGGGTCCAGTAATACGAGCTTCACCAACCTCAGTCCAACAGACAGGTGAACGACATTTCCGACCATAGAGTGCTTCAAAAGGAGCCATGTTAATGCTGGCGTGATAACTGTTGTTGTATGAAAACTCAACCAAAGGAAGATGAGAATCCCATGCGCCACCAAAATCAATGACACATGCCCTGAGCATGTCCTCAAGTGTCTGGATGGTTCGTTCAGTCTGACCATCCGTTTGAGGGTGATAAGCAGTGCTCAGGTTCAACTTGGTACCCAAAGCATCTTGTAGAGATTCCCAAAAGTGAGAGGTGAAACGACCATCGTTATCAGAAATAATGTCCAAAGGTATACCGTGACGACATACGATTTCACTTACGTACATCTTTGCCAACCTTTCCACAGAATACTTCTCACGAATAGGTAGGAAGTGAGCTGACTTGGTCAAACGATCGACGATTACCCAAATACTATCAAAACCTTTGGGTGTACGAGGGAGTTTGGTGATGAAATCCATAGCTATGCTCTCCCATTTCCAGACAGGAATCTCTGGTTGTTCAAGCATACCAGATGGTCGTTGATGTTCAGCCTTGACCTTGGAACAAGTGAGGCATTTTGCAACGAAAAGAGCAATGTCTTTCTTCATACCAGGCCACCAATAAGAATAGCGAAGATCTTGGTACATCTTGTCAGCTCCAGGATGAATAGAATAACGAGACTTATGAGCCTCGTTCATGAGAAAAGTACGAAGATCATCACGGTCGGGAATCCACAGTCGATTAAGGAAATAAAGGAGACCATCGGGTTTGGTTTCAAGTTGAGTTTCAGCACCACAAGACATTTCATCGTACATGTTACCTTGGGTGACTGATGTGTGTTGAGCCTGGAGAATGCGATCCTGAAGATCAGTACGAACTCTCGCACATTGGAGTTTGACACGCTCTTTACGACTAAGTGCGTCAGCCACAACATTCGCCTTGCCAGGATGGTAGCGAATTTCGCAATCATAGTCGTTAAGTAATTCAACCCAACGTCGTTGTCTCATGTTAAGATTCTTTTGATCGAAGACATGTTGGAGACTTTTGTGGTCCGTGAACACCACACATTTGGTCCCATAAAGATAATGTCTCCAAATCTTGAGTGCAAAGACAACAGCGCCCAATTCAAGATCATGGGTGGTATAATTCTTTTCGTGAGTCTTGAGTTGTCGAGACGCATAAGCAATAACCTTTCCTCGTTGCATGAGAACACAACCAAGACCTTGGTTCGATGCATCACAGTAGACCACGAAATCATCATTACCATCAGGTAGAGACAAGATAGGAGCTTCACAGAGTTTCAGCTTAAGAGTTTCAAATGCTTCCTCTTGCTTAGGTCCCCACTCATAGGGTTTACCCTTGTGAGTTAAGGTAGTGAGAGGAACAGCGATCTTGGAGAAATTGGCGATGAATCGACGATAATAACCAGCCAACCCAAGAAAAGAACGGACTTCCGTTGGAGTGGTAGGAACACTCCAATTCTTCACAGCTTCGATTTTTGCAGGATCAACATGAATTCCGTTCATATCAATGACATGACCCAAAAATTGAACTTCCTTAAGCCAAAATTCGCATTTTGAGAACTTGGCATACAGTTGTTCTTTCTTTAGGAGATTTAAGATAGAGTGAAGATGTTGTTCGTGATCGGATTTTGATTTAGAGTAAATCAAAATATCATCGATGAAAACGATCACGAATTTGTCGAGATAGGGTCTACAAACCCGATTCATCAAATCCATAAATACTGCGGGAGCATTGGTCAACCCAAAAGGCATAACCATGAATTCATAGTGACCATAGCGAGTGCGAAAAGCTGTCTTGGGAATATCTTCATCGTGGACTCTAAGCTGATGATAACCAGAACGGAGATCAATCTTCGAGAAGTGAGTTGCTCCTTGAAGTTGATCGAAGAGATCGTCAATCCTAGGAAGCGGATAACGATTCTTGATGGTGAGTTTGTTGAGTTCACGGTAGTCAATACACATCCGAAGAGAACCATCCTTCTTTTTAACGAATAAGACAGGGGCTCCCCATGGAGAAGAACTAGGGCGAATGAACCCTTTATCAGAAAGTTCCTGTAATTGACTGGCAAGTTCTTGCATCTCAGAGGGTGCAAGACGATAAGGAGCTTTAGCGACAGGATTAGCACCAGGAACAAGATCAATACGAAATTCCACTTGTCGAGCAGGAGGCAAACCAGGTAAATCCTCTGGAAAGACTTCAGGATAGTCTCGAATAATAGGAATGTCTTGGATACTTTTGCCTTTGTCCTTCTTCTCTATCACGTTAGCTAAGAAGGCTGTATACCCCTTTCGTAAGTACTTTTGGGCAGTAGTACAAGACATAAGCTTAAGCTCACCACAGGGTTTCTCACCATAGATCTTCAAAATCTCACCAGATTCGAGAGGAATGCGTATGACTTTCTCGAAGCACAGAATTTCGGCACGATGGGTTGACAACCAGTCCATGCCTACTATAACATCAAAACTACCAAGATGCATGGGGATGAGATCGATAGGGAAGGTATGATCGTTGAGGTTCAACAAACAGTTACGAATAATAGAGTCGATCGAAATAGACTTCCCGTTAGCTACCTCTACCACGAAAGGTTCTTCTAGATTAGTGTGGGGTAAGTTAAGTAAAGGTTCAAATTTCAGTGACACAAATGATTTATCAGCTCCCGAATCAAATAATATGGATGCATAGTGGTTATTAATGAGAAACGTACCATTCACCACTTCGTTGTTGTCACGAGCCTGGTTAGCGTTGAGATTGTAGGCGCGACCTCGAGCACCTTGGTTCTGGTTGCGGTTCTGGTTTTGGTTTTGGTTTTGGTTTTGGTTTCGGTTACGATTAGGGCAGTTTTTGATGTAGTGATTAGGGTTGCCACACTCGTAGCATTGACCACGAGTAGGCCTGTTGTTTTGTTGGTTGGGAGCTGGGTTATTGTTGTCTTGGGTAGCAGGAGATCGACAGACGTTCACCAGGTGACCATATCTTTGACACTTAGTACAAAAACGACATGGCACCTGCGTTGGGTGATGGTACTTGCAAGTGTTGCACAAAGGGTGAGGTCCGGTGTATGGTTTCTTGGCTGGGTTTTGGGCAGCAGGTGGAGTAGCAGCAACCATATAGTTTCTAGCCTTGCGCTTTTTGTTGCTTGAGGTCTCAGGCTTGACTTCAATTGCAAGCTGTGGAGTGTCTTTGGTAGTAGTCTTCTTAGTGCCCTTGCGAACGAGAGTACCGTTCTTCACGTGATTATCAGTAAGAGTGGCCGCTAGACGTTTGGCCTCTTCCAATGTTGCAGGATTTCTACCCCAAACGGTGTCCTGGATTTGCATGGGCAGACCACCGATGTACTTCTCGATGGCTACCGGCAGAGGAGTAACTTTGTGAGGCAACAATAAGCTAAGCTCATGAAAGCGGGTGTTGTAGGCAAGGTTTTCCCCACTATCTTGAGCTAGGGTGTGGAACTCATCCTCAAGTTTCTTAACTTCATTGCGAGGACAAAACTCTTCCTTCATGACCTCCTTGACTTGGTCCCATGTCATAGCAAGAGCAACCTCGGCCCCACGAGTACGCTTTTCTTCATTCCACCATGTGAGTGCTCGTTTATGGAGAACACTCATGGCGTAACGAACCTTGAAGTTGTTGGGGCACTCACTGTTGATGAAGGTGTTCTCAATACCCTCAAACCATTGGAGAAGTCCAGTAGCTCCTTCTTCACCACTAAACTTTGGAGGGTTACAAGAGTTGAAATGCTTAAGGGTGCAGGCTTGGGGTCCATTTCCATTGCCATTGCCATTCCCGTTCCCGTTGTTGTGACCATTCCCGTTGCCGTTCAATTGGATGACCTGAGCGAGTAAATTGGGAACCAGAGTTGCGATTTGCTGCGCCATTTGTTGAGAAATGATCGCAGCCAGTTGAGCATCGACCCCATTGTTGTTGTGGTTAGGAACTTGGTCATGGTTGTGGTTATGGTTATCACCACCTTCTTCGTGGTTCTCACCATTGTTGTTGCGAGTGCTGCGACGAGGAGGCATGATCTGTAATAGACACAATGAAATGAATGAGAGTTTATATAAGGAATGTAATCATTTATTCATTAATTAAAACGAATAAACGAAAACGTTGACTTATCAAAGATTCTAAATTCTAATAACATATGAAGACATGCTTTAGCCTATAAGTGAACACTCATCCCGAGAATTCCCAGGTAGGCATCCGAGTCCCTCGTCTGATTGGGATATATGCGCAATGCCAGCCTAGACAGAAGACTCAGAATACAGGCGTTCACCCTTCCAGATTGCACGTGTTCGTTATTAAAATCTAGAACTTTGACGAGATCTCAAGGGGGTTCAGGTTAAACCTGAGGATTTTGTCCTATTAATCTAATGGTGGATCAAGATTGCAGCAGACAAATAAGAGTAGTCACATGTGGGTTTAGGGTTATAAGGCATAGGATAAGGATAGGATTAGGGAAGCAATTAGGGTTACAAGTAGGAGAAGCAAGTACTGTTTAAGTCCCTAAGGTTATAGTCTAGATTATTTCTAATAACCTAATTCCCTATAACCAAGGCTCTGATACCAATCTGTAACACCCCAACCGATGGCGGAAACATCGGGGTGCCACGTATTGATGATTGTTTTCAGTAGCACATGGTATAATATAAATTTTAAATAATTTATTCAAACATAATATCCAAAATATGAAATGATGTCTAAGAATTCAAATACATGATATCAAATAACAAACTTCAATAACTTCAAATAAAACTTCAAGTAAAATCCTCATGCTAACTCAAGCCTCAGCTTCATTGTTACCTGAAACATGTTAATTTTGAAAGTATTTTGGGTCAACAAAAGTTGGTGAGAATTACATAGGTTTTTGATAATAAGATGAATAAAATGTTGTGCAATTCATGTGTCATGTCAATCTAGCCCATATGTGAGAACATACTAGAAATAAATCGAGTGCATAATCAACCTTGATGACTGTTATAAAATGATACATACCATACACTCATGGTCCAATTGAATATGTTATGCGATAACAAACACCCACGTAACCTTTGTAGGAGGCACGTATCCGGGTGGGATTGTCAGTCCAATAGATCTATCAATGTATACCGTCGGCTTGTACGGAGTTAATGATTATGCTAGAATGGTGCTTACTCTAATCATGCTCAAGACATAATGCAACATAGATAACACATAGACACATTGATGATTGAATTGCAATGATAATGTTATAACATGTTTCACCCCAAAAATGGTGATAAATAAAAGGGGCTATGTAAAACTCACCTTAGCAAATGTTAAACTTGTTGAAAAGATGAAATAATAGTGTTGCCCAAAATGATTCCAAATATCACCCTATAATAAGGTAATATATATATAATAAGTCTAAGTCTAATTAACTTATAAGTGTATCCTAGGGTTTCGATTTGGGGATAATCAATTGTTGAAATTAAATTAAAATGTTAATTAATAAAGGAAAATTTGATAATTAATAAAAGAAAGTCTTTTTATGAATTTTGAATTTTGAATGGACACATTAAAGTGTTTGAAGTATAAAAATAATTTTTATAAAATTATTTAATTTAAAATAGATTTTTAAATCTATTTATTACAAATTGCCAACAATTAACTTTAATATTCAAAAATACTAAAATTTAAAGAATTTCTATTTTAAAAATCATATTTCTGTTCTAAATAATTAAAAATAATTTGTATAAAATTTTGGTGCAAAAATGATGAAAATTGGATTTATTATGATTTAATTATAATTAAATCTAACAAAAATTGATTAAAAATATAAAATAATTGATTTTACTGAATTAAAAATTATTTCAGTAAAGTTTATCTTTATAAAAAGTCAGGATAATTTTTGGAGAATTTAATAAAATTATTTTGATATATAAATGGATTTTTATAAATATAATAGTATAAAAATGATTTAATTATTATAAATACTAAATAAATGAATTTCTGAAAAATAAAAATTGTGAATAACACTTTTATCTCAGATTAAACAAATATAATTTTTTTAGAATTTATAAAATAGTTTTGATATTTTAAAATGAATTAAAAAGATTAAAAGGTTTAATATATATATATAATAGTTTTGTTTAAAAAAATAAAAGAAGTAAAAAGGGGGCAGTAGCCGGGACTCGAACCCGGGTACCTTCTGTTGCAAGCCCAGGTCACAACCACTTGGCCTAGGCCAGTGGTTGTGATATTCCCTGATCAAATTTAAATAAATACACTGTGCCCAATCAGTTTATCCCCAATTATACAACGAACGAACCCTAGAATTAACAATTGGACGAATCACACATCAATAGCCTGATTAACCATAGGGCTATTGATGTGTGATGGCCGATGAACAAAACCCATATAAATAATCAAACTCACAGTGTTGTTTTATGTATGATTGCTCGGTCAAAGCCAAAGTCAAATAACGAACAAGATGATTATAATCAGAGTGATTCAGAGATAATTGGAGGTTGAGAGAGAGTTGTGAGCGAGTTGTTAAGCTTCGAAACACATCTATTTATACTGAGGATCAATGGTTAAGGTTAATTGGAAAGTTTGACCTCGATTAATATCATACGCGTATAATTATAGAATTGGTCAACGATTTGGTTGTAATAGACGTGTAATCGTGTTACACAAGGCCGGTAATCACACGAATTTACCATATAAAGATCAATTATCAGTTAATTCCTTGGATTGATTAACAAGCTAACCCACAGTTGACTTTCTTTGTCAACTGTGAAGGTTTTAAAACGTGCTTATAATTAATAAGGATCCAGGTTTATTCCAAGTTGAAGGCCAGCCCAGCTGGTTAAGTGTGTGGGTTTGGTTGGGCCGGTCTTGGCGCGGGTTCGATTCCCGGCCAAGACAACTATTTTTTTTTTATATAATTCCAATGTTATAATATATATAATATATATATATATATAGTATTAGGGTTCCACAAATGCGACAAAAATAATAAATGCGACCATATAAGCTGAAACTTGACGTTTTATTAATGACGAACGTGTAACGTACAAGTTTTAAATACGTAATGTTACAGTTCATAAGTAATCCAAAGCCTCTTAAATCACCAATGCGTTTTGGGCTTAATGCTAGTGGATGAGATGAGAACTCCACAGTTAAGCGTGCTCAGGTGGGAGTAGTATCAGGATGGGTGACCTCCTGGGAAGTCTCCACCGGGGCGACCAAAAACAAATCCGTAAGCTCTGGATGGGAAACCCATCGGGGCAAAGCGGACAATATTGGTGGTGAGAGAGGCCGGATGTTACAAATATAGGGGATATGGGAGACTCGAAACGAAGTCATTTTCAATGGAAACAGGTTACCATTGATGGTATTTTTGGAGAATTTTAGATTTTCTATGGATCAAACATAGAGCAAAGCGAGGTGACTTGGAGTGGAAGATTTGGGTGAATTTCAGTTTTTCTGTACCTTAATGTGTATCTGATTGACGAAATATTATGGGTGTAGTACTGGTGTTGTTTACTAGCTAGCTTCTTGCTAGTAACAATACGTTAGAGTTATGCTAAGGTTGTGTTTGACACAAAGGTAATCGACAGTGCTAACAATAGTACTTCACCTAATAAGATCGAACAAATCAAAACGTTAGAGAGTTATGCTAAGGTCGTATTTGACACAATTCCCTTAAAACAGTTTCTTGTCACTCATGGAATCGATCCTTAGTCTATAATATATAGTAGGAGCAGGTGTGCGTAATTTTGAAAATGGGCAACAATGTTAAAATTTCACCTACAAAGAGCATGTAAAAGTTGGAAATTTATGATGTATCTCAATATGAGTTAACTTGAAGATATTCTCCATGCATACTATTACACTTGACACATCAAACAAGGGTCCCCTAGATTTATAGTCATATCAAAAAAGACTTAAATCACTCAATTAAATTAATTTCAAGAGCTTAAATGTCTTAATTAAATTTCATTGATAGCAATTTAAACGGTTTGATGATTAGCTACAAGTTGATTTACATTGCTTGACTTTTTACACTAACTATCATTAGTAGCAACCGAGTTGTCAAACCCTGCTATAAATAGCAAACCAGAGATCGACACTAATTGCCATAAGTAGAAACCCCAAGCAATGATGTGCGGGTGTTTAACCATTATGGTAATTTGACAATTTTACTAAGAACACAGATAGCCAGATTTTGATCTAAGCTTTAAAATCATAATCTTTAAATTCCAACACATTATAAACACCATCTATTTCATAAATTAGGTTTTTAGCATGTAACCACCATGAAATTAAAACCTAAAGTCCTTAAAAAATAGCTAAGTTGATTTATTCCAGTTCTAATATCTTATGATAACCATTTATGAATTCTCGCTATCTGGTTCTAATCTCTTATGCTATGTAATGGATTTTGATAACCATTACACAACATTATTTTTTGGAAATTCCAGTTGGTTCGTACGTGTGCTTGATCATGATAATTGATAAATTCAAATCTCTTTAAAAGTTTAGAATATTAGATCAAAATTTATTTATATTATTTGTTTGTGGTTTAAGGCCATGATTTTTCCACATTTTCCTTTCCTCCGTTTGTTCTTCACACGCCAACTTCGTTGTTTTTTGGTTTGTCTCATATAGTCCTTCAAACTTGATTTACCGGATTTTGGCGACCAAAATGGACATTTACAAGGTAGCCCTAAACTTCAACAATTTATGAGGTCAGAGGTCATAACTTTAAGGGTCGGCTCTTAAGGGGTGTGGGGAGGACTTCCTGCCTGGGCCCAATTTCTCAGGGGCACATTGACCCTCCAACAATTCAAGTTTTCTTAACAGTGATGTCCTTAATGTGATAAATTTTTGTATGTTTGAGCCTCAAAATTGTTAATCAAGTATTAATCAAAGTGAAGGGTAGTTTATATAAAACAGAAAGTAAAGAAATGTTGAGAGAGGTTAAGAATTAAAGAAGAAAATGAAATGGTTTGCGAAAAAAAAATTGCAGGTTTATTAATGAGTATAGAACTAGAGATGATGAAAGAGATGAAATGAAGAGTGCTCGCACTCAGTTGTTTTTGCTTTTTACCGGTTGGTTTTGACTTCCTTTTTAACTTTTATTTTTGTTATGAAACAATTTTTTTAATTGCCAAACTTTCACTGTGACACCCCAGGAAAATCCTACATCGCCGTGGCCAGGAGAGATCCTTGGTTTATAAGTAATCTCTTGCCTCTTAAATCACCAACGCGTTTTGGGGCTTAATATTAGTGGATGAGAGGAGAACTCCACAGTTAAACGTGCTCAGGTGGGAGCAGTATCAGGATGAGAGGCCTCCTAGGAAGTCTCCACCGGGGCAACCAAAAACAAATCCGTGAGCTCTGGATGGGTAACCGTCGGGCAAAGCGAACAATATTGGTGGTGAGAGGGGCAAGGTGTTACAGATGGTATCAGGGCCACTCGTGTGCCGTTCAGGATGGTGGGTGCATACCTCATCAGGGATGATGAGACTATAACAGGGGATGAATGTGACACCCTAGGAAAATCCCACATCGGCCGTGGCCAGGAGAGATCCTTGGTTCATAAGTAATGTCTTGCCTCTTAAATCACGAACGAGTTTTGGGGCTTAATGTTAGTGGATGAGAAGAGAACTCCACAGTTAAGCGTGCTCAGATGGGAGCAGTATCATGATAGGTGACCTCCTGTGAAGTCTCCACCGGGGCAACCAAAAACAAATCCGTGAGCTCTGGATGGGTAACCCGTCGGACAAAGCGGACAATATTGGTGGTGAGATGGGCAGGGTGTTACATTCACCCATTTATATTTTCACCCTTTGTGGGATTCGAACTCCCAACTTCCTCCAAGAGGGTTTGTTCTCTCTACCGTTAGATTACAACCTAAGTGTGAAATAAAATTTGATCCATCAATTTGATATTACTTTAATCGTAGTTTAAAATATAGTTTACATTATTTATTTTGTTAAGGCTAAGGGGCACAATTTTTACAGCTCAGCCCAGACACCTGAATTTTCAGGGCTGGCCCTGTTGTAGATTTTTTGTATTTATTTTTAAATTGTTTTTAACTGGCTTTAACATAAAGGGTGCATCAGGGACAATGCAATGATGTAAGTTTTAGATAGGGGTTTACATACTTGGTTTTGATTCATGTATACATGTTTCAGTAGTTGGGTGAGCTAGTATCACCCAATATTATACCCGTACCAAATCAATGACTCTTTTGTAATTAATATCATACGTATATACTTGTATCAATACCCATCCATTGTCTTTTGCGTTTTGGGTTATATATGGGATTGGGTTCTTTTTTCATCCCAAAATACTGAACGATTTAGTTTTTGATGTGCAAAATAACTCGTTAATCAAATCAACATGGCATGGTCATGCCACATTTGTAGAAAAGGTAGACCAGTCATGAAGTATCGTTGAGTTGAATCTATGGATGTAATAAATTCGAATTGAATTGAAATATTGTCAAAGCTGGATTGCATTGCACCTCTAATTTAAAACTTAAAACTCAAAGCTAGAAAATTAAGCTCAAGCACGGTCTAACATTCATTTTCAAACTCAAGGGAGATGAACTTACCTCCGCTTTTAAATATATAGAAAATGATGATGCATAATTGCATACTAATAATCCACTTGATACGTTGGATCTTGATTTAAATTTATTATATCGTACAAGTGAGTTATTCAATTTGTATAAGTAATTCAATTTGTATAACACAATGTCTAAAATATAAAATAACACATGATAATAATAATAATAATAATGTTTTCAAGCTTTTACGAGTAAATATTTAGCATTTGATTACCCTAGAGCTTTGCTCAAGTCAATTTCATTTCACTACTACAAAATTTAGCAACTGCTACCAAAATTTGCTACCGAAAAACACGGTAGCAAATTTTATGACTTACGGTAGCAAAGTGGTGGCAAGGGTTAAAAATTTTCCACCGTCTATTTACGGTAGCAAATTGGTAAATAAAAAAAATTAAAAATAATATATATAAAATTTTCACTGAGTTATTATTTCCCCTAAACCCTTCCATCACCATAACCCTTCCATCACCATAACGGTTACCTGCATCACCGTAACCTCCATCACTGAAACCCTTCCATCACCGATAACCTCCATCACCAAAACCCTTCCATCACCGATAACCTCCATCACCGTTATCGGCTATAAGAGTATCGACTCCGTAAGAGTATCGACTCTGTTTACTCATCGTTTAGGTTTAGCTCTGTTTACTCTCTTTGCTCATCGTGATTGTTTATTAATACTCATCGTTACCATTTGCATTCTTCTTTATTACTGTATAATAATATTATTATTAATACTCATTGTTTAGGTTTTACTTATCCCTATTCCATTTTGTTTACTTCCGTTTGACTTTAGCTCTAATTTTGAATTCATATTATTCAGTTTTACTTATCGGTTACCTGTTATTCTGTTATAATGTGTTTTGTGAATCTGTATTGATTTTTTAGTTTTTTTTTATGTTTAGTTATATACATATCAGTTACCTGTTGATTGAGAGATACGGTCCGTTAGGTTTTACTTTAACAACTTTAGCTACATTGATAGGAAATTGACTGATTGATTGATTGATATTAGTGCTGCTTTGGAAATTGTCTGAACGTTGTCTGTATTGATATTAGATCTTAACTTTGGTGTTGTGTTTGTATCCGGTAGCTTCATCTCATTGATTTGTGATAATCTGATTTCTATCGTCGAGTTTTGCTTTTCGGTTATTTGTTAGAATGTGTAGTTTTGTGAATCTGGATGGAGTTTTGGTAAATTTTGTTTAGTTTTATGGCTAATTGAGCAATTGATGGTTGAGAGATACGGTTTATCGTCTAGGCGTTTGGTTTTACTTTAACAAGTTACAAGTTTAGCTACATTGATAGGAATAGATCTGTAGCTGACTAGCTGCTTTGATGCTTGCAATAGTAACTTGTTAGAATATGCACATGGTAATGACAAGAATGAGGCTATTAATTGCGTTTCGCTTGAATCATCTTTTCAAAAAGTAGAGAGGTGTGTGTATGTTTCAACCGAGCTGTTCGAGCACAAACGCGGTAGGTGGAAATTAGGCGTCGCTAACCACTGTTGCTTCTCCTGGGGATGCAGCAATTCACAGGTTTGTTTTCCAGTAAGCTACATTTCATTTATAAAACTGCTAAAAAGAAATTTTTGTTTGGCAGGAATATGTGGCCGATTTCTACATAATTAAGGGCTCTAGTGAAAGCCGGATACGGGGCTAAAGTAGCTCCGTTTGTTAAAGAAGCAACTGTTGTTGATATAACGAAAGAAAAGCGTGAGTTATCTCCAAGATTTTTGGAATGGCTTGCAGACCGCAGCCTCTCAAGTGATGACCGACTTATGCGCCTCAAAGAAGGGTAGCCTTTACTTGTTTTGACATTTCAAAACTTTTATTGAGATTTAATACTATTTCCAACTAGAATTACATATGCCCCCTTTGTCGAGTCTTGACTATTTAGATTGTTGTGCATTTGGTTCAGATTCTGTTACTTTGTTAGGCATAAAAAATCAAGTGCTGACAAGTTTCTATAAAATATTCAGCGGTATACAGATTGGTGCATGCTCAAGAAACGCGCGAAATCTTAACGCGGTAAGATGGAACAGTACCAATGTTGCGACGGTTGATGATGAGGGGTATGTCGTATTCGACGCGTTACTGATTTCTTGCTCTCTATTTACATAAATTATATGAACTTTAATATGTTTTTTCAGATATAAGGGGCATGGTATGTTGGTGCCTTTCACAGCTGGATGGCAGACTACTGATTCAAATCCGTTGGTGATAGAGAAATCTGAGGTATTCTGTTAGTTTAATAGTTTGTTACCGTATAATCATCACATTTTTATTTTTTTGTTGCTTTTAATTCTTGTAGGGATCATATGTATATGATGTAGATGGGAAGAAGTATATTGATGCTCTTGCAGGCTTGTGGTGCAATCCTTTAGGTCAATCTCATATTCCCATTTTCAACGTCTTTGTAAAACAGTTGGAAAAATGATTATAATGAGTTGGTTCGTATTATTTTGAGTTGTGTTTAGGTGGGAATGAGCCTCGTCTAATTGCTGCTGCAACCAAGCAACTAAATACTTTACCTTTCTACCATTCGTTTTGGAACCGTACTACGAAACCTTCTTTGGTATGATAAAATCGTTAATTAACAAACGTTTTAAATTAATTGTTGGTGAGCATATACTTCTGTTATGATATGTTCGTACTTTTGCTTACAGGATCTTGCGCGAGAGCTTCTGGGAATATTCACATCAAATGAAATGGCTAAAGTCTTTTTCACAAACAGTGAGTCGGATGCAAATGATACTCAGGTTAAGTAATAATATGGGTTGATGATTTTAATGTTTGATTGTTTGTAAGGAAAACTATTTTCATATCAATGTCTATTTTATAGGTGAAGCTGGTTTGGTACTACAACAATGCGCTTGGAAGGCCGAACAGGAAGAAAATCATCGCTAGGACAAAATCGTAATTTAACATCCTTACAAGTAATTTCACATGTCTTATTGCATGCTTAACAACATTATAATGTGAACTCTGTATTGTTACAGATACCATGGATCTACTCTCATATCAGCTAGTCTTTCAGGGTATGATGTGTATAGAAATCATGTTCATATATTAATGTTGACTTGTGAGGTCAACTTAAGCTCTAACTTCAAAATTGATATTATTAACAATACAAATTTAAAGATTAGCCACTTTGACCGTAAAAGTCAAAGGTGTAATTTTTTGGCATATTTTCTTTTGTTTATAATTTTGTTTTCTTTCAGCCTCCCAGCGTTACATCAACATTTTGATCTGCCAACTCCATTTGTATTGCACACAGATTGCCCCCACTATTGGCGATATCATCTTCCAGGTTCGATTCTTTTCTTTCATGTTTATCACAAACATATAACTGTGAGAAAAGAATGTGATAAGCATAGCGTTTCTAGACATCTTTATCTATAACTTTCTAATTTGTTTTAAAATAATATGTTAGGTGAGACTGAAGTGGAGTTTTCAACTAGACTGGCTACCAATTTGGAGAACCTTATTCTCAAAGGACTGGAGACGGTAAAGGCACATAACATATTATTTAACAAAAGGTCAATAATTAATTAGTTACATTTATGCCTTTTTTTGTTTGTTTTCAGATTGCTGCGTTTATCGCTGAACCAGTTATGGGAGCAGGAGGTGTGATACTTCCTCCTAAAACATACTTTGAGAAGGTTACGTTGACTTTTAAGTTGAACAACATTTGACCCTATGCTCAATCGATTGCTCGTTTTCATATTTTTATTTCTTTTATTTGTGCAGATTCAAGCTGTTGTAAAAAAATATGACATTTTATTCATTGCTGACGAGGTACTTTCTATTTTACTAATTTCCTGCCTACATGACACCCTTCCGAATCAGTATTGTATACAATTTACAGGTAATCTGTGGCTTCAGAAGGCCATATGGTGTGTTTGACATTTGTAGTATTGTGTATAAATTTTAGAGTTGGCTAACAACATTACTATGTTAAGAATAGGAAACTGATTGAACTAAATTCTATTGTGTCAAACGGGTCATTTGGGCCAAATAAGTAAAAGTTGCCTAAATCTTAGTGTAAAAGTTGGCTAATAGCATTGGTTGTTTTGTAGATTGAGAAGCTAAACGAGGTTATCAAGAACCTCGTTAAGGAAAAGGAAGAAGATAAAGAAAGGTTCAATGGAATCATAGGAGAGATGAAGGCTCAAATGGAAAAAGATAAAGTGGAGAAAAATGCAATGCTGGTTAGGATGATGAAGATCGAGGCTAGGTTTACAACTTAGGTTATTTGAATGTTTGGATTTTCGTTATTTGAATGGTTTGGATTTGGGTTATTTGAATGATTTGGATTTGGTTTATTTGAGTAATTTGGATTTGGTTTATTTGAATGATTTGGATTTGGGTTATAATTTTGATTTTGAAATTTCATAAATGATAGCGCAAAGTGGTGAGAAAACGGTAGCCAAGTGGTGACAAAAAGCGGTAGCAAAACGGTGACAAAAAAGGGTAAAACCGGTAGCGAAGTGGTGACAAAAAAAGTGTAAAAACGGTAGCAAAGTGGTGACAAAAAGCGGTAGCAAAATGGTGACAAAAAGAGCGGTAGCAAGGTGGTGACAAAAAGCAGTGGCAAAATGGTGGCAAATAAACGGTAGCAAAACAGTAGCAAAAAATAATGCGGTAGCAAAACGGTTGCAACAGGGCAATTGCCATGTGTGATTTTGCTACCGTGTTTTTTGGTAGCAAAATGGTGGCAAAAGAGCAATTGCTACCATTTTGCGACCGAAAATACGGTAGCGAAAGCCCTATTCTCTAGTAGTGTTTTCAAATAGTTTTTTAGCCAATGTCAAGTAGCTCACAAGTTAATTAGAAGTTAATTAGAATCTATTTGCACCCTTTTCAAAATATGTCTGGTTGCTTTTTAACATATTTTGAAATCCGATTCAAATTCAAATCAGCTGTTTTTTTTAACAGCCAACAAATGATGTCCCAACTATCTAGGGTACCCACCAATTGATTACGAAGATATTAGAGTTGGGCTTTAGTACTTGTTTAGTTTTGGGCTTAAGTGATTAACTACGCATCTTATTCATAATTCAATTAATGACCCAAAAAAGACTTATAGTTTTAGCAAAAGATGTTCACAAATCGCAATCGCCTACCGTTGTGATTGTTTTAAGGTTTTAATTCTATTTTGGGGTTGTTTTTTGTTGTGTATGTGTTATTCTATTAAATTGAATACTAGTAGGAATGTCCGCGCGTTACGGCGGGTGCATCTGTTTTGCCCCTTGTGCATTGTTTTTGTTGGTTATTCGTTATGTTAAAGTAGAAAACAGCGATGTATAAAATATATGTTATCAAAAACTGAAACTCATAAGTATATCTTCTGAATATTTTAAATGGGTACATCACAAATAGGTCGTACTATTCCTTACAACACCCTTAGATTGGTCCACGTCCTTCGGTGGAACCCTTTTATGTATCTCGAAGGCAGATAAGTATGCCATCGTAGAGCGGTACTTAGCGTAGTGAAGTGGCGTTGTATCTCTTAATGACCATAAAATTGAATGATTTGGATTTGGGTTATAATTTTGATTTTGAAATTTCATAAATGATAGCGCAAAGTGGTGAGAAAACGGTAGCCAAGTGGTGACAAAAAGCGGTAGCAAAACGGTGACAAAAAAGGGTAAAACCGGTAGCGAAGTGGTGACAAAAAAAGTGTAAAAACGGTAGCAAAGTGGTGACAAAAAGCGGTAGCAAAATGGTGACAAAAAGAGCGGTAGCAAGGTGGTGACAAAAAGCAGTGGCAAAATGGTGGCAAATAAACGGTAGCAAAACAGTAGCAAAAAATAATGCGGTAGCAAAACGGTTGCAACAGGGCAATTGCCATGTGTGATTTTGCTACCGTGTTTTTTGGTAGCAAAATGGTGGCAAAAGAGCAATTGCTACCATTTTGCGACCGAAAATACGGTAGCGAAAGCCCTATTCTCTAGTAGTGTTTTCAAATAGTTTTTTAGCCAATGTCAAGTAGCTCACAAGTTAATTAGAAGTTAATTAGAATCTATTTGCACCCTTTTCAAAATATGTCTGGTTGCTTTTTAACATATTTTGAAATCCGATTCAAATTCAAATCAGCTGTTTTTTTTAACAGCCAACAAATGATGTCCCAACTATCTAGGGTACCCACCAATTGATTACGAAGATATTAGAGTTGGGCTTTAGTACTTGTTTAGTTTTGGGCTTAAGTGATTAACTACGCATCTTATTCATAATTCAATTAATGACCCAAAAAAGACTTATAGTTTTAGCAAAAGATGTTCACAAATCGCAATCGCCTACCGTTGTGATTGTTTTAAGGTTTTAATTCTATTTTGGGGTTGTTTTTTGTTGTGTATGTGTTATTCTATTAAATTGAATACTAGTAGGAATGTCCGCGCGTTACGGCGGGTGCATCTGTTTTGCCCCTTGTGCATTGTTTTTGTTGGTTATTCGTTATGTTAAAGTAGAAAACAGCGATGTATAAAATATATGTTATCAAAAACTGAAACTCATAAGTATATCTTCTGAATATTTTAAATGGGTACATCACAAATAGGTCGTACTATTCCTTACAACACCCTTAGATTGGTCCACGTCCTTCGGTGGAACCCTTTTATGTATCTCGAAGGCAGATAAGTATGCCATCGTAGAGCGGTACTTAGCGTAGTGAAGTGGCGTTGTATCTCTTAATGACCATAAAATTGTAGTGGAAGTGATGTAATTACTAAAATGCAGTTTGTAGTGTGCAACATATTTCTATTATTTTAGGGCACCCGCGAGATGCAGCGGAGTCAATGATTTACATAGATACTCTCGTTTTAGGTTAGTTTGACAAGCGTGGTAACAAATATATTGGACCAAACAAATTAGTAATCAATATAGTTAAAACTACCAAATCGACTGATAATAACTTGTCTTCTTTTGGATATGTAAACAATTGGTGACTTCGTGAGATCAGAAACTTAAATTCTATTCCTAGAAGCTTATAGTAGTGGAGAAAACAAAAAAAAAACATCGAGGAAGATGATGACGTTGCTCATGAAGTATCTCTACCATATTTGCTTGTATAAAAGTCAAGCCTACATATATCGCTCACTTTAATGGGTTGAAACGTGTCATGGGTTGGGTGTGTTGGCAAACTTCAAGCCCACATATTTATTTGTGTGCAGAAGTGTCACATCATACCATCCTGCAACCACATAAATTTAAAAAATATATATATAAATACATAATATATGATGTAATTTATTTACTATAAACATTGAAAGATATGTAAGTTATGTATGTGAAGAGTCACCACATTATTTATGTACTAAATACATGACAACTATTTATAAGACTTTAACATTGATACAAACATAATAAAGACATGGAGGTTATGAATGTAAAGAGTCACCACATTATTGTTAATTTCCTCATCAATTTTATAATTATGTTTAAATTAATTTATTCAACAATTTAATATTTAGGTAGAAAGACAATTTTACGCTCTAAATGACTTCAATAAGCATTGTACTATAAGCAATAAAGGTTGTATTTACTTAAATTTTGCGGGTATCCTTCACTGATGCTTTATAATATATAGTATAGAAGATAAAGATTCGGGTTGATTCATTAGCGTGAGCGTGAATTTGTGGCGTTTTGATTTCTTATTTCTTAATACAAATAACATAAGTAACTAACACATAGTTAAGTTTTTGTTTTCTTTTTTATGCTAGTGTTTAATTTATTTTATTAATTAGAATTAGAACTTAAACAATATACAATTGCCGAAAGCAAAATAATATTGTGAACCACCTTCATACAACGTTTAACAAGAACATTAAATAGATAAACAAATACCTTAAAAGTCTTAGAACAAATATAGTTTACATATAAAGTTATATTTGAGCATGCATATATAGATTTATAGAGTTAACTATTTCATGGCGTTAAAGGAGACCATGTTGATTGAAATTGAGGAATGTCTCCATACCCTTCTCCAACCACCCTCTCCATAAGCTGTCCTTCATGTCCATTTGTTCCCTGCAACATCAGGTTTCATCACATCCAATAAGTGGAAATAATATTTATAATATATTAGAAACGTATTAGCAAATCTAGAATGTTATATTTATAATTTTGTCCGTTGTATTTAGTTAACAATATATATGATTCAAGATAAACAACTTCTTAACAAGGATAGTTAAGAAAGCCACCTGTTGTAACACCCCAACCGATGGCGGAAACATCGAGGTGTCACGTAGTGACGATTGTTCAATAGCTCATGGACTAAAAGTGTAAATATTGATACATTGATTAAATAGTTTATTACATTGAAATGAAATACAACAATTCTAGATGTCAACTAAACTGAAATTTAATGAACCCAAAATCTAAGTAAAATTCCAAAGCTTAAAGGTCATCTCATAAATAACCTGAAACATGTACGAAAAAAGTATATGTCAATACAAAAATGTATTGGTGAGCATACCCTGTTTGAATACATATAGTAGAAAAAGAGTTTCGCAATTCACGTGTTATACTGTCTACAATTTAGTGTTCAAGCTGTGTACAAATGCTACCCAAAATCAAACCTTTGTTTAATGAATCAAGAGTCACACATATATATAGTATTCGCTCATAGTAGGCGATGAATAATCGTTCACACATAACAATAATTAAGTACTATTTATTGCTATGCTAGGCCGCAGAACGATTAATGATTCAGGTCATAAGTACACACTATCAGCGAATCACCAAGTAAAACACATACAAGAATTGCGATTGTGAATATATGATAAACCATGATTAAGTGAGTGAAGTAATAAGCGTACATGAGTCACCCCAAAAGTGTAAAACATGAAAAAGGGGAAAGATATACTCACTGCTTGCGAAAGCGTTCAAAATCCACTTAAGCGGTCGTGAGCTAAGTAATGGGAATTCCGAGGAATTCAACCTATAATGTGTAAGAATACTAATAAGGAAGTGTCTAAAAAGTCTAAGGTAACTAGGGTCTAAGGCATTAGGGTTTGCTAAGTCGATTTGGGGAAGTAGAGTTTTTTTATGATAAGTCGAGTTAATGTAACAGTTGTATATCACAAATAATATATGAAAGGTTGTAAATGTGGTTTAAATAATATAATTATTACCAATTGTGTATTTAGTTAAAAATATGTTTAAATAATTAAGACAAAATAATTTAGTTAATTACTTTAACTAATTATTGTAAATAAATACGATAATTATAAATATTGAAATAAATAATGACGAATTAGACAATGATCCGACAAATAATAATTAAGACTTTCAACATAAGAAATATTTCTATTTTATAAGAAAGGTATTTATAAAATAGATTTTGTAATAGTATAAATAAATAAACGTTTAATTATGTCGTAATTGATAAATAATACTAATAATACACGATATGATCCAATAATGCTATTTTTATTGAAAATGGATGCTTTTTGATGTAAACAAATTGAAATAATTTTCCCATAATTTTTATAAAATTATTTATATTTAAAACTGATTTAATGAGATTAAATCATGTTTAAATGATTAAAAATAGGAAAATTAATAAAAATAAACGTTTTCTGAACCAATAATTTTTATTTCAGTTCATGATGATGAGAAATAATTACCCAAAAAGTTTGAGATTAAAATCATTAAAAATGAATTTTTAATCAATTAAATATGATTAAAACAAATAAATTCAATAAAAATATAAAAATAATGCATTTTCCAGAAAATAAAAGTGTGGAAACTTTCTTTATGGTGTCAAGATGTTACACCTAAATTTTTATAATTTTTGGAGCAAAAATGAATTAATTATAAATTATTTGGTATATAAGTAATATAAATATTTATAATATAGTTTTAAATGAAATAAATAAAACCCAAAAAAAAGGTGCAGATGCCAGGGTTCGATCCCAAGCTGCATCGTTCCAACGAAAACAGACCAACCACTAGACCAAACCCCATTTTGATGATTTTATCTATCCTGAATTTTATTTATATAATAAACATAAACATCTTCTTCTTCCCCAAATACTAACCATGAACCCTAACCCTAATTCTAAATCCAATAAACACAAACGAGACACGAATACAAATCTATTATAGAGGGCTTTTGATCGGAATGATAAGAATAACAAAACGACATGATGAAATGGGACTTACAACAATGATTTGATGCTCAAAAACGAGGGTACATGTCCGATCTTACAAGAGCCGATTAGAACCAATAAAAACCTGATTCTTGCTGTTTGTTTGGTGGGTTTAAGTTGTTGATCAGTGCAGAATCCTATTGGGACGTTTGTTATACATTAAGATTGCCTAAAATTTGGCCTGCGATCGTTTTTTTAATGTCCGGTCATATGTAACGTAAATTCGTTTGAAACCTCATTAATACGCATTTAAAGCTCGAAATAATCATAGGAAAATGTTTAGTATTCGAGGAGAAACGTTTTAGGATCATTAAAAATTTGAAACGGACGTTAAGGTCTAGATTTAAGGTTCGCCGGAGATGGATTCCGGTGGCCGGAAATACCACGCCGGAAAAGTGATCAGAAAAAAAAATATTCAGTTTGTAATTTTTTGTCACTTGGCAGAAATAACCCCTCATGTTTTAACTAGGTTAGTATTTTGTATAACTAAGTTAGTTTTTCTTTTATAAACTTAACCAACTTAAATTACTTTTAACTTTAATCAATCCAAACCTTTTTAGAACTTAAACTTTTTATCTTGACTGATCAAATAACTAATTACGTTTGTATTTCATAAGTTTCAACAAGAAAACTCACACATTCAGTAAGCGTTTAAATTTACGATTTAAAAGTAACTCATGTTTTAATAATTTCGACAATGTTGAAAAGTATAGGGACTAAATTTGACAATTGATTAAAGATGAAGGTGACGGATGTCACACCTGTCACCTTCATAGGGGCCATATCATCCAATTCAGTAGAGTTGAGGTCAATAGGTCAAAGAACATCCTGGCTTCTGAAAGCTTCATGAAGAGAAACTAAAAATGCACAAAGAAGAGAAAAATTGTACTAATTAATTTTGAAAAATATTTTCTCATCAATAATTTAAAATATTGTTTGTTTATTGTTTTAATTGTTAGCTGCACAATTAAATTACCTCAATTTGATTCTGCAACGATCCAACATAGTTGATTATTACATCCAACATCATTGACATTCCCATTGTATATAGCAAATAACTAAATTTAAATGGAGCAAAAAATGATATATTATGAAGATAAATTTTGTAATTGTCAAAGAAAATATAAACAAGTAGAAAAAAATGTATATATGTATATAAAGATTAACTCATATCTTTATACCTTGTAGCATTCGGAAACCATATCTTGCAAGCGTCTTAACTTCTCATTGATTTTTTTCTCTTCTCATCTAATGAAGACATAAACTTTTTGGACAAAACAATGTTTCAAAGCATGAAATTAGCTCTAAGATTTTGTTTGGGGTTATGAAAAGACTATTAGCATTCAAGAAATTGATTATAATGAAGTATATATAATAATATAGATGGGGGGTTGAAAGGTCTCACATTTAAGATGCATCATAAGTTAAGTTGTATTTTGTGTTTTAAAAGTTGGACATAAGGGCATAATTGGGATAAGATTTTAGGATGTGAGGTATTGGATTATGTTAAATTTACTAATCTACCATCCTAAGTGTCTTAATTGTCACAACTATGCCAATAATACCCTTAATTTTTTTGCTTAAATATGTTGTACATGTTGCTTTTTAAGTTGTACGGAGGTGAAAATGACTATGTTGTACATCACTCCTCCTTTATAATGTACTAGTGGGGTGCCCACGCGATGCGGCGGGAACACAACACTTAAAGGTTGAGTCGAGCTAAGGCTAGCTCGAGCTTGACTTGCACTTCTTACCGAGTTGGCTTGGGTTGACTCTAATTTAAAATCAAGCTGGAATCTTAAACTCGAGCTCGGCTTGATCTAAAATCGAGTTGGCTTGCTTAACTTGATTTGGTTAGACATTGCAACTAATTTATCATGAGGGTCAAACATATAAGTTATTCTTGCCAAAAGGCTAAAATTAAATTTTCGCTTAATTAGCCAAAGGACCATGTATGTATATTACACAATTTATTAACTCTTGTACGGCTTATGCCAACGGACTCTTTCATAGGAAACTGATACCCAACTTTTAATCTCTATTAATGTTTTGTTTCAAACATAAGTTAATAATTATGTCAAAAACAAATAATGAACTTCGATGTCTGCATTTTTGTTTAACGAAGAAGAAGTTGAGCCAATTTGGTTGAATGCCTGTTTATGTTTACCTGAGATCCAGGTCGATGTTTGAATTGTCCCACCCATGTCGTATGTTGACCCAATGTGGGCTGGGTTACCTCTTAGGCCATCACCTACAATGCAACCACTACATATGCTTATCATAATATATCAAACCAAGTATTTTAGTTTTTGAGTTGTAAAAAAAGGATGAAGATTATCAAACAGTTATAAGCTGTAAGAGTTAACAATTTATGAAAAAATGTACAGTAATTAGAGGTTACAGTTGCTATAAACTACGTTAATAAGATATATTAATATTATATACAGTAAAACTTGTGGACTTTCTAAGCATTTCTTTATATAAATAAAATATTAATTTTATTTGGTAATCTACGCAATGTGTATAGCATTTACATAGAGTTAGTATTGTCGTGTATTTATTATTGTTGTTTTGTTAACCTAATAACCTGTTCACTTCAATATAATTAGTCTTTCTTTTGTTTTGTTCTCTGTACATGACATGACGAAGAGAGCGTATGTAGGAAATTATAGTAACTTTTACTCGTAACAAATGTAATGAATACAACGAAAGTTAATGCATTTAGTTTTGTAACAATAACATGGAAGCCATCCGTGTTGTGACGTTCTAGTTCGAATGGATGTGAATTAGATTAGAGATTCAAATTACAACATCAAACTACCACAAACTGTCCTAGATGCTAGAGTCCATTGTCACCAACATACATGCGAAATCAAACAAACAAAGAGCTTAATCATATTACAATACGAGAGTGCTTTTATTTGTGTTAAGTCATTGACATGTGTCATGATGCACGAATTTTCCATCGTTGTCCACAATTTCCCTTGTAATACACTCTGCTTCGCGTCCTGCGTGTTTCTCGTTTAAGCTATATCTCAATGAGGAACATGAGTTGTTAAAGTTTATCGGAACATGCTACCATTTCATGTATTCTCAATGGTTATTCCTATTAACCACTATACAAGGTATGTAAACATAAGAACAAAGATTATAAAGAGAAAGATAAGATGAAAAATGAGAGAGCTCTTTATCAATGAGTTATACCAAATACAATAAACCTATATTTATAGAGATACAACATTAATACAAACTTAATGGTATATGGGAGTTAGAATATAAATTGTCACCATAATAAATATGATTATTACAAAGAAAGGTTAATTATATCACAACTCTTTATACTATTTTTTTAAATCAATGAGTTATACCAAATACAATAAGCCTCTATTTATTGAGACATAACATTAATATACAAACTTAATGGTATATGAGAGTTAAAATATGTATAGTCACCATAATATATATGTTTATAATAAAGAAATATTAATTATATAAACTAAATCCTTTTAGCGGTAGCAAAAAATGTCTCCTTTACTCAAGGTTAGTGATAATCTTTACTCCAAGCGAAGATTTAGGAACAAGTGGTAGGTACGATCATAGAAATTTTCATCCCACACACTTGTCTGGTTGGGATAAATAATGAGTGCTAAAATCCCTAAGGATAATCTTGAACTCTACCTAGATAACACACAACTCTTTTTACTAATTTAGAAAGAATGTAACTACCTTAGATAATATAGATTAATGGTTTTTTTTATATATTCTTAGAACTTACTGTTAATGTAAATACTACATTTGATCTTAATATTTATTAATGTTTTTTTTTTGCATTCTCAAAACTTGATATTTTTTTTATTTTAATTTGTTTCAATAATCATACAACTCTTAGGCTTCTACGGTTACAAAGCAATGAAAAGAATTAAAGCAATTCAATAATCTTAATTTCAAGTAATGCAAAATGAAAGTGATCATAATGTATATAAAATAATTATTCATTATTCAATTTAATATTTATATGGAAAGACAATTTTACCCTCTTACTAACTTCATTAAGTTGTTGTACCATAAGCATAATATGTAGTATTTACTTAAATTTGGTTGGAATCCTTCTCAAATGCTTTATAATACAGTATAGATAGATATAGATATAGATATACATATTTGCAAAAGAAAACATAGAACTCATGATGATAGAAAAGTACTAAAGAGTCAAGAATCAAAATCAAAGGAATAAAAACATAAAGAGATAACACGTATTGAGTCTTATAAACAACAGGTAGAAAAATGCTTGATACGTATAAAAATTGATACTTAAAACAAAAATCACCTCTGCTTTAGAAAATCTTTATAAGAGTATAAGGAGATGATGAAACCTTTCGCGTTATCCCCGGTGATCTCGAATCCATCTTTTGCCATTTAGAGACTATTAATCCCACCTGTCAATTATCATCAATCACTATAAATCCACGAACTCATTTTTTTCCATTAACCCAGTTTTATGGTTAAAAAAAAACTATTTGACCAACTAAATCAAGATTCCTAAAAAAAAATACTAATTAACATCACAATGCTTACGTATCAAGCTTCAGTGGAAATAATGTTTGCGTATCAAGCTTTAATAAAACGCCATAGAGAAAAAAAAAAGAAAACAATAAATAAAATGAAATATACGGATAGGAAATAATGTTTGCATACCAAGCTTTAATGAAATGCCAGAGTGAAAAAAAATGATAAATAAAATGAACGATACGGTAAGGAACCTGTGATGATAGAAGGGCTTTGAGGTGAGAAACCAAAGAATTAGGTTTGGTGCTTTATGTGGTAATTCTTGTTGTTGTTGACTCCACATAGATAATATATAAATATATAAGAGGAAGGAGTTACTAATGAATTGATGATAATGATGATGAAAGATTGATGATTATGAGAGGTTGATGATTATAAGGGATTGAAAGGTCTCACATTTAAGATGCATCATAGGTTGTATTTTGTGTTCTAAAAGTTGGACATGAGGGTAGAATTGGGATAAGATTTTAGGATGTGAGATAATGGATTATGCTAAATTTACCATTCTACCCTTCTAAGTGTCTTAAATGTCCATAAAGTTCCAATTATACCCTCATTATATAAGCATAATTCAATTGTACATATTGCTTTAATAGTTGGATGCTTGACAAAATTACAATCTTGACCATCACTCCTCCTTAATAAGATAATATAGAAATATAGATTATAGATTACAGATAAAAGTAAAGGAAAATGATTTATTATTATTATTTCTTTCTTTTTCATTTTTTGTAATTTTAATTTTTTATGTATTTTTTCTAATTTGAATAAGTCGAATAAACCCGAATTCGATTCGACTTCGAATAAACTTATTCGAATACGAATTGAATAAGTCAAATTTAAGGATATTTCATATCGAATTCGAATACAAATTCTAAAAGTCCAAATTCGCAAAACTTGAAATTCGAGTTATTCGACTAGATGAACACCTATTCGTGACTACTAGTTGAAGATGGTTAAAACTTCAAACTGTTTTTGAGTGGACCACATTAGTTTAGACTTTAGAGTTTGGACTACATTGTTCATTTCCACCCAACTCCTTAAGTGTCAACCATAGGTCCATAGCTAAGACTTTTCTATGGTGGTTCGGGACCGATCGATGTAGGATGTAGTGAAAGGTGACCGGTGAGAGTTGAGAGGGAGGCACTAGATGGTTAGAGTTGTGCCCGACACTATATGATACATTGTTTCATATATACTTTCATGTTTTCTTTTTAAAAAAAAAAAAATGTTTTAATTGTTGATTTTACAAATTTTACTGAGGCACTAGAACATCTCAATATTATGCGTCATCATAAGTTCACAACATTAGTTTTTTATATGAATTCGGGGACCATGTGACTAGAAAACAATGCCCCCTAAAATATAAATGTATACATAGAAAAAAAAATCAATAATACGAAGATGTGAAAACACAAATCTTTAACAATCATATCTTATGTCTCAACACAACTGGTTATCTATTCTCCATTCAAAAACTGATTCACTAATCACTAACTTTTTTTTAACGGCGAATAAACGGATGTCCCGACTATCCGGGGTACCCACCAATTTGTTACAAAAGCACCTCTCTCATATACCCCTGGGTGAAGACACGTCTTAGGTGCCGGCCCACAGGTAGCGTTGGGTAGCAAGAACCCACCAAGCCACTAGTTCTGAGAAAAACCTGACCCCACACTCGTCCGAAGGCACGACATGGGAGAATCAGTACAAAGACAAAACTGATAACCTCACAATGAATTCAATAATCAAAAAGAGTTCAATGATCTATAAAACTAATCCTAATTGCTCGTTGAGGATTAATCATCGTTACTCATTGACTAGTTGCCCTATTGATCATAGATTGCTGAGCTCGATGCCCCAATGCTAACCATAGTCTGTAACCCTCAATGCCTTGATCAGTATCACAGTTGGTCTTTGGCCTTTCAACTTTACAGTCACCGGGATGTTTTATTTAATTGGGTTAGAATTGTATGTTTTCAGTTGAGTTACCTAAGGTTAGTTGGTTAAATAGAAAATGAGTTTAAATAAGTCAAAACAGAATATATTCATGGGTTTAAAAATTATAGGAATCGTTCGTATATAAAATAAAATAAACAAATTTTTATTACGATTACAAAGAAAATAAAAGCAAAAATTACAATACAATTACAACTGAAATAAAGAAAATACAAGAAAGGGATAGAAGTAGAATAACGTGGCTGAGAATCGTGTTAAACACTGTGCCCTTAAAACAAATTCCGAGTCTATTACGAGCTTGTTTTGCTTCCCAGGGTACAACAGCCGGAACAGTAGTACTGCCAGAGTTGACTCTAGAACCCGAACGGTACCTTGAATATCTTGAAGAACAGAAAGAAGATTGCTAGAGAGAATTAGGAGAAGAGGTGATGATGATGTGAATTGGAGTGTCTCCAAAGTAAGGAACACCTTGCTTTTATAGTGGAGTCTTGAATCAAATTGATCAAAGAAATTAAAAACGAAAATTAAAGTGCATTGAACGTCTTCAATGCCCTTTAATTCTGTCTTTAATTCTATCAGTTACAGTTTTACTCGTCTGTCGCAAAATCACAGACTGAAACAACAGCTTCTGGAACCGTTCGTATATAAAATAAAATAAACAAAATTTTATTACGATTACAAAGAAAATGAAAGCAAAAATTACAATACTATTACAACTGATACAAAGAAAATACAAGAAAGGGGTAGAAGTATAATAACGTGGCTGAGAATCGCGTTGAACACGGGGCCCTTAAAAAAAATTCCGTGTCTATTACGAGCTCGTTTTGCTTCCTAGGGTACAACAACCGGAGAAGTGGTACTGCCGGAGTTGGCTCTAGAACCCGAACGGTACCTTGAATATCTTGAAGAACAGAAAGAAGATTGCTAGAGAGAATTAGGAGAAGAGTTGATGATGATGTGAATTGGTGTGTCTCCAAACCAAGAAACACCTTGCTTTTATAGTGGAGTCTTGAGTCAAATTGGTCTAGGGATGGCAATCAAACCCGAATCCGATGGGTAAACCCGAAACCCGACATATTTGGGACGGCTTTGGGGTCGGGTTATCGGGTATGGGTCTGGGTATGGGATTAGTTTTTATTTTTTTCACGGGTTTGGGATTTGATGATATACCCGTTTACCCGACCCGATTACCTGATAATGTATACCCATTTACCCGATTAGATACCCAATATAATTTCTAATATATCTTTTTTAAATATGTATGCATAATATTATATCTAATTGTCCATCTAGATTGTCTGTGCTAAAAATTATAAAAAAAAAACTAGTGTATACTACTTGTTATCTATGTTTTTGAGTGTTTTTATATGATTTAATTATTTTATATTTATACATTGTAATCATTTACATATATATTTAATAATGTTAAATGTAATTGGTTAATAGTTACCTAATAGATTTCTGTCGGGCTTTTGATCAGATATACTCAATGGGTAAGTTTTAAAAATTAATGGGTTTACCCGAAACCCGCGAGTATACCCGATACCCGATGGGTAATTACCCGACACAAACCCGACGGGTTTTGGGCCGGGTTTGGGACAAGCATACCTAACCGGGTATGGGGTTGGGATTACCTAAACTCGTCCCAAACCCGACCCATTGCCATCCCTAAATTGGTCAAAGAAATTAAAAACGAAAAATTAAAGTGCATTGAACATCTTCAATGCCTTTTAATTTTGTCTTTAATTCTATCAGTTACAGTTTGACTCGTCTGTTGCAACTCACAGACTGAAACAACAGCTTCTGGATGTTTAAGCTGATGCGTGCACAAAGGTTCCGCGGGTCTGCGCGACACGAGAATCTCATTTTACGTCAGGCGCGGATCAGACCCGCATGTCTGCGCAGAACGTCTTTTCTCGTTCTATGTCACGCGGAAGCAGCTTGACGCGACTCGTCTTTTCTCGTTGTACGTCACGCGGAGTGGCACCTGCGTGGAATCCTCCACGCGTACCAGGACGTCACCTTGTCTTCCGCGGGTACTCACACGCTACACACCTCACCCGCCACTTGTTCATCAAAGCCCAAGCACTTGACCACAAGACTGTGTTCAAAAATAATAAGAGGGCTCTTAAGCGGCTCACGGTGATGTGTGTATGTGAAGTGCAAAGTGTTCCATCAAAGCGCCACATTGCGCCCATCGCCCACGCCACGCGCGCGCGAGTGCGAGTGAGGGTGTTCCGCATCCTTCGCGAAACCACAAATGTGTGCTTCCAAGAAACAATAAGAGAGGAGAGTTCTTTCTCATAAACTACTCCAAGTATTGTCTCTACACCAATGTGGGACATGTTCCACTTGCCCACTTCAACTTTAAATTTCCAGCTTTGAATGTTTCATTCACCAAACTTTGAGCATTGATATCTCATTCATCCTAGCTCCGTTTTGGACATAGTTTGGTTCGTTGCGAAGCTCTCACAACATAGAACATAAACCCACAAAGAAATATATATATATATATATATATATATATATATATATATATATATATAAACCTCAGTTTCAAATATATATTTTAGTCCAAAGTTACAAAAAACTCATTTTCCTATATTTGTGAAAATAACATTACCATCCAAATTTCCAACAAAAATCATATTGGATTTTAAATTTTACATGCGTTTGTTTTATTAAAATATAATAGTGAGAATGCCCATGTGTTGTCGCGGGCTAAATTTTCCTTATTATGTTTGAGGTTACGCGTATGGGTTGATATATGTTTATTAAATTCAATTTCCATGGCCGTCTAAGGTGGTCCGTTTTATGAGCATTTTTGAGGTGTTTGATGCAGGAGTATCTGTTTTATCACCTCGTAGTTGATGTCATAGTTGTTAGTTGTCGTTGGCGAACCAAATTTTGCTTTGAGCCTTAAACTTGGAGTATCATTTATGAGCAATAACACGTACAAACCTTTAATTAGAAGTAATTCTAACACCACAATGCAGGTTTGAGTAAATAGGTTAAATTAATTAATACCCAACAACTTATTTGAGTAGTGACAATATACAAATAAATTCAAATTCTCATGTATTAGACATCATATTCATTCTAGCTATATAACGTTTACCTTAAAGTTTAAGTAATTAGGGCAATGATAACAAAAAATTAATTTACACTCAATGAGCTTATCTAAATCATCTAAGTTGTATAACTGGATGTTAAATGTATTTTTATTGAAAGTTGTCAGTAATAAATCTTCTTTAAAAGTTCATACATTATATGATAGAAACCTAATGATGAAAACATCGTTGTTTGAAACCGTTAACGTCATGTGTAGTATATATGTTGGGTACTATATGGAATACAATAAAATGAATTTAAATTGAAAGCAGTATTGTACCTTAATTGGATGTAAAATTCCGGCGAAGAGGAAGTGCCGATTGGTGGTTGATGTAGAGATGAGATGCTAGTCCAAAACCCCATAGCTAGGTCAAGGCAAAGTAACCACAATTTATGAAAAGGCGCCATTAAGTTAGGGTTACATATTGAAATGAAGATGAAGTGTGCATTAGATAGCTATATAATTAGCATTATAGGTTGTACAAGAAGGGCAAAAAGGGAAGAAAATGATCAAAAATTAGAGACTTGTAAAATGACTCTTCAACTCCCATCTTAAAAAATGTGTGAAATTATCTTATTAGACATCTTTAGTCTTTAATAAGTTAATAGATATATGTAAACTTTAATTTTTTGGGCCTCTCAAAAAATGGCCTTTAGTAACCACTCACATTGCCCTTATATTATCGTTATAGTTAGAATTACTAGAAGTGACCCCGCGCTATGTGGCGGGAAAAACCAATTTTAGATGAAAGTTAAATGGAAATTTAGACGAAATAGTAATAATAATAATACTAATAAAAAAACCTAAAACTAAAATATTATAAAAACAAAAGTCCAACGCCAGTCGGTTCTAGGAGGTTTGGTTTATTTTTTGCTCATCCTGGTTTCTAGCTCATGCTGATTTGACCAAGAAACTTAAAAGAACTGAAACCTGTTCAACCGATCTGGTTTGAGAGAAATAAAAGAGTGTTATCTCTAGGCTAATTTAATGTAATGGACACTTTCGGGCCTTTTTTTTTTGTCAAAGAAGTTGGAATATAAGTTTCTTAAAACCTCACTTCAACATTCATTTAATCTCAACAATTTTATGTATTCAGAAGCACGAATAGAGAAATTGAACCAATATAAATATCCAGTAATAATTGTAACGAGCTCATCTCCTCATGTACCTTCAATTTATTTTACGGGCAAGGATGATTTTTTATATAATGTTCTTAATAAGTAATACAATGCTTTTTAGGACCATTATTACAAAAAGAAATATAATTTATAGTTGGATTTAGTCGACAAGTTATATTTTTTAAACATTTGATAAACAGTTAACTTAATATTTTTACATATTATATTAAATGTTGTTATTTGAATTTAAATAATATAATGCATTTGATAAATTGTTAAATAACTTACTCTTATTACATATAATTAATAATCTTATTTTAATTTAAAGAATATAATATTTTCAATTTTATGTGCCGTGTCTCTAGCTATCAAAGGAGCATAGGCCTAGCCTGGAGCCTAGGCGCGACGCGCTAACAAATTGAGGTCCTGCAATAAAAAAGCGAACAAAGAAATTAAAGAAAAAAAATATGTTAAAATAATACTATTTTTCATCTAATTAGTATTAAAAGTTTTAAAATAGTGTTTAGAAATAGTTTTCCTTAGATAAAAGTAAAAATCTGGCTGGAATCTAGCCATATTTTAACGAATTTGGTTGGAAACTCTCCGTAATTTAGGAATCTAGATGAAATATGCGGTTAAACCATCACCTGGAGAATTAAAGTGCAATTTTCTCGACTCAAAGCGCAAATGCATCGTCTCGCCTAAAAAATCGCCTCGCTTAAGTTATATATAATAACATAATACTATTATTCATTTTGTTTTTATAAATTTCTTTAATTTTTTTTGCTCTAATTTTTTTTTGAACAGTAAACTTCATTCATACAGTGCGCCCTCAAAACAAGGACCGCCTTAAAATTACAACATATACAACGGGAACTTAGCCCAATCCTTCCATACAATAGACGAAAAACTAGAGCGACTCCTTAACCACAAGAAAGATAACGACTTGATGGAAGCTACTACATCACTTACCTTCGGATCCACACCTTCAAAGATTTGTTTATTCCGCGCTTTCCAAATAGCCTAACAAGTAATCATCATAACCCCATTTAAAATCTTTTTCCCTATTTTTGATCCGGCTCTAAGATCTACAAATGTTAGAATATCAGAAAAAGAAAATACGACAATATGCCTAGTTTTGCACCACGACCCAATGCCGCTCCACACCCCCGAAGAAAACCAACAAGCTGTAAAGATGTGATCAACTGTTTCGTCTACCGAAGCACAAAAAACGCAGCTACCATCCTGAATACTTATATGCCTTCTGATTAACGCAGTCCTCGTTGGAATACGATTCATTTCGGCCTGCCAAACAAAAAGACTAATCTTTAGATGTACCTATTTAACCCATTTCATCAGTTGTGTTCGCTGCAAATCTCTGCCGAACCTGAGCATTTTTTTTTAACTTGTTTAACAAAGAATTCGCCCTTGTCCGAGTCCACCAAATACATCGATCGGAACTGTTAGAAACGTTAAAGTGGCAGCAAACCCTCTCAGCTCAAGACAACAACAACCATTATCAGACAACTTTATACAATCGCTCAATCTGCAGGTTTTATCCGTATGTATCCTGTATAAATTCGGCCAGTGATCTTTTAATAATGAGTCACCATACCACAGATCAAGCCAAAAACGCGTTTTATCACCTCTATCATGTTCTGTATGAATGCATTTCTGAAAGCTTCTGTCATTGAAGTTTAAATTTGCCAAAAGATTCACTATAGTTTTCCAGCCACTCAACAACGCTTTATCAACCGGTAAAAAACGTGCACCTCCCTTTCCCCCCATGAATAGCCTCAACAACCCTCCACCAAAAAGAATTTTCTATATTATGGAACCTCCACGCCCATTTTGTTAATAACGCCTTGTTTGACATCTAGGAGTTTTAAAACTCCTAGCCCGCCATCCGCTTTAGACTTCGTAATCGTCTCCCAAGATACCCAATAGGTCTTCTTCTCAGTGTTTGTACCTGCCCAAAAAAAGTTTTTCATAATATTTTCCAGCTTATTTAGCACCGCCATAGGAGCCTTATAGGTTGACAGGTAGAATATAGGAAGACTTGCAAGAACGGACTTAATAAGAACCAACCGACCGCCTAATGATAAGTGTTTCACCTTTCACGATGATAATCGGTGTTGGACTGTGTCAATAACTGGGGACCAATGAGTCACCCTATTCATATTTGCACCCACTTTGACACCTTAATAATTAAACGGAAAATCACCCACTTTACATCCCAAAAAAGAAGCCATAATCGATACCTCTTCCTCCTCTACGCCAATACCGAATAAGTGGGACTTATTAAGATTGATTTTCAACCCGGAACATAAATAAAAAATTCTAAGGAGCCGGGCCGCTTTTTCAATGTTTGATTGAGACCATTCACCCACTATGATAGCATCGTCAGCATACAAGAAATGAGAGAAACGGACGTTCGAATTAGGCAAAGTAATACCCGTGAACTCCCCTTGTTCATCCGCTTTACTGAAAATCAAAGTTATTGCCTCCATAAAAATTAGAAATAAAAAGGGTGAAAGAGAATCCCCTTGTCGAAGCCCCTTTTCACACTGAAACTCAAAAGTGGGAGCGCCATTAACGAGAACCTAGGAATGAGCTGATTCCAATATACCACGAACCCACGATCGCCACCTACTTGGAAAACCCATTTGATCCAACATTCTCAACAAAAAAACCCCAATTAACATTGTGGTATGCTTTTTCAAAATCGATTTTAAACATAAAGGCTCTCTTTCGTTTCTTTCTTAACCAGCCAAACATTTCATTAATCATCATAGGCCCGTCCAAAATATATCCATCACTCAAAAAAGCTGACTGCGAATTAGAAATAACTAAACCCATCACCCTTTTAATCCGCGTAGCAAGAACCTTTGCTCCAATTATATATGTATTTCTACCTAGTTTTTTTATATAAGTATAAAATTTATTATTGAGAAAATGGATTTAGGTCATTTAATAGAGATTAGAATTTAGAAGTTTACTAAATAAAAAATTAATTAATTAGAAGTTTATATTAAATAATGTATTAGTGTGTATTAAGATTTGAGGTAAATTACAATGATGTCATTTTCTACTGTAGGGATGGCAATGGGTCAGGTTTGGGACGGGTTTAGGTAATCCCAACCCTAAACCCGATTAGGTATGCTTGTCCCAAACCCGGCCCAAAACCCATCGGGTTTGTGTCGGGTAAATACCCATCGAGTATCGGGTATACCCACGGGTTTCGGGTAAACCCATTAATTTTTAAATTTACTCATTGAGTATATACGACTAAAAACCCGACGGACATTTATCAGGTAACTATTAACCAATTACATTTAGCATTATTAAATATACATGTAAATGATTATAGTGTATAAATATAAAATACTTAAATCATATAAAAACAATCAGAGACATAAATAACAAATAGTATACACTAATTTTTGGTAATTTTAGCATAAGACGACAATGTAGATGGACAATTAGATATATTATGTTACATATTTAAAAAGATATATTAGAAAGTATATTGGGTATCTAATCAGGTAAATGGGTATACTTTATCGGGTAATGGGTCGGGTAAACGGGTATATCATCAATTCCCAAACCCGCAAAAAAATTAAAAACTAATCCCATACCCGGACCCATACCCGATTACCAGACCCCAAACCCGTCCCAAATGTGTCGGGTTTCAGGTTTACCCATCGGGTTCGGGTTCGATTGCCATCGCTACTCTACTGTAGTTAAATTACTTTTTTACCTATTTATAATGCAGATAACTTATGCAGTAACTAACTAATGATAAAAAAAAGAGTAAACTGCACGGATGGTTCTTGTGGTTTGCCCAAATTTAAACTCTGCTCCTCAGCCTTTCGAAATTACACGTATGGGATCTGTGGTTTGTATTTTGTTTCATCGATGGTCCCTGACTTGGATGGAGGTTAAATTTTTCAGTTAAGCCCTATGTAAAATTACTAAAATACCCCTTTTAAATAAATAAAAATAAAACATATTATAAAGTATCGAGTGATTGTGGTAGTGTTTGAAGAGAGGAAGAACAGATGACGGTGGTGTTGGTGGTAGAGCATGGGCCCCACGGACATCTTGTTGCTCGTAAGGTTCGTGATACGTTACTAGTGAAGTTTTCCTATCTTGATTCATATTAATCGAAGAAAAACCGTTCTGGTGCTTGTATTTGTTGTATTTGTGGCAATGTGGAATCTGGATTAGATTCGGGTGATGGTGAAGAAGAAAAACCGGAGTTATTATGGAGAGAAGCATTTCTTAAATCATATAAAGAGATGGATAAAGAACTAAAATCCCATCCCAATTTGGATTGCTTTTGTAGTGGTAGCACTGCAGTGACCATTGTTAAACAGGTATAGGTTTTATTCTTAAATGCCTTAATATTTTGAGAATCTTGATGACGGTAAATTAGGTATTTTGAGAATTAAAATTGTTCTTTCTTTTTGAAACTAAATCTTGGTGGCTAAAAGTGTTTGACTTATTCGTTAAATTGGTTTGGTGTAATGTGTTCTCCTTTTTAGGATGCTGGTTAATTAGGTGCTTTTGTTGTGTTGTTTTGGGATTTTGAGGTGGTGGTGATGGTTCAAGAAAATATATAAAAAAGATTTAACTGCTTGGATGCTTCCTATGGGTAGTTTAGTCATTTTACATTGACTTAACTGAAAATTTTAACAAAGTTAGCTGGTAAGGACCAAAATGTTATAAAATGTCAACGTTGGGGACCATTAAAAATATATGAGGGCATCAGTGCAATTCGTACAAACCACAAGAACCATCCGTGCAGTTATACATAAAAGTATTTTTCAATAACAAAACTGCGTCAATAGTGCTTTGACAATTGAGAGACGTGTAGTGTTAATCCCAAGCATGTGTATCCATATACCTTGTCACCGTTGCATATCTATACATATAATAAACCAAAGCTATTTTGATGACATGTCATAATATTATGCAATCTCTCTTTTGAGAGATGCCACATAGGATGTGATATGTCAACTCTAGACCAATTAAAAAAAAGGAATAAATATGGTTTAAATATTATTTAACATAATCTATTAAATACATAATCTACTAAATTTAAATATTAAAACTTTATTATTTTCCCTCTCATGTTTTCTCTCATAACTTTTAAACTTTAATATCTTTTATATACGAGATTTTTTAAAGTAAAAAATTACACCAAATTAACGAACGTTTTATTATCTTTCCAACGAGTACCATAGTGCCATATAAAAAAACGGAGAAAAAACGACTATTTTTTGTAACCCGACAGGTATTGTGTCAGGTTTGGAATTAGTTTAAAAAAAGTTGTGGGTTTGGGTCGGGCCTGGGATTAGGTGATACCCGACCCAATTACCGTTTTTATATTAGAATATGATAACTTATGGCAGAGATTTGTTTATAATAATAATAATATTCATTAATCATATATTGGCAAGTCATTAATTATGTTGTCATATTAGATATTTTTTTATGTCATATTAGATATTTCAACCCGGGACGCTGTCCAACAGGTAATTGCTATATAGATGCCATTTTTATAGTTTAAATACTTCTAATTTTATTCACTTTACTTAGATTTCTCAACCCGGGACGCTCCCGGGGTATAAGCTAGTATTATCATATCTAGTGTTGCTATCATCTTCTAATTCTTTTTAATCTTTTTTAATCGATTAACTTTTTATATTTAAGAAACAATAAAAGATTATATTAATCGTTCACACATATCGAACCCATGTGGTTAAAAACAAACATCTTTTTTTTAAGTGTCGGAACACCAAATTAAATTTTACTTGTTTGTGATTATATTAAGTTATTAACGACCGTCGATCATTCTATGAATTAGCAGCCAAGTGTAATTATCTATAATTCCACTTTCTTAGGCCAAAACCACTAATAAACAATAACATAATTAGTTAATTAATTATTTAAACAACATACTATGTTCTTCTTGTCTCCAACACCTTTCACTTTTACTATAAACAAAACAATAAACTATAGACAAGTGTTTGCATACCACCCACAATATATAGTTTTCTATCACTATCACCGTCTGTTATTGTAAAAATAAATCCATTAAACAAAAATGTGATAAACCGACCTTATTAACAAAACAAAACAAAAAAGAAAAAGAAAAAAAAGGAACAGCTTTAGAATTTAGATATAACGAAAATTTCAACAAAATAATTTACACACGTATACACATGCACACGCAGGAAAAGTTTAATAAAAAACTTATAGTTAGGGAGAGAACTCGATAACTACTATTTAAATTAAGAAAAATATTAAAAAAATCATAACTCAAAATTTAAGTCAAAAACCAAAAATTTGGTTCGGAGCTTCTCTTTCTCACGTCATTCCCATTCAGAAAAATAAATAAATAAATATGCGACTTCTAAAAAATTATAACTAAGCCTAAAAATAATGTCTACATATTAATTTTTAATGATTCTCACGCTTTTTACGAAATATAGTCTTTATACAGGAACATCACCCTTTAAACGTATATGTATATGTATAGGTTGTATACATGCATATGTTGAAAACTAGAAGAAAGGAGAGAGAAGGCACATGGGAACACGATGGCATGTGAAGCCAGAGTACTATTTTATGGTTTTTGAAATTAGAATTTGCATGGAAGATGCTAAATCCTATTTCAAAGGGGGTACCCCGCCAACCTTCCAACTAATGGGGTTGGGTCCATGTGAGTTGTGACAAGAGACTTTTATTTCTTTATCTTTTTCTTTATTTAAGAAAATACACAACTAAAATGAGGTGGGTCATTCACAAAATTAATTAATAACATCGGTTACATTGTAGAAGCAACTAGAGGAGTCTATGGATACGATGATATATCGATCGACAAAGTTTTCTGTTGATAGAATGTAAAAATGATCGACAAAGTTTTGTAAAAATGATCGACAAAGTTTTCAAATGAAATTTTGTGATCCTTTAAGAAACGTATAAAAATAACTTATATAGGAGGTGGTTTTAGTTATAGTTAGGGTGTTTGAATCTTGTGTTAGTTTATATATTATTAATTACAATTAGTCATACTTTACTAGAACGTGTACAATGGACAACGTCGGGATCCAAGCCACATCAGAATTTAAAACCTTCAGTCGTGGTTAGAAACACGCCCCTCCTCCCTCCAGTCGTGGTTAGAAACACGCCCCTCCTCCCTCCATGCCCACTGACACGGTGTAGCGCCTTCACACCCAAAGAGTGTTGCCACATACGTTGTTGCTGAATAGCCTTCCCCCCGTTTTGGGCATAGAGTACTGTAGATGATCTTTATGATTCCGTAATTTTTTACAAACCATCTTGAAATTTTTTATGTCTACTCTTGAATTTGTGTAAATTTCTTGGAAACCTATAATAAAAAGCCAGCATAAATCAGCAATCTTTTAAGCCTTAGATTGAATCTTGGGCATAAAAAAAATAAATAAATAAAAAAAAAAAAAAACCCGCTAACTATAACAAGTTCAAGAGTTTTCCAAAATCAATCATGCTTGATATTTTTTCGAACTTCAGTTAGCTATTGTTTGTTCATGCACTAATATGATAAAGCAAACATGTTTTCGGCAATAATTGAATTATGCCGGATATCCTAAAAGGATTTTTTTTTTTTTTTTTTTTTGTATAAATAGGTGATTTTGAAGATTGAAGAGTGCTTTTGGGTGGTGTATGGAAAATTTTGTGAAAATTGGTAAGTCGTTAGTCCAACTAGTGACCTTAAAAATGGAAGGTTGAAGCTCGCTGGTCGGTGTAGCGACCTTCTCTCAAGTTCCCTGATCCATTACACAATCTTCTAAAGATCGCCGGTTGAGTCCACCACCTTCAATGAAGGTTGCTGATCTAGTCCATGAGCTTCCTTGAATTCAATGTTAACTCGTGAATATTATATATGTTGTATGATGAATGCAAACTTGGAGATGCAAAACATAAATGGCATGCAACTTATGTATAAACTTCCTGCAAGCCTTTTACCAAGCCAAAAATAGCCTATCCAAATACATATATGCCATGCAACGACAATACACATCAAAAAATAGAGTTATTCACGCATGCAACCTTCGTAAACAATTCGCCTTTTCCATGCAACACATATTCTTTTCCTTACAAAGCAAAAAAAAAATCGGGCTACACAAGGTGTTATTGTACTACGTGGTATATGAAGAAGGAAAAAAGTGGTGGCGTTTGACAACTGTGAAAAACGTTGTTGGATCGATGTTACCTCTGCATGAAATTAGTTGGATTGATGCTACATCTGCACGTGTTATAACACGTGTATATGTAAAATCGGTACAAGTAATTTTAAATATATTAATGCTGGAGGGCCCTAAATACATAGAAAATTCTATGTAGTCTCTATTTGCCTCCCAACTCCTTTTTCTTTCCTGAGCAGCAGCAGCAGCGATGCATGCAGGGATGATGGGTTGTAAAGGTGAAATTCCCAACTCTTTTATCTTTCCTGCCATCGATAATGGATGTAGGGGTGTGTAACATCACAAAATTTTTCCCCAAATTTTAATACATAAAAGCCCTTATTTTATTTTATTTTATTACATCTTTATCATTAATATTATACAAATGTGTCTAAGTCTTTATTTATCCTAACTCACATCTTATATACATACATAAATGTATATAAATAATAATAATATGATTCTAAATTCTTTTTTTTTTTTTTTCACATACAAGATTTTTTTTTAAATAAAGCCTTGAGTCAAATAGTCAAAGTCCTAGTCAAAGTCTTAGTCAAACAGTCAAAGTCTTAGTCAAATAGTCAATTCATCATAAAACCTTACTTTATGGTGTTGACCAATTTTAATGGCTAAGTGAATCCAAAACTAGTATAAAAACCCACCTATGACCCATTATACTTTGCCACCTCAAAATCGATTGTTTCAATCCGATTAAACTTTCCCTCATACTTTTCTTCTATAGTCTATTACTTCTACAATTGAAGCTTTGATTATAAGCTCTTGTAATTGGCAACTTTGGGGCTACACATATTCTATTTCTCGAGACTTAATACCTTGCTAAGGTGAGTTTACGTAACCATGTTTATGCAATTCTTCATACTTGCAACATTATACTTAAGCAATTCTACATGCATGTCTAGTTGTAAACTTTAATGCCTCATGAATTAGACAACAACAACAGTTTCAACGAGTTTCAACATTACATAATCATTAGCTATGGCCAAGCCGGCGATAATCAATAATAGATCTATTGGATTGACAATCCCACCCGGATACGTGTACCTCCTACATAGGTAGCGTGGGTGATTGTTATCGTTCCAACATATTATTAAGGTGAACCGTGGATGACGGGATGGACCTAAACTAGTCGGAGGTTTGACTATGTCGATTCAACATATTATGCTTATTCATGTAGACTTAAACTTACGATAGACATATGAATTGCTAAACTTTTATGCTTAAACTATTTGCTTAACATGGATTATGTATTCTCACCAACTTCTAGTTGACCCCCCCCATTTTTACAACTCAACAGGAAATAATGATGCATGAAGGCTAGAGTATTTTCATGAGAAGACAATTTGAAGTCTATGCTTGCTTGATCTTTGTGATGTATTAGATTTCCACATTAAAACTCATTATATATTTCTATTTTTGGATATTTGCACTTTAAATTTATTTCAATTAAAATTTGGTTACCATGTGCTACTGTATACTCATTCTTACGTGACACCTCGATGTTTCCGCCATCGGTTGGGGTGTTATAGGGTGTTGGCAGGCGGAGGATGGGCTTTGGCTATGGGGTGTTCCGGCATGGCATGATAGCGTGGAGAGGAATGGTGTACTTTCAGCATGACATGAAAGCGTGGAGAGGAAACTGGCATAACCATTCACATTCACATGGAAGTCATACAAAAAAAACTTCTTTCTTTTTATCTGGCAAGATGCATGATTCTACAACATCAGTACCGATGGTGTTGCCGAAAGTGTCCTGTTCTGTTGGATCGAAGATACAGGATCCAACATCTCTTCGACCACCCTTATAAAGTTGGAACCGGTGTTCTCGGAAAAATCAAACTTTTGTGCTCGTTGTATCAATGTACTAGAGATGTGGTGCTTTCACATGGAGAGTGCAGGTTTTACAGTTGTTCGTGATGTAAAAGTTGTATAATTTCGGATGTTGTCATTTGGATAGATTGTCAACTCCGATATACGTTGTTACCGATAGTTTCATTTGTAATGGGTGGTATTTCTATGTATAGAAGTTATGCCAAAAATAAAAAAAACTTTTTTGTTTTTTCAGGGAGGATGCAGGATCCTCGCGGGTTATCTTTCTGTTCTTTTGGATCGATGTTACATCTGTTACTCACACTCGCGGGGCGTCTTCCATCTTCTATTAATGGTCTCTGGTGTGACCAGTTGCAACTAAGGAAGACCTTAATTGTCTCGGGTGTGACCAAAATAGCATTTACACAGGCGCCAACATCTCTTAAACCCATTTCTTAAATTTACGCCTGAAGAGGTATAAAACCTCCTGTCCGAACCTCCACCTCCTAGGACGCGGCACAAATATAACATGACGCGGCTCATAAAGACACGTGTTCACCACTAACGACCGGAGGTCACTAGGACGAAGGTTAGTACACCTGGGAGAAGGATAGTACAACAAATTCTGACTAGTATAAATACCCCCACACAAGTACAAGCAACACACGTTCTGACACACTCCGAACCTCTCTCTCTCTCTCTCTCTCTATTCACTTTTCTTCTCCAAAACAAATACTTATCCTCACGCCGGAGGGTGGTCACAGAGAGGCCCTCCAAGCCCTCCTTTGTGACGAGCCTAACGGTTTGTCTAGTTTTGCAGGTTAATTCATCCAAGATCTTATCAAGCTAGTCGTCAATTACCCCTCCTCTGAGGTACGTCCAGCTTTTGGATCTTCATTGGCGCCATCCTATTGCAGATCTACTCTCTCCACTCAGATCTGGAATGGCTATGGAAAATTTAAACATCATTGACATCACCAACAAAGAAAGCGATGACACCACTGCCTCTAAACAGCACGCTGCTGGTTATTCCAGGGTGTTATCAGATCTCGTATCAGCCACAACTACTGAAACAGTCACTGCACCCAATGGGACGCAAACTGTATCATCAGAGTTCGATGAAACCTTTTTACAACGAAATCGTGATTTCCTGTTAAAATTGAAAGAACAACAAGATAAAGATGAAAAACTCCGCAGTCTGCAGGTTAATTTGTTCCCCTCGGAAGGAACAACAGCCGCAGTAATGTCCACCCCTGTTAGCCTCCAAACATACTCCACTGTGGTAACGTCCGTCCCGTTGCAAACACCGTACGGCTTCCTGATGCCCTACGGATATACCGGACCACTGCCAACTGGGCTCACATCCACGGGGCCAATGACCTCCGTATCAGTGAAGCCAGCCAAGCAGCAAACAAGTTCCGATACCATCGACGAAGAACTCACAGCCCCGTATAGACCAGCATATATGACGCAGTACTCTAAATTTGCACCCCGAATTGCTAGCGCCCCGTTGCCAGCAAAGCTTAAAATGCCAACAACAATAAAAAGATACGAGGGTACTTCGGATCCAGACGATCACCTTCATGACTTCGGGGGAGCCGCGGAGATTGAGATGTGGCCCATGACCGCTTGGTGTCACATGTTCGCCCAAACCCTTACAGGAGCAGCCAGAGTATGGTTCGATGGGTTACCAGCAGGAGAGATAGCAAACTGGACCGGACTTCGTCGTGCTTTTCTACAAAATTTCTCCCAACAACGGCGATGTTCCAAAGACATTACCGAAATACACAACATCCGTAGAAAAGACGGAGAGTCACTTGAAAGGTTCATCGACAGGTTCAACAAAGAAAGCATGCAAATACCCGGAGCTGTCGATCAGCTGCGGATATCCGGTTTCTGTCATGGGGTCCGAAACAACCAACTGGTCGAAAAACTGCACGAAGATTTACCAAAGACCATGGAAATATTAATGGAACGAGCACGAGCTTTTGCAAGAGGAAAAAGTGCCTGTGGTCAATCAACAGAAAGTGACCATAAAAGCAACTCCAGAGGAAATTCTTGGAAGAAGGGAGCTTCGGCCCCGGTAGAGAGAAACAATTCATGGTCAAAGCACAGATCACAGCCGTATGGAAGAAACGATAAAAGTGAAAGGTCCAGCTCTGGACATTCCGCACGAAACACCAGTTACCGCGACCTAAACAAAACACCGAGTGAAATTTTAAGCACTGAACAAATCCGTTTTCCAACCCCACCAAAACAGAAACCCACCTCAGACCGAAATACCAAAAAATATTGTGAGTATCACCAAGCAAAAGGTCACAACACGGATGATTGTTGGTCTCTAAAGCAAGAAATAGACAAAGCATGCAAAGCAGGGAAATTGTCCCACCTGATTCGAGAATTGAAGGAAGGAAAACCAGCCGCACCACAAATCGCCAATCCGAACAATCAGGCAGGAATCCACATGGTGCGGTCCATCCATGAACAGGGGACCAAGAGAAGTAACGAACATATGGCTCCATGGATGGAAAAATTGTTGTTCTTCCCACCAATCGACCCAAGAGATGCAAAAGAAGCTCCGATCATTGTCTCCGGAGTCGTAGCAGGACACAAGGTCCGACGAATTTACATAGACAACGGTAGTGCATCCGACATTATGTACTATCAGTGCTACCAACAGCTAGCTCCAGCCACCAAAGACAAGATAGTCGCGGTTCAAATGCCATTGATCAGTTTCTCCGGAGAAGTCATACATCCCTTGGGACAGTTAACACTTCCAATCACTCTTGGCACTGAAGAACACCAAAGAACGGTTGTGCTTACTTTCTTGGTGGTAGGAGCACCCTCAGTTCATAATATCATACTGGGGAGACCAGGTATGAAAGCTTTCAGCATGGTAACTTCTACAATTCACGGAGCTATCAAATTTCCTACCGAAACAGGAGTAGCAACACTGCACACCGAATCAGAGGTATATATAGCCGAAGTTCGACAGGCTTTAGGCTCCTCTCCCCCAGAAAATAAAGATTCCGAAGTCAAGACGACAGAAGATTGGTCCATCAATCCGGCATTCCCAGAACAAAAGATAACCATAGGTACTCAATTACCAGACGCGGTAAAAAAGTCCTTATGGAGGTTGTTATCTACATCTCTTGATGTATTTGCTTGGCAACAATCAGACATGACCGGAGTACCAAGAGCTTTAGCTGAACATAGGCTCAACATCTATCCGGATAAAAAACCAGTGGCCCAAAAGAGGCGAAGTATGGCTCCGGATCGCATTAAAGCAATATCACACGATGTGAACGTCTTGCTCGAAGCAGACATTATTAGAGAAGTAAAGTACCATACCTGGGTCTCAAATCCGGTCATGGTTCGGAAACATGATGGATCGTGGAGAATGTGCATCGACTTCAAGGATCTAAATGATGCCTGTCCTAAAGATTGCTATCCCCTGCCGGAGATAGATTTAAAAGTCGATGCCGTGGCCAACTTCAAATTAAAATGTTTTCTAGATGCCTACAAGGGATATCATCAGATCCAGATGGCCGAAGCTGATGAAGACAAAACAACCTTCGTCACCAATCAAGGGTTGTACTGTTACAAGAAGATGCCATTTGGGTTAAAAAATGCCGGAGCTACATATCAGCGGGTCATGGACCGAGCTTTCAAGAAACAAATAGGTCGAAATTTAGAAGTGTACGTGGACGACTTAGTAATCAAAAGTTCCGATGAAGAAGTTCTACTAAAAGACATCAAAGAAACATTCGACAAACTTCGGGAGATAAACATGAAGCTCAATCCAAAGAAATGTTCGTTTGGATTGGAAGAAGGAAAATTCTTGGGTTTCCTAATGTCAAAACAGGGCATTCGGGCTAATCCTGAAAAAGTCGAAGCCGTAACAACCATGAAACCTCCGTCCAACTTAAAAGAAGTCCAAACACTCAATGGACGACTAGTCGCCCTACACAGGTTCCTGTCAAAAGCTGCAGAAAAAACACTTCCTTTCATGGCAGTCCTGAAAAAATACTCAGGCACAAAAGAATTTCGATGGACCAAAGAAGCAGACACGGCTTTCAGCGATCTCAAAAAATGCTTAGCAGAACTACCCACATTAACAGCACCCGAACCTGGGGAAGTTCTCACCATATATCTGTCAGCCTCAGATGCATCTATCAGCTCCGTACTGATGGTCACCCGGGGTAAAGCACAAGTACCGATCTTTTATGTAAGCCGCGCCCTTCGAGATTACGAGACACGATACCCTGCCATGGAGAAGCTCGCCCTCTCTCTTGTCCATGCTTCACGACGACTACGCCGATATTTTCAAGCTTTTGAGATTGAAGTACAAACTGACCAGCCGATCTTAGGTATACTACGAAAGCCAGAAGTCTCCGGAAGACTCGCCAAGTGGGCAATAGAGCTCGGAGCATTCGACATAACTTACAAGAGAAGAGGCCCGGTTAAAGGACAAGTGGTTGCAGACTTCCTCACTGAGTTAGCCATGAATCCAGATGAAGCACTTGCACCAACAGAGACGAATGAACGTGAGTGAAACATCTTTACTGATGGGGCCTCTAGCTCCGAAGGTTCCGGAGCCGGAGTAGTCCTGAAGGATCCTAATGGGCAGGAACTTGTATATTCAATCCGCTTGAACTTCCGTAGCTCCAATAATGAAGCCGAGTATGAAGCCTTTTTGGCTGGGCTCCAACTGGCAAAAAAGATCGGAGCTCGAAAGGTATACCCCTCGAACAAAACGAGGATGACCCTTTCTTAGAGAAACACCTGAGAAAGAATGAAATAATCTAATGCTTAGAACACCATGTTTTTGCAAACAGGTTATAGCACATGTAGATTCAATGTTGGTTGCACGCCAAATCAGTGGGGAGTACGAAGCAAAAGAGGCAAACATGGTTCAATACCTTCACAAGGTACGAGCCTTACCTCTCAAAAATACTTCATCTCCCACAACAAAGGCATAGCTCCTAACTTCTGTTTTCATTTGATGCAGGCAAAAAGTTTGATCACAGAATTCGAGAAATGTGAGGTAAAACACGTGCCAGGATCAAAAAACAAGCAGGCCGATGCTTTGAGCAAGCTCGCAGCTAATACACCGGAACATATGTCGCAAGAAGTAAAGCTCGAGATACTAAACACCCCATCTACGGCCGAAACAGAAGTATGTGCAGTAAACATGAATACAGAATCGTGGATGACCCCCATCATGAACTACATTTTGAATGATGCATTGCCACCAGACAAAGCACAAGCCCGAAAGATTAAAGTCAAGTCTCTGCAGTACCAAGTGGTTGACGGTACGTTATACCGAAAGACCTTCCTGGGTCCCTTGCTCCGATGCCTAGAAGCAGCACAGGCAAAGTATGTCATAAAAGAAATCCATTGGGGAATTTGCGGCATTCATGCCGGGCCACGAATGGTGGTTACAAAGGCCATGAACGCAGGGTACTTCTGGCCAGGAATGCATCAAGATGCAGTACATGAGTTGCAAAAATGTGAAAGCTGCCAGAGACATGCACCAATCAGTCTCAGAGCAAAAAACAAACTAGTTCCGGTCACCGCAGCTTGGCCCTTCCAAAAGTGGGGCATTGACATAGTGGGTCCCTTCCCAACATCATCCGGCCAAGCAAAGTTCTTACTTGTCGCGGTGGATTATTTTACCAAATGGGTAGAGGCCAAGCCCCTTGCAAAAATCTCGGGGGCCGAAGTAAAAAAGTTCGTCTGGGAAAACATTGTGTGTAGGTTCGGCCTTCCCATGGTCATCATCAGCGATAACGGCAAGCAATTCGCTCACAACCCTTTTAAAAAATGGTGCTCCAGTCTTGGAATAGAACAAGCCTTTTCTTCGGTTGCCCACCCCCAAGCAAATGGGCAAGTCGAACGTGTAAACCGCAGCCTAGTGGAAGGCATTAAGAAGCGACTAGGGAAGAAAAGAAGTGGTTGGGTAGATGAGTTGCCAAATGTCCTTTGGGCATACCGCACGATGAACAAAACAAGCACCGGTGAAACACCTTTTAGTTTGACGTATGGGACTGAGGCTATGATCCCAGTTGAAATAGGCATGCCAACCTATAGGGTGGCTAACCCACAGGAAAATGAAAAGGAGCTGCGGAACAATCTCGACCTTTTAGAAGAACGACGAGAAACCGCGGCCATCAAAGAGGCAAAATACAAAAGAACCTTGGAAAAGTACTATAATTCCAGGGTTCGAGAACAAAGGTTTAAGGTCGGAGAATATGTGATGCGGAGCAATGAAGCAAGTGGTTCAGAAAAACCAGGCAAAATGAGCCCCACATGGGAAGGGCCGTACATCGTCACTTCCGCAGGAGAGAAAGGAGCTTACAAGCTCGCTACCCTCGACGGGGAAGAAATTCCCCGGACTTGGAATGGAGTGCATCTCAAAAAATGCTACATTTAAGAAGAAATACTTAGAATAATAAAATACTTTGTTTTATTTGTCTTTCTATGTAAAGGTGGGATGAGAATGCCCCACAAATTTTCCAACTTCTATCATGTACTGCGGAATGAGACATGCTCCGCACCCATAATATATTAAAGAATGAAATACGATGCACCGAGCCTTATGATCTTTGTAAATTCATTATATTTGTCTAACATGTACAATCAACTAACATGTAAACTTCGTTAACCGAGGTAAAAGTACTTCGGCCAAAGGGGAATAAGAATTAGGACATGGGGGTGTCGAAGGCCCTTTCGTCCGGACTTCTTGGTCAAACAGGCCCGAGGACCCAAAAATGCCAAGCCTAGAAGACGCCCCACAAAGACTACGTAGCATCTTTACATAACAAATTAATTCGCGAAAAACGAACGTTCTACTTCGAATGTTATAAGTTGCAAAGAATAGAAAATTCTGAAACACTTAAGACATAACTTATTACCAAGGCTTAAAAAATCATGGACGCATGATATGGCCTCTCTATAAATACAAGCCGAAGCTTTCAAAGCTTCAGTAAGGTATATGTTTGACTTCTAAAAAAAAAAAAAAAAAAAAAGAGGAACGGAACATCCAAAGTAAGAACATACCCATAAGCACTGTTAATATTTACATCCGTTCCTAGAACGAACTTAACAAAAAATTACAAAAGCCAACCATGGCTACGTCCCTAAAGAGGGACTTCATACCGATTACAAGGTCGTACCAACAACAAAGGTACGGATAGAACAAGGATTAAAAAGCTTCACTAAGATAAAACTAAGAAAACCCCGAACCTATGTGGAGGAACGGGGGTGGTACTTGAACATTCCAAATCAAGAACTACTTCGGTGGATGCTGAGAAGCATCCTCAAGAATGAGTAAGTCCTTGAAAGCCTTGACAATCGACTCCGGGGGTTCACCAACGAGATCTTGCATTTTGGAGATAGGTGGAAGGACGATGTCATCATAGGCTTGAACAACATCCAGCAAGATCTGTTTGGCATTAGGAACAAGCTTGGGGACTGCGTTCATGGCCACTCCCTTCAAGGCCGCAGCATGACCAGCGCGTACCCCGGCATTGTAACCTATGCCATTCATTGCGTTATTAACCCCAGCCACGGCTTCCTTCATCAATGGACACTTCCAGACGTACAACGAGATAAGCTCCACTCCCTCGGTCAGGATGAACTGCTTAAAGCTCAACAACTTTTCAAATTCCTTAAGAAGGTCAAGTCGCTCCATGTCCTTCTTCTCGATACTCGCCTTCAAGTCCGAAACAAGCTTCAATGCTTCCTTCTCCCGAGCCACAGCCTCGTCCTTATCTGAAAAAAGGAGAAAATTAAAAATTTACTAAGTACAAAAAGGGAACGAAGAAAAAACGAAAAGTGGAAGAAGCACAAACCTTTCACAAGTTGGTCCGCAGCAGCCTTGGTCTTCTCCATAACCCGCTCCAGCTCTTCGATGGAATGAATGTACTTCTTTTTTGAAGCTTCGTGAGCGAGCTCAGAATCCTGTAACTTCTTTTTCAAGACCTCCAACTCTCCCTGAAGAACGTCCCTTTCTTCCCCAGCCGCGGCTAAAGAAGCCTGCACAGACCTAACCTGCTCCTGGCTCGTCTTCAGGGACTCCAACACATTCCCATGGCTACACACCCCCCTCTTCTCCAACTTACTTCGCTGAAACTCAGAATCAACCCACCGTCTATACGCCTCCGACACCAAGAAATTAGACTGGGCTTGATTAATCATCAAGGCATCACCCAAGTCAGTATCCTTCAGCCTCCGATAGTGGGCGTGATCAGCCGGGGTATGCAAGTTAAAGAGCATCATCTTCGATGACAAGGCATCTATCACACGAGATCCGTTCTTCAAATCCCAATCTGGGACGAACACATCCTCGGCCGTAGACGGATCCACCTCCATCGCGTCATCCAGGGGGTCTACAAGATTAAACAGGATCAGCGTCTCAATCTCGAACCAATAAGGAGAATAGGACGCACCAAACTCATTCTCCTCACTAGCCCGAAAGTTAGATACACGACCAGTTGACTTACCCGGGGAAGCCACAGAAAATTCACCGGATGCTTGAGCTACCGAAGTCCGGGGAGGGCTGTTGGCAATATCCTTAAACACATCGTCCTCCTCCTTATCACCTTCACCACCTAGTTTATCCCCCGGAACATGCATGTAAATCAGTTCACCGTCTCGAGGAGATTTCCCACCAGAAATGTGCAAATCAAATACATCTAAAATGTTACCTTGAGTACGCTCGGAAATAGTAATGGCCGACCCTGCAAACTTTACCTTCTTCGGACTCCTTTTGACCTTAGATGATTCGGCCTTCCTCTTCCGAGCTTCCACAATCAGGTCTAAGGAAGCGTCTTCAGTAAGGTCATCCTCCGAAATATGAACACTCGAAGAACTTACGGATTGAAGAGGATCGGGGTTGGGAAAAATCTTACCTACAGTAATGTCATCAACATCCCTCTCCAAAACAAGGGTTCGCCCCTTCTCACCATCATCACTGTCACACCCTCAAAATCCACTTGCGGAGTTTTACCGCGAGGCGCATGACAAACCAGGATCCAAACCAACGATCACAATAAACAAGTCTAAATGTAATTAATGCAATACCAAAACATAGTTTTAAAATCCCGTTTACAGCGGAAGCTTATTCAAAATAAAGTTCAACATAAATAAACCAAGTTCAATGTTTGTGAAATAATGCAACTCTATCTAGACGCCGTGCAGACGCGTGCGCCCTAGTTCCCCTGTGCTACCTTAGCGACCTGAGAAAACATGTAAAAGTTTACGTCAGCACAAAAATGCTGGTGAGTTTACAGGTTTGCAGTTCAAGTACCAAGTCCACCTGTCCATACTATAACAAATAGAAAACCAGTATACGCTAGCTAGGCGTACGTTTTGCTACTACCACGATTGGAAAACCATTACTAACACGTATACCAGTTTTGTGCCCGACTAGTTCCAAATGTTCCTGTTGTTCCTGTTTGAGACAATATGCACTCGCCCGGCCCTCCAAGCCGACGAGCGGGGTTGGTCATTCCCAATAGCGCTATTCACATTTCCCCGTTGTGCAAACCCGCACATTCATGGTTCCCCCCGGGACTTCCAAAGATCGTGTAGTATACGTTAGAACCCATAGTATGACAGAATTTACCAAACAATTGTTTTAACACATGTTTTCTCCCCCGAAAGTATAAAACCAGTTTAAAAGAGGGGCCGTAAACTCACCTTAAGTTGCTTTACTCCTAATCCCGAGTAAACTCAGCTGCTATGTTAGTCCCGTACAGTGGCGACCTAACATACGACAGTTACAAGTACTTAGACTAATAACCCGCAGGTTAATTAGTCCCTAGATGTCCAGACCATAACCAAGTTCGTTTAAAAATACCGTGACTGTTTAACTGACCCAAAGTACAAGACTCGACATCCCATTGGTGACCCGAGACTCCCCGTGTTATGTTCACGCTCCAAAACATACAATAACGCAAGTATACTTAACATACGTTAGCACACAACAAATTATAGCACTTAGTTCACGTATCACCGAAATACATCCAAATATATGTTACCAAGTTATTAGACATGTTACGGGGTTCCTAGCATGTTACTACATGTTAAATCGGGTCTCGGAATGCTAATTTACACTTACAGCAGCAGTACACGCGATTAGGAAAAGTCAACTAGCATTTAGGTTGGTCAACTAGCAATTAGGAATCCTAATCGCATGAATTACTAGCATTTAGGGCTAATCACGTGACAATATATGCGATTGGGGCTAATCACGTGACATTATATGCGATTGGGGCTAATCACGTGACATTATATGCGATTGGGGCTAATCACATGCCATTATTGGCGATTAGCTCCCCAATCTCATGAATTATAGGCGATTAGCCTTTGCTAATCGCCTGTAACCATGCTGTTCCGGTTTTTCGCGCGTTTAACACCCCAGATCAGATCCAGAACGTGTGTAACTACCCAATATCATCCCAAACACTATCCTAAACATGTTTAACCCAAAACCCTTCGTTCAACCTCGTATTATCAGTCCCGCATGCAACCAAATCAATCCAAACACTATACACATAGCATGCAACATCAATTAACGCATGTAAGCATAACCCTATTATCCGATTACTGAGGTTCCTATCATCATACTAACAATATTACCTCTGACCTAGCCTGATAACACATCAAAACATCATCAAGATCCATAAAAATCCTATCTTTCTAATCATACATACCCATAACGCATGTTAATTAGTTATAATCCGATTAACAACCTTTATTGACGATTTTCAGAAAGCCTTTTCGTTTATGAACAGGTCTGGACCATTAGGGATTGATTAAAAACATTTACAAAGTGTTATGGATAAGAATCAAACCTTAGAATTGTAAAAGATTGATGGTTAGACCTTGAAACCTTGTGTTTTTGATCAAAATCGCCTTCCAGAGGTTGTTTAGGTGTGTGGGGCGGTTATGGGACGACTAGGGTTGATATTAGGGAGTTTAGGAGGTTAAGTGTTCTATTTATAGGCGTTTCTAGTCGTTCCAGCACGTTACACGCGATTGTGCAGCAGTTCATGCGATTAGGGCTGCTAATCGCATGAAGTACATGTGATTGGGCCTAATCGCCCAAACTAACACACGATTGGGGCCTAATCGCCCCTAATGATGCCCACTCGCCTCCCTTATAGGCGATTAGGCCTCCCTAATCGCCTATAGGGGCTGGTTTGGTGCGTTTTGCGCGTTAAACCCCGTTTTAACGTATGTTAACACATATTAACATACCGACAAGTCATATAATGATTGTAAACACATAACACAAGTAAATACACATATTTACACTCGTTCACCAATTCCCGGGACTCGAGACTCGTACGTTCCGTATGCTCTGACGATCCTACAAATCGTCACCGTTTGGACACTTGGTTAAGGACTGACATCTAACGAACCTCTAGACCAACATCCAATGATCTTCTAGACTAACCAGTAGTTCCCGAACCATAACCCGACCTAACTAACCCAGTTAAGTACCGTACACGCGTGACTCGCTAAGGTAGACTTCCATCTAGACCATGTTGTTAACCCGAATTTGCCGGGTGTCACATCATCCCCACGTTAAAAGAATTTTCGTCCCGAAAATTGCGTAAGTACCAAAAGAAACAACGAAGGGGATAAACAAACAGATAGGAATCAAAGAGTAGAGATCAAAAGAGAGATTTACCCGAGGTGTCACATCATCCCCACGTTAAAAGGAATCTCGCCCCGAGATTCATTCATCTGTCGAGGAGACATATCTTGACTCGAACGCTTCCTTAGGAAATAGGTGAGGATACTTAGACTTCATCTGATCCTCTCGTTCCCAAGTGTATTCCGGTCCCCGGTTCGAATTCCATCGAACCTTCACGATGCGAATCTTGCTGTGTCGTAAGCTACGAATCTTGTAGTCGAGTATCTCCACAGGTTCTTCCACAATCCGAAGACGATCGTCAACCTTGATCTCTTCTAGTGGAACGATGAGAGACTCGTCAGTAAGGCACTTCTTCAAGTTTGACACGTGAAAGACGTTATGTACGTTACCGAGCTCCGTCGGTAAATCAAGACGATATGCCACCGGCCCAATCCGTTCCAGGATCGTAAATGGTCCGACATACCGTGGGTTGAGTTTGCCACGCTTCCCGAAGCGTATGACGCCCTTCCACGGAGAAACCTTCAGAAGCACTTTGTCGTTAACTTGGAATTCCAGTGGTTTGCGACGCTGATCGGCATAACTCTTTTGCCGGTCCCGTGCCGCCGCCAACCGATTACGAATCTGCACGATCTTTTCCGAAGTTTCGTACACTAGTTCGGGCCCAGTGAGTTGACTCTCACCCACCTCAGCCCAACAAAGAGGAGAGCGGCATTTCCGTCCGTACAGTGCCTCGAACGGAGCAGCCTTGATGCTCGTGTGATAACTGTTGTTGTACGAGAACTCTACCAACGGCAGATGAGCTTCCCAACCCTTGCCAAAATCGATCACACATGCCCGCAGCATGTCTTCTAAAGTTTGAATCGTACGCTCACTCTGCCCGTCAGTCTGTGGATGGTAAGCCGTACTCATGTCTAGTTGGGTACCCAAAGCCTTGTGCAAAGACTTCCAGAAGTGAGACGTAAAATGGGAGTCACGATCCGAGATAATAGAAACAGGTACCCCGTGCTTGGAAACGACTTCTTTCAAGTAGAGACGAGCCAAACGATCCATAGTGTCGGTCTCCTTAATAGCAAGAAAATGGGCTGATTTCGTTAACCGATCGACAATCACCCATATCTTGTCGTTCCCGCTTGGTGACTTAGGAAGTTGTGTGACAAAATCCATAGTAATCCGTTCCCATTTCCATTCCGGAATTTCAGGTTGTTGCAGGAGACCCGACGGTTTCTGGTATTCCACCTTGACCTTAGCACAGGTCAAGCATTTGCTCACGTATGAGGCTATGTCCGACCTCATGTTTGGCCACCAGTAAAGTACCTTCAGATCTTGGTACATCTTATCCGATCCAGGATGAATAGAATACCGGGACTTATGAGCCTCATCAAGAACAAGCTCCCGTAGTCCCCCGAATAAAGGAACCCATATGCGTTCTGCGAAATAGTGCAGGCCATCAGGCCTTCGCTCTAGGTGCTTGTCGGCACCGTGCATAGTTTCAGCTTTAAGGTTTTCCTCCTTCAAAGCTTCCAATTGGGCAGAACGGATTTGGTCAGGTAGCGACGAGTGGATAGTGAGCTGCAACGCCCGAACGCGACGAGGTTTAGAGGATTCCTTCCTGCTCAGGGCGTCTGCTACAACATTCGCCTTGCCAGGATGGTACTTAATAGCACAATCATAATCGTTCAAAAGTTCAATCCAGCGACGCTGCCGTATGTTCAAGTGTTGTTGGTCGAAAATGTGTTGGAGACTCTTGTGATCGGTGTAGATGGTGCATTTGGTACCGTACAAGTAATGTCTCCAAATTTTCAATGCGAATACCACGGCACCCAACTCCAAATCATGAGTTGTGTAGTTCTTCTCGTGCACTTTGAGTTGACGAGAAGCATACGCAATCACTTTCTCGCGTTGCATCAACACGCAACCGAGTCCATGTATGGAAGCATCACAGTAAACGACAAAATCATCCGGACCCTCAGGTAAAGACAGAATAGGAGCAGAACACAGTTTAGACTTCAGTTCTTCAAACGCTGACTCTTGTGATTCACCCCAGTCGAACTTCCTATCCTTCTGAGTGAGAGTGGTGAGGGGTTGAGCAATCTTCGAGAACCCCTGAATGAAACGACGGTAATAGCCCGCAAGGCCTAGGAATTGCCGCACCTCAGTTGGCGTCTTAGGTGCTCCCCAGTCCTTGATCGCTTCGATTTTAGCGGGATCGACATGAATCCCTAGTTCATTAACCACATGTCCTAGGAATTGGACTTCGCGTAACCAAAAGTCACACTTTGAGAACTTGGCGTAAAGTTGTTCCCGTCGCAAGAGTTCCAAAACTAACCGCAGATGTTCCCCGTGTTCGGTCTCGTTCTTGGAGTAGATCAGAATGTCATCAATAAATACAATGACGAACTTGTCCAAAATGGTTTACAGACGCGGTTCATCAAATCCATGAAAACCGCCGGTGCGTTCGTGAGACCGAAAGGCATGACCAAGAATTCAAAATGGCCATAACGTGTTCGAAAAGCAGTCTTTGCAACGTCAGCCTCCCTGACGCGCAGCTGGTGATAACCGGACCTCAAGTCGATCTTGGAATAATAACTAGAACCCTGAAGCTGGTCGAATAGATCATCGATACGTGGAAGAGGATAACGGTTCTTGACGGTCAACTTGTTCAGCTCTCTGTAGTCTACACATAATCGGAAACTCCCATCCTTCTTCTTGACAAATAAAATCGGGGCTCCCCAAGGGGAAGAACTTGGTCGGATGAAACCCTTGTCCAAGAGTTCCTGTAACTGGCTAGATAATTCCTGCATCTCGGGAGGTGCAAGACGGTAGGGGGCCCGAGCAATAGGAGCAGCCCCTGGTACGAGATCAATACCGAACTCGACTTGACGATGAGGAGGAAGACCAGATAAATCATCGGGAAAAACATCAAGAAATTCGCGAACTACCGGAATGTCGTCAATCTTCTTCTCATCACTGGAGGAAACAGTTAAAAGCGCCAATACGGCTGGATAACCCTTTCGAAGACACTTAAGGGCTTTCATGCTAGAGATGATGTTTAGCGAAACACCACCCTTGATACCGTACACAGAAAGAAATTCTCCATCAGGGAGAGGAATCCGAATAACCTTATCGTAACAGACGATCTCCGCGCGATACAAAGATAACCAATCCATCCCTACTACAACGTCAAAACTACCCAATGGTACCGGCATAAGATCGATGGGAAACGTTATACCCGACAATTCTAACTGACACTCCCGAAGAACACCAGTAGCTTCAATCGTTTTCCCGTCAGCCAACTCAATAATATACTTGGTCTCTAATGGTACAGGTACTACATCTAGCAGTCGACTAACGTCCATGGATACAAAACTCTTGTCGGCACCAGAATCAAATAACACGCTAACAGAATGATTATTGAGAAGAAACGTACCGGTGACTGTATCAGGGTCTTGCCTCGCTTCAGCAGCTCCAATGACGAAGGCACGTGCATTTCTGCCGCCGCCCCCGTTGTTACCATTCCCGTTATTTCCACCCTGTTTCAGTTTTGGACAATCCTTCTTGTAGTGCCCAGTGTCACCACAGTTGTAGCATCCCTGTTTCCCTGTAGTCCCATGAGTAGTCGGAGCTGAACTGTTAGTCGGAGCCTGAGTTGATGGAAGTGTAACCCGACAATCTTTAGCATAGTGGCCTGTTCGCTGGAAGCGGTGACAACGGTTACTGTCGCAGTTCCCTTGGTGATGGCGTCCACATTTGTTGCATTTGGGCAGTTTTCCCGCATAACCACCCTGCTTAATACCCGAAGACGATGAACCCCCATTATCAAACTTTTTACCCTGCTGTGCAGACCCAGACCCTTTCCCGTCGTTTTCCCACTTGCGCTTATTGTTCTCTGGAGTCTTAGCAGTCGAACCTTTCGCCGGCAAAATCCCCTCGTTCACCTTTAAATTTGTCATCCTATGTGCAGATCGAACTACCTCCGCATAAGTAGGATGATTCCCAGCAGCTACTAACCCTGCAATTTCCGGCACCAACCCTGAGACATAATGTTCAATCTTGCGATACTCCGGCACGTGCAAATCGGGACATAGCACTGCCAACTCATTCCTCCTAACCGTATACTTCTCGATTTCCGACCCATTCATCTTGAGGTTCCATACCTCATGCTCCAGTTTCTGTACCTCTTCCCTCGGGCAATACTCCCGCTTCAGCAACTGCACAAAGTTCTCCCATGGCATAGCATATGCCTCCCCAATACCCATGTTCTGGGTAATACCATTCCACCAAGTCAATGCCACGTCCTGAAACAACGCAGCCGAATACTTCACCCGATCTTCCGGGAGACAGTTACACATAAGAAATACCGACTCCACTTTCTCCAACCACCTAAGCAGACTGACCGCACCCTCGGTGCCAGAGAATTCCTGGGGCTTGCAGTCCCGGAACATCTTATAGGTGCACATGGGTGGGGGTGGGTCAACCGGACCACCTGAAATGAAACGTATGAGAAACCATGAATAACGTACACAAGGTTCGCCAATGAGGCAAAGAAAACAGATAAAACAACTTACCACCACCGTTGTGCCCTAACTGAAAGGCAGCCTGGAGCAAGTTGTTTAGATCAGCCTGTGACAGGTTAATACCTCCACCACGACCACCAGCACCACCACGACCACCACCGCGTCCACCACCGCGTCCACCTCCTCGTCCTCCACGCACTCCAGACATGATTCTGGCAGAAAGAACGAGAAAATTTAGTTTCGCAGTCAAAAGATAACCACAAATGTTCACAAGATTAAAGCCAGATCCAATCCAGGACTATCCCTTCAAACCCAAAGCTCACTAGGGCTTCCATGCATTTCGTTTTATGATTTTGTGTGCACCCAAAATGATAAAACGCTCTACATGGTCCTCCAAGTGTTCTCCTAGTTCAAAGTTCAAATCACCGAACATAGACCCTTAGCTACACACCGTAATACTACGGTAGTTCATGACAAGTGTTTCTATTGGAATACGAAAGGGAGATATCCGAGCCTTGGACAAATCTCAAGAGCACACGAGTTATTCCAATGGACCACACTGCCTAAAAACAAGTAACCCAACCTAAGATAGAACGGATGATGTAACGTAGAAAGACCAACGATTTAGAGACACCCCGACAAGACCATACGTAACCCACTATAACGTTTAGTACCATGTGATCGTCTAGTGTGTGCGACTCGGCTATAGACTAGACTCTACATGCAGTCCTAGTTCACTATAACCATTGGCTCTGATACCAATCTGTCACACCCTCAAAATCCACTTGCGGAGTTTTACCGCGAGGCGCATGACAAACCAGGATCCAAACCAACGATCACAATAAACAAGTCTAAATGTAATTAATGCAATACCAAAACATAGTTTTAAAATCCCGTTTACAGCGGAAGCTTATTCAAAATAAAGTTCAACATAAATAAACCAAGTTCAATGTTTGTGAAATAATGCAACTCTATCTAGACGCCGTGCAGACGCGTGCGCCCTAGTTCCCCTGTGCTACCTTAGCGACCTGAGAAAACATGTAAAAGTTTACGTCAGCACAAAAATGCTGGTGAGTTTACAGGTTTGCAGTTCAAGTACCAAGTCCACCTGTCCATACTATAACAAATAGAAAACCAGTATACGCTAGCTAGGCGTACGTTTTGCTACTACCACGATTGGAAAACCATTACTAACACGTATACCAGTTTTGTGCCCGAATAGTTCCAAATGTTCCTGTTGTTCCTGTTTGAGACAATATGCACTCGCCCGGCCCTCCAAGCCGACGAGCGGGGTTGGTCATTCCCAATAGCGCTATTCACATTTCCCCGTTGTGCAAACCCGCACATTCATGGTTCCCCCCGGGACTTCCAAAGATCGTGTAGTATACGTTAGAACCCATAGTATGACAGAATTTACCAAACAATTGTTTTAACACATGTTTTCTCCCCCGAAAGTATAAAACCAGTTTAAAAGAGGGGCCGTAAACTCACCTTAAGTTGCTTTACTCCTAATCCCGAGTAAACTCAGCTGCTATGTTAGTCCCGTACAGTGGCGACCTAACATACGACAGTTACAAGTACTTAGACTAATAACCCGCAGGTTAATTAGTCCCTAGATGTCCAGACCATAACCAAGTTCGTTTAAAAATACCGTGACTGTTTAACTGACCCAAAGTACAAGACTCGACATCCCATTGGTGACCCGAGACTCCCCGTGTTATGTTCACGCTCCAAAACATACAATAACGCAAGTATACTTAACATACGTTAGCACACAACAAATTATAGCACTTAGTTCACGTATCACCGAAATACATCCAAATATATGTTACCAAGTTATTAGACATGTTACGGGGTTCCTAGCATGTTACTACATGTTAAATCGGGTCTCGGAATGCTAATTTACACTTACAGCAGCAGTACACGCGATTAGGAAAAGTCAACTAGCATTTAGGTTGGTCAACTAGCAATTAGGAATCCTAATCGCATGAATTACTAGCATTTAGGGCTAATCACGTGACAATATATGCGATTGGGGCTAATCACGTGACATTATATGCGATTGGGGCTAATCACGTGACATTATATGCGATTGGGGCTAATCACATGCCATTATTGGCGATTAGCTCCCCAATCTCATGAATTATAGGCGATTAGCCTTTGCTAATCGCCTGTAACCATGCTGTTCCGGTTTTTCGCGCGTTTAACACCCCAGATCAGATCCAGAACGTGTGTAACTACCCAATATCATCCCAAACACTATCCTAAACATGTTTAACCCAAAACCCTTCGTTCAACCTCGTATTATCAGTCCCGCATGCAACCAAATCAATCCAAACACTATACACATAGCATGCAACATCAATTAACGCATGTAAGCATAACCCTATTATCCGATTACTGAGGTTCCTATCATCATACTAACAATATTACCTCTGACCTAGCCTGATAACACATCAAAACATCATCAAGATCCATAAAAATCCTATCTTTCTAATCATACATACCCATAACGCATGTTAATTAGTTATAATCCGATTAACAACCTTTATTGACGATTTTCAGAAAGCCTTTTCGTTTATGAACAGGTCTGGACCATTAGGGATTGATTAAAAACATTTACAAAGTGTTATGGATAAGAATCAAACCTTAGAATTGTAAAAGATTGATGGTTAGACCTTGAAACCTTGTGTTTTTGATCAAAATCGCCTTCCAGAGGTTGTTTAGGTGTGTGGGGCGGTTATGGGACGACTAGGGTTGATATTAGGGAGTTTAGGAGGTTAAGTGTTCTATTTATAGGCGTTTCTAGTCGTTCCAGCACGTTACACGCGATTGTGCAGCAGTTCATGCGATTAGGGCTGCTAATCGCATGAAGTACATGTGATTGGGCCTAATCGCCCAAACTAACACACGATTGGGGCCTAATCGCCCCTAATGATGCCCACTCGCCTCCCTTATAGGCGATTAGGCCTCCCTAATCGCCTATAGGGGCTGGTTTGGTGCGTTTTGCGCGTTAAACCCCGTTTTAACGTATGTTAACACATATTAACATACCGACAAGTCATATAATGATTGTAAACACATAACACAAGTAAATACACATATTTACACTCGTTCACCAATTCCCGGGACTCGAGACTCGTACGTTCCGTATGCTCTGACGATCCTACAAATCGTCACCGTTTGGACACTTGGTTAAGGACTGACATCTAACGAACCTCTAGACCAACATCCAATGATCTTCTAGACTAACCAGTAGTTCCCGAACCATAACCCGACCTAACTAACCCAGTTAAGTACCGTACACGCGTGACTCGCTAAGGTAGACTTCCATCTAGACCATGTTGTTAACCCGAATTTGCCGGGTGTCACAATCACCACCTTCATCCTTCCCACTACCTTCACCAGCAGTTTCTCCTTCCCCCGAAGGCTTCTCAGTATGCTCCGTCTCCTCTCCCACCGGTCGGATAGGTGCCTGAATCTTAGTCACTTGTTCCAGGATTGGTTTGCTGGACCCAAGAGGCTCGCTAGTAAAGGAGAGATTATCATCATCAAAGTCGTCGAACTTTAAAGCTGCGAGCAGCGACATCTCTGCAAAAAAGGTAAAAGTTAAAAACAAAATTCACAAAACAAAGATTTAGGGGTAATGAACGCTGCTCACCTTTCTTCCTATACCGGATAACAGGCCATCGGTCAGGTTCATCCCAAATTCTACTAACCCCAGCTAACACCAGAATATGCTCCGGGTATTTCTTAATGTTCGACTTGTGTGTCACAAGTTTATTGTATAAAGTTGAGTCACACTCAAAGTTACCCGGAAGCTCCCACTCAGATGACACATACTCCTTCCTCCATATACCCAACATCTCCTTAGGAAGACACCGATCGTCCAACCAAAAGAACTGCGTCTTCCAGTTCTTCAGGCTGGAAGTGTCCTTTAAATGGCATTCAGGCTTCTTCCTCCTCTTCTCGAAGGTATACCAATCGCCGGCCTGGCTCAGTTTGTAAAAAGCCCTAAACACCTCTAGGTCGGCCCTGGACTTTAAAGCCCGACATTTCAACTCGAAATGACAGATTCGTCCCAAACCAAAGGGGTTCACTTGGGAAAAGTGAACCCCATGGAACAAAAGAACTTTAAACAAAAACTTTGTCAAGGGGACCCTACAGTTGGCAAAATCGCACACTCTCGTGTAAAACCCAAACTTACCAGAGAGATGAGGATATATGGCTCGGTCAGGGGCAGGGAGTTCAGGATGAAGGTCTAGAGGAATCCTATAATCTGCTAAAAATTTATCTAATTTCTTCTTGGTAAGAGTGGAGAAACTGACGTTCATGTTATCCTTCCCCATGACGAACCAATAAAGAAGAAAAAAGGAAAATATTCTGAAAAAGAGACGAAATGAAGGGACGAACCTGAAAGGGATAGTTGCAGATCACAGAAGGGTAGCAGGAGAGCAAGCAAAAGATTATGAGGAAAAAAGTAAGAAAGAAATGGAAAAGGTAGGTTTAAATACCCGAGAAAAGTGGAATTCAAAACGGTGCCACGTGTCGTAATCGCTCACCAAAATCATCAAACATCAACGGCTGAGATCGCCTGGGAATAACCGCCACGATATGTGGGCTGGGGAACTGCCACGTGCCGCGTCCACCAAAACAGCTGGAAAGCATTTCACATAGAACGAACAACTCCACTAAGTTATAAATTAACTTATGGACTTGAGGGGACATGAAGAGGTATAAAACCTCCTGTCCGAACCTCCACCTCCTAGGACGCGGCACAAATATAACATGACGCGGCTCATAAAGACACGTGTTCACCACTAACGACCGGAGGTCACTAGGACGAAGGTTAGTACACCTGGGAGAAGGATAGTACAACAAATTCTGACTAGTATAAATACCCCCACACAAGTACAAGCAACACACGTTCTGACACACTCCGAACCTCTCTCTCTCTCTCTCTCTATTCACTTTTCTTCTCCAAAACAAATACTTATCCTCACGCCGGAGGGTGGTCACAGAGAGGCCCTCCAAGCCCTCCTTTGTGACGAGCCTAACGGTTTGTCTAGTTTTGCAGGTTAATTCATCCAAGATCTTATCAAGCTAGTCGTCAATTACCCCTCCTCTGAGGTACGTCCAGCTTTTGGATCTTCAACGCCGGTGTTGAGTTTGTTGTTACCATTATAAAGTTGGAATTGGTGTTCTCAGAAAAACCTTCATTGGATCGATGTTACATCTACTTGGAGAGTTAATAATATTGGAGAGGTGATGTGCCTCCCAAATCAATGTCATGGAGAGTTAATTAACGTAGCCTGGAGATTATGATTGAGAATGTCCTTTATTGTATTTGATAGGGTAACCTCCAAGGCCCTCGCATGACCAATGAGATTGGAAATGCTGCAAGTTTTGAGTTTGTTGTTACCCTTATAAAGTTGAAATTGGTGTTCTCGGATATAGACTGTTTTGTAACTGTCATTTGTATAGATTGTCAACTCGGATATACGTTGTATATACTGTCATTTGTAATGGGGCAGTGTTTTTACAATTGATGAAGTTTGACTACTTGAAAAAAAATAGTTGGTAAAATTGTTTTTAACGTTTTATCACGTATCGAATCATGTCATCAAGATATTTTTACGACCAGATCTCCCATGGGCGTTGATATATCACCTGAGTACTACGCGTTGACCGTCCCGATGACCGTGTCAACTGGCCGAGTGCGTTGATTATAGAAGGAAACAATGGTGCATGGGTTCCGAGTCTGCAGTCGCAAAATATACGTGGGTAGCTCCTCAAAATTGTTGTCCCAGTCACCATAGATATGTTCTATGGCCTTTCTTCTTGATTGCCACACTTTAGAATACGTAGCATCAACATTCAAATGTTGCTTGACATACGTGTGAATCTGTTTTACCTTAAACTTAATGTCAGAATGAATTTGTGGGAGGATGTGTGTAGTGTGACACCCAGGAAAATCCCACATCGGCCGTGGCCAGGAGAGATCCTTAGTTCATAAGTAATGTCTTGCCTCTTAAATCACCAACGCGTTTTGGAGCTTAATGTTAGTGGATGAGAGGAGAACGTCACAGTTAAGCGTGCTCAGGTGGGAGAAATTCCAAGATGGGTGACCTCCTGGGAAGTCTCCACTAGGCAACCAAAAACAAATCCATGAGCTCTGGGTGGGCGATCCGTCGGGGAAAAGTGGACAATATTGGTGGTGAGAGGGGCCGGATGTTACAGAAGGGGCAGGGTGTTACAGATGGTATCAGAGTCACCCCTGTGCCGTTCTGGATGGTGGGTACATACCTCATCAGGGACGATGAGACTCTAACAGGGGGTGAATGTGACACCCTACGAAAATCCCACATCGGCTGTGGCCAGGAGAGATCCTTGGTTCATAAGTAATGTGTTGTCTCTTAAATCACCAACGCGTTTTGGGGCTTAATGTTAGTGGATGAGAGGAGAACTCCACATTTAAGCGTGCTCAGGTGGGAGAAATTCCAGGATGGGTGACCTCCTGGGAAGTCTCCACTGGGCAACCAAAAACAAATCCGTGAGCGATGGGCGACTTATCGGGGCAAAGCGGACAATATTGGTGCTGAGAGAGGTCGGATGTTACAGAAGGGGCGGGGTGTTACATGCAGCAGTAACCTTTGATCGTAAACTTTTATTGCTATTACGTACCATGGTTGAATAGCATGTGTGTTCGACACCCCACACAATAATTCGCCAATACTGTGCGTTAAACTTTTTTGATGCGGTGCAACGCCAATTTTGGTCTTCTAGTGTAACATATGACCTTATATAAGGTTTTTTTTTTTTTGCTTTCCTTTACGAACATCTCTCGGCCACGATGAATGTTCCACTGTCTAACTGCACGGCCTACCTCATCTTTGGATTTGAAATACATACCAACACGTATACCTTTCATATTTGGGTTCCATTTTAAAACGGCATCATCTCCACATCATCTTTAGGATCATTGTGTTGATGTGGACGTAACTGGAGACTTAATCCGTCAGTTGGTTTGGTTACCGAGGGCGCTGACTGGCTACGACCTCGTCTTTAGAGGAACTGTCATCTGATATGGATGCTTCGTGTTGACTCTCTCCCGTATCATCAGAGTCCCAGCTTCCAAAGTCATCAAAGCCGTCTTTCAGGTCGTTACCAGCAACATATTGAGGTGCCGTAATGGTTTCTTCGTCCGTCATAAGGGAACCTACCTCGTCATTTTTGTCGTTACCAGCAGCACCTTGGATTGGTTTGCATCATGCTGAGACCCGAAGGGTGCATCAACATTTATGTTGGCCACGTCACGCAGTTGCTATTCAACGTAGATCTCCGAAATGAAATGACCACGTGCCTCAACGGCTAGATAATCCATCATTTGAACCCCGTCATCGCTGAAGATTTGGGTTGTTTGATAAAACCCTTGGAAAATGTAACCAAGAAGTAATTGAACAGTAATTGATTCTTTGTTAATGTTAATATGATTACATACGGATTCAACTAGTTGTTCAAATGACATCTCCGCTCGCATGATAAAGCTAGTTGTTGCTAGAGAATCATCATGTTTGTAACACCCCAACCAATGGCGGAAACATCGAGGTGCCACATAGTGATGATTGTTCAATAGCTCATGGTACTAAATGAAAGTTGAATAATATTAAACAATTTACAATTTGCCTTACAAATGATGATTACAAAAGTTGATTAATAAAAACTAGGTCCAGAGCTCTTACGCGTTCCAAGACTTGTACAGCTTCCAATAGCAAATAAAACCTGAAACATGTTAAGTTGGAAAGATGGGGGGTTAACTATAAATAGTTGGTGAGAATACATAGGTTTTTGAATGTAATAGATAATAATAGTTTGTACAACAATCACTTGTATAATGTAAGTGTATGAGTCCGACATGTAACAATACGTCTTTTGTACAATCAAACCTTGCGTCGACTGAGACCTAACACGCAAGTTAGTAAAAGTGTAACTGTTTTCGATTATCCCTGAATTTAGGCAGGGAGATGGGTTTGTCAGACCTATAGCGCTATAATCTAAACAGGCGGCTTGATCAATGTTAATGATTGTACAGTGTATTTTTGTTACAGTCAAAATGAATCCACACGTCTAAACATAATGAGAATGAGTAATTGCTATTGTATCAAAAATGTTTAAACATGTTTCACCCCAAAAATGTAAAACAGTAAAAAGGAGCTATGTAAACTCACCTTTAGCTAAGCAAGTAATCACCCAAGTTATGATGAGTTGATAATAGTGAGATTCCCAAAGAAATCACCTAAATGATAAACACAAGGTCTAAGTTTATCGGGACTTAAAATCTAACGTTATTCGGATAGGCACTTAGCGTTTCATAGTCTAAATTTGGGGATTCAAGGGTTTTTGAATTAAACCATAATTGGTTTTAATTAAATAAAGGAATAAACCAAGTAAACATAAAATTTCAAGTAAAGTTTATTCTGAGATAAAAAACAGTATTTCAGAATTTTTAAACTCAAAATTTTAATATTCTAATATTTTAAATTGATTTATTATCATTAAAAATGAAATAATTAAGAAATAAATACAATAAAGTGCAAAAATATTATTTTCATTTTTAATCAGTGGTTTACATGTGTTATAAGTGGGAAACAATTTTATAAATTATTTTCCATGTTATTTTTAATTAAAATAGAATTTAATTGAATTAAATCAATTAAATCTATTTAAATTGTAAAAAAAGGGTAAAAATAATATTTTTTTACAGAAAATAAAGTTATTAAAACCTTTTATATGATTAGAAATGTCTCCACAAAAATTTTGGTATTAAAATACTTAAAAATGATTTTTTATGAATTAATTACGATCTAAACAAAATAAATAAATTAAAAATAATAAATAACTATTTTTCAGAAAAATAAAATTATAAACGTAAACATTAGAGTTTTGTGAAGCCATAGTAATTTTTTTAAATATAATGGACTAAGTTTGCTATTTTTAATAATTAATTGTATTTATATATGTATATATATATATAGAGGAAGTATATGGAGGAAACCCTCCTTATTTGGTAAACTCTGGAAACTCTGACTTCCCAACATTTTTTTTTTTGAAAAAAATAGGGTATGTAATATACATTTTTTTAAGCATTTCGGGCCAAAAAATCGAAAAAGCGCCGAACGGTTTTTTTTTAAAAAATAAAAAACGTCTATTGTTTACATATAGTTAACACATTGTTAACACCTGTTATTAGCGCTTAACATGTGTTAGTCAAAATTTTATTTTATTTTTTTAAAAAAAAAGTACTCGGCGCTTTTTTAATTTTTTTGGCCCAAAATGCTTAAAATCATGTATATTACTTGCCCTATTTTTTTCAAAAAAAAAAAATATTGGGAAGTCAGAGTTTCCAGAGTTTACCAAATAAGAAGGGTTTTCTCTATAACCATTCCCTATATATATATATATATATATATATATATATATAAAGAAAAGCTGAAAAAAATACCAAAACCCGGCCACTGCTGGGCTCGAACCAGTGACCTGTGGGGTGAAAACCCAAGCCCAGACCAACTGGTCTGGGTGTGTGTTTGATGTCTGATTCAGTTTCACGTTTTATTTATAAATTATCCTGAAAACAACAAAATCCCCAAATCAACTTATATAAATCTTAACCCTATAATCCATCAATTAGGCCTTGAATTCGTTTCAGTTAGCAAACAAGATCATGGGGTTTTTATTCTACTTGTATAACAGACACTAAAGGCATGAATAATTGGAACATACCGAATGAGAAGGGTGTGCAACTAGTACCACCAAACCGAGAACAACTTGGCTCGAATTCGTAATATTTAGAGCGAAAATGGATCAATTGAGGGTAGGTTAGTGCAAATCGGCACTGTCTGAATGTGTATGAAGGTCCAATTTATACTAAGATTTCAAAATTAGAAGGTTAAGATCTTTGACTCATTTATAAACCCCGTCAATTAAGCTCAATCAAGAGCTGTATACGCGTCCCTGATGAGCTGTGTATACACAAAATTCGTAGTCGGTCAAACCAAGATCATAATCATTTCCAAATTGAAGTCATGGCGCATTAGTTTGAATCTTTGGGCATCTTCGGGTATTTATAAAAACTAAATGAGTACAAATCTAACACCAAAATCCCTGTGGTCTAGTGGTTATGTGTGCAGGGTGATAAGACTGAACCGGTTTTATACCCGAGTTCGAGTCTTATTAGCACCATTTTGTTTTTATTTAATTTTTTTATAAGTAGAAATATTATAAACTCATATATATTACATCAAAAGTAAATACCAATGACAAAATATTATTAAACTCTAGTTTTTTTTTAAACATAATAGGTTTTATAAATCTTGAGAATGTTATTAATTTATACAAACTTGAAAATTGTTTATATTTGGAAATAATAATAAATACAGGTTTAGACATGGTTTAAAACTATTAATGAATTAAATATGCGAAAATTACGTGTAACACCCGGCCCCTCTCACCATCAATATTGTCCGCTTTGCCCCGATGGGTTTGCCCATCCAGAGCTCACGGATTTGTTTTTGGTTGCCCAGTGGAGACTTCCCAGGAGGTCACCCATCCTGGTACTGCTGCCACCTGAGCACGCTTAACTGTGGAGTTCTCCTCTCATCCACTAACGTTAAGCTCCAAAACGCGTTGGTGATTTAAGAGACAAGACATTACTTATGAACCAAGGATCTCTCCTGGCCACGGCCGATGTGGGATTTTCCTGGGGTGTCACATTCACCCCCTGTTAGAGTCTCAGCGTCCCTGATGAGGTATGGACCTACCATCCCGAACGGCACAGGAGTGGCTCTGATACCATCTGTAACACCCGACCCCTCTCACCACCAATATTGTCAGCTTTGCCCCGATGGGTTGCCCATCCAGAGCTCACGGATTTGTTTTTGGTTGCCCAGTGGAGAATTCGCAGGAGGTCACCCATCCTGGTACTACTGCCACCTGAGCACACTTAACTGTGGAGTTCTCCTCTCATCCACTAACATTAAGCTCCAAAACGCGTTGGTGATTTAAGAGACAAGACATTACTTATGAACCAGGGATCTCTCCTGGCCACGACCGATGTGGGATTTTCCTGGGGTGTCACATTCACCCCCTGTTAGAGTCTCATCGTCCCTGATGAGGTATGCACCCACCATCCCGAACGGCACAGGAGTGGCTCTGATACCATCTGTAACACCCGGCCTCTCTCACCACCAATATTTTCCGCTTTGCCCCGATGGGTTGCCCATCCAGAGCTCACGGATTTGTTTTTGGTTGCCCAGTAGAGACTTCCCATGAGGTCACCCATCCTGGTACTGCTGCCACCTGAGCACGCTTAACTGTGGAGTTCTCCTCTCATCCACTAACATTAAGCTCCAAGACACATTGGTGATTTAAGAGGCAAGACATTACTTATGAACTAAGGATCTCTCCTGGCCACGGCCGATGTGGAATTTTCCTAGGGTGTAACATTACGCAAGGTTACAATGTTGAACAACACCGTTTACGTATGAAAAACGACCACCCAGTATAATCTATCCAGGTATTGAGAGAATGAAGCCATTAGTTGAGGTTAGACGGTTTTGGGGGGGGGGGGGGGGGACACGGATTTTGTAAGAAAATGTTGTTTTTAAGAGAGATTGTTAGGTGTGAGCAATTTGGACGGTTTTGGGGGGGGGGGGGGGGACACGGATTTTGTAAGAAAATGTTGTTTTTAAGAGAGATTGTTAGGTGTGAGCAATTTGGCTTGGGGGAACTACCCCTTAAATAGATGAAAAAATGTGAAATTTTCAATATTTTTTAAATACCTTTATAATTTTTATAATATGGTGTGAAAGTGACAATAAGAGTGACTTTACTGGTGAATTCAGATATCACATAATGGTGTAAGTATTTTGTTGTCACTATAAAAAAAAGTGGGCAATTTTCTTTTATTTTATATATTTTTATTGAAAACCTAATTTGCAAAATTAAAAAAAAGTATTTTGTTGTCACTGGTGTATTTTATATGTTTTAGGGCATGGTATCTTATTCTTAGAACACATGGTGCACCTTCTTAGAGCTCAGGCGATATATTGGCATGGCATAAATGTCTACGTTGTGTGGACGCGTTACCAACTACGGAATGGGTCCCGAAATACTGAAAAATCATTTTTGCACACATGAGTTATGGGAATATTAATAAAAGATACTTTCACATTATCTACTAACACGCTTAATTAAACACACATTATTAATGAAACTTAATTTCGTTATGTGCCAAACAATCAGACTGGTTTCGCATCTGAGTCATACTCTTCACGAGTTTGTTGTTTACGAAATAACCAGAGTTGCATTTCATCATAAACCGTCTCAAAATCCCCTAAGTCATCTTCAGTTCAGGGGGGGGGGGGGTGGCTCATCGGTGCGAGGGCGGTAATTAGATTAGATTGTTCCATGGTAGGTGGATGTGGTTGCGTAGTTGTAGGTCAGATATGGATATGGTTTTGTGGTTGTGGAGTTGTCCAGCGGTTTGGGTAGGAGTGTTGCAAATGGGAGTGTTGCAAGGTAGGGTTTGGTTGTAGGTCATTGATTTTTAAACTACGATGAAACTGTTCGTTGATTTCATTGAGCAAACCTGAACTGGAACTCTCTACAACTACGGGTGGGTCAACCCAGCATACGAATCCACAACCACAGGCTTTCCTGTTGCAGCAGTAGAATCGATGACCAAGATTTTTTGATGTTCTTGATGCACGAACTATTGTTGGAGAACCAACCACATCTGCAATACACTATTTTTTTGGACACGATCGAGATGAAAAATGAGGAAATGGTGATGTGGTAGCATGTGAAGAAAGCAAAAAAATTAACAAAGCTGGTCGTGTGAAAAAAAAAATTGAAGATTGTTGGTTGAACCAGTGACCTGCATTGAAAGTTGCTAGTTGGGGCAGCGACCTTTGAAAATTGTTGGTTCAACCAGCGACCTTCAATGAAGGTTGCTAAACCAACCAGCAATCTTCAAAGTTAGAGATTCAAGGTCGATAGTTCAACTAGCGACCTACCTATTTTCACAAAAAATTTCATGCACCCCATAGAAACACTCTTCCGACTTGATTTTTGCGTATTTATGAAAAAAAATTTCTCCTAAAAGCTAAAAAAAAACATTTAATTTTCACCAATGCATTAATTTATATACATAGGTGTAAGTTGCATCTTGTATGAAGTAGAATATGTGTTACTTATGATATATGTCTAATCCTTATGTTTAACATAAAAATTACTTGCAATATACAACCGTTATATGTGTTCCAAAATATTATATGCTTTCTTTAACTTTTCCAAAATATAGTTCTTTACCATTATTGTTTATTTAACCATAGAACTATCATATAAAGATAATGACACTAGTGAACTTAACTTTCTAAAATATTCATTGTTGTTATTATTATTGGCATAAAAAATTAGTATCACATTGCAGGTGAATGTATAGAATCTGCAAGGCAATTGCAATAAAATTAAATATTAAAAAATTCCACCCCACTCCCACCTCTTATCTCTTTGTGGTTTAAAAAGAGATGATTGCTGTTTCTCTAGTGTCTTTGCCACCCTCATGCTTCTTTCTCCATCCAAGATCCAACACCATACAAACCAGATTAGCACACACACATATACAGCTGTGATATTAGTTGTTTGATCAGACGTTTGTGACTTTTGCCTAACTTTACACATTAAAAAAAAGTTTCCTTTTCTCACTGACATGTCTTTCCTACCACCTGAACCCATGTTTTTTGGCTATGAAGATGACCACCACCACCCTCATGATTTACAAGGTCTTCCCTTTTTCTCTCTCTAGATCTGCATGTTATTGTTTTCTTGATCATCAAGCATTAACTAAGGTTTTATTGTTTAATGGGCATGTCTTAAATTGGCTAATTATATTATTTTTATGTACAATTGTACATCACAGGTGTTCAAACACTCTTAATGAGGAGATCTATGTCGTATTCGGGGATGGAAGAAACGCGCGGTGTTGCAGCCGATGATGATATGTCGGATGACGATGGATTGCAGCTAGGAGAGAAGAAGAGAAGGCTAAATTTGGAACAAGTGAAAGCTCTTGAAAAGAGCTTTGAGTTGGCAAACAAGCTTGAGCCTGAAAGGAAGACTCAACTGGCTCGGGCTCTCGGGTTGCAGCCGAGGCAAGTGGCTATATGGTTCCAGAACCGAAGGGCGCGATGGAAGACCAAACAGTTGGAGAAAGATTATGATGTCTTGAAGAGACAATTTGAGTCTGTTAAGGCTGATAATGATGCTCTCAAAACCCTAAACAAGAAACTTCATGCAGAGGTATAGATAATATTACTCTAGGTTAATTTGATATTTTCTTATAATATTTAGTGTCATTAAGGGACGGAACCAAAGGGTGGTCAGCAAGGTCCGTTTACTCTCAGTCACTTTTATACATAAATTCTAAGTTTCTGGTTCCTTCACTAAATTTATTATAAATATCATATAGCTAAAAATCAAGATTTAATCTTATAAACCTTCTCTAAATATCTCAAAGCTCAAAACATTTTCACATTGGTAATGTTGAAAACCGCATATTTGTTATAAAATCTTAAAAATTCCTTCAAAAATCAGATCTTTATATTTTTATGTATAATTCAAGACTTTGTTCAAAAAAATATCATATATACAATTATCATGATTCCATTTTTTTTTTCTTTAGTTATTGGCTGTAAAAGGTGGGGAAGCAAATGGGATTAGACCCATAAATCTAAACAAAGAAACAGAAGGATCATGGAGTAATGGAAGCGAAAACAGTTGTGATCTCAACACAGTAACAGGCACCATGACACCATCAGAAGAGAGCCCAATATTTTACACCCAAATTTCAAGCAACATGTACCCAACCATGACATCTATGGGTCCAAATTCAGGTCTAACACAACTTCTACAAAGCCCTTCGACAACCGATCTACTCGGCCAACGCTTAAATCAAACCGTCACTAACGAAGGCTTCTGCAACATGTTTAACGGTATCGAAGATCAACCCTCTTATTGGACATGGCCTGAGCAGCATACTCAACATCTTCAATGAAGTTGAGTTTTTATCACAAAAGTCCTATTTTTACTCTTCAAAAAATGATACAAGCACCCATTTTGCAATGTAATTGGTGTATAGAGTTGGATTATATGCATTTTGTTTTAATTAAAGATGGAAATGAAATTTGAAATACGCATCAATTTGTAGTCCTAGTTTGAATTGTTGTAATATAGCATGGCAGCATGCTATGAGTATGAATTTAATTGGAGTATATAAAAATTAATTTATGTGAAGGAATTCATGTGACGTGTTTAATTGTTTATTGTATATTCCAATTTAGTATATCTAGTATCTAGTTATATATTAAAAAAATTCAAGATACAGCAAACAAAGGCACAAATGAGCAGAAAGTCAGATTGTCTTTCGAGTCCTTTGGAATTATTGAATTTTGCATATTGCAGTAGCCTTTTGTTAAGCAAAAATCTTCTGCCACTAATCTATATGTATAGTTTGTAACACTACCAATCTAATATATATATTTTCCTAAGAGTAAGAATTTGCTATGATTTATGGATAGTATATCTAATTTGTTGTTGCGACATCTTATTTTTATCAAGGTTTTGATATGAATTTTTTTAGGGTTTAAATTTTTTATGTTACTTTTTGAAATGGCAATTTTCATTAGAACTTTTTATGTTACTTTTTGACATGGCAATTTTCATTAGAACAAGTACAAGCAAGACACTTGACCCCTACAAGCGCAACAACTTATAAAATAAATTTACGCCAATCTTTCCACAACGTTTTCTATAAGGAGGTTGATTTTTAATCCAACGATACCCAAATTCTTTAGAATCCTCCATTGTCTTTAATATAGAAGCCGTCTTATTAGAGAAAATTATATCATTCATAGCTTTACACACTAGTAGAAAATAGTCTTTAATGAGATTCGAACCATAACATGCACCAATTTAATGATATGCAAAAGTGTATGTTATAAAAGAAATGTCATGTATGGTGAAATCTAAAAAATTAATAATGCACATTTTTTTGTGACAACAATTTAAAAGCATGACGGTATCCAAAATTACTTGTCATATTTTTGTGTCGCCAAAATTGAAATTCCCTCCTCCACTGTATACCGCACACCTCTCTCTCTCTCTCTCTCTCTCTCTCTCTCTCTCTCTCTCTCTCTCTCTCTCTCTCTCATATCAAAATCACAAAAAACCTTCTCTCTGCTTTCATATCCCTCTCTCGAGATTCAGAAGGCCCTAACCTGCAAAACCATCTCACATTCTTCACCAAACCAACATCACGTTCTTCTCTCTACTAGTGACAAATGCTCCCACACCTAATAAAGATGATATCTTGAATAACAACTTTCTTCATTCTTCGATCTGTTGATCAGTTTTGACTGTATGTAATGGAAAACATAACAATAGTAATACTGATAGATCCATGAGACCTGCCACTGATATCGCAAGAGACTTGAGGTTGACATGCTTGTCAGTGGATTCGGGTTCCCATTAGGGTATGCAGTTCTGATTGTTTATATGTTCTTAAGTTATGAACACATTGAGAGAGAAAGACAGAGAGAGATTGGGGACTGCTAATGGTGTTATGTTGTTATGATTGTGTGTCAACCCTAATCTCATAATAACCTCTCTATTTATACATACCCAGGGGACACCCTAATAAGGCTCATCTAATAAAGTCCGCCCATCAAAGACATATCTGTTATTGAGCTTAGGATAATATTAATAAATGATCATCATAATATAAATGATTATAATGGCTATCGATAAATATACAAACGTTACGTATATTTATTCCAACATTCTCCCACTTAGCCGAGTAATCATTTATTATGAGTATTACGTAAGTCTGCAGAGATTAATACCTCATTTTAGTTCTAAACTCAAAATGTAGCAGAGAAATACAGCCGTTAAGTCTTTATTCGACTTAGGACCCCCATTAATCATACTACCCAAATTTAAAACTTAACATTAGGATCAATTAACGTTATGCCCTTAGTAGATTTGTTATATTATTGTCTTTATGCCATTATGCTACCTTAGCATACTAATAGACAAACAAATCATATGAGGAAAATTAATCATTAGTCATTAGTCATAAGTCATTCATAGTATGATATGCAGTTGTACATGGTCATTAGTAAAACCTTTTTCTCTTAGTTGGCCCCTAGTGAGACTTTATGGGTAATAGACCTTTAGTTATTGGATCCATAAGCATATCATGAATGCATTCGATACAAAATTCTGATTTCCTCTATTTGTTCTTAACATAAGCGAACAACAATTTCGTATCGAACTCTAATGCAGCTCCTCTCAAACTGTTACTGTTCGAGAAATTAGGGCAGCTGACTTTATCACAGTATGTCTTCAACTTAGTATTTATATGGAGTTAATAAGTTATGAGTCAACTAATAAATTTAGCAACAACATTTAATGACCATTATGTTGTGATCAGCAACACATTATGTCATGATAACTTAGGTTGTTGTTAACAATTCCTTACGACTCCTCCATAAGATAGTTATGTCTGCTAACATTATGATATATCCCGAAATTGACATCACTTTAGGTTCTCACTTCTTCTTTAGATTATAATCTCTTGTTTCTTAAAGATATTGTAATGTTCCATTAGATGCTTTTCATCAATCTAGACAAGTCTAGTATCAAGCAATACGAACAATATCATAAACAAACATAGATTTAAATTTACATCAGTCTTCTAATTAATGAAGCATAAGGTAATAATCTCATTGATCCTATTATCCTCTAAAAGAGAGCAATGTTCTATGTTACATACATAAGGACCCGCTTAGAGTAAAACTTATGGGATGAAACTAATATCCCGTTGGGTCTATCTCGGTATATTTTGATTCCTATCACGTAAGAGGAATCCCCGATGTTCATCATGTCAAATTTATGCATGAACAATGCTTTGACTTAGGTAACATATACTTGTTAAGAGAAACGTCATCTATGTAAGGACAAGTTTTCATTAGTTGCTCCCACTCATCTTGAGGTAGGTTCTTTAATCCACTTAGTTCTTGGTGGAGAGTAATTTCATTATGATTCAAACACATTTTATGCATGCATCAACCCATACATGGATCTTATTGACTTACAAACTAAGTGTTCTTAACCTTCAGTTTAGAACTTTCAGGTTGCTTAATGAACATGTAGGTCATTGTTATAGAAAGTTGTCTTAATGTCTATCTAATGTGGCTCCTAGTCATTATGAGCTACTAGGACGGTAATGATCCTCAAAAAAATCTTTTGTAATACAGATAAGAAGATTCTTTGATAATCTAATCCCTCCTTGAGTATAATCTTTTACAATCAATCTTATCTAACAACGTTCCCATTCAGATCTAGTTTAATTATGAATACCTTTAGGTTATTCAACCAAATCCCAAACGTTATTCTAATTTGTGGAATTAAATTTTGCTAATAATAGCTTTATTCCATTTAGAAGATTGATTTATACTAATGATTTAAGTAGAAGAGGTAGGATCGGTAATCTTTCCAAACATCCATTTTGTATTAGTCAGGTAGGTTATCATCAAAGTTAGTGGGCTTTTAAACCTAGATGACCTCCTGAGTTGAACATTGAGTTTATTATGATACAAACTTAACTTTAGTTAAGTGTTTTTATTTTCAGGTATATAAGGAGCAACATTAGTTTCTAAGTGTGTAAGAGTTGGTGCAGTAAGGTGTACAAGAGGAATAATCGAAGTTAAATTTGGAGCTAAACTTAATGAGTCTCGAATTTTAATGAGTCTCTCCCCCGCATCTTGTACATACGAAAAGTCATAATAAGGACTTGTACTGCTCCCACTTACCTTAGAGATCTTAATGAATTTAGCATGCTTAAGATCTAACATTTGGAAGATCCATAGATTTTAATAGAGAAAACAACCTAATGATGTTTATTATCGTTTCTCTTAATGAGGATTAGTTTAGTAAGAAATCTAAGTTCGCCCATATTTAGGCATCCACAAAACTTTGTTAGGAGTACGTTAAATGCTAATGAGACAAGTTGTTATAGAGCGTTGTCCAGTGCAAGAGGTGTAATTTGAGGATAGATCAAATTTTCGTTCCCCCCACCTCTGTAACTTTTGCAAGTCATAAGTAGGACATCTAATGCTCCCACTAATCTTTTAGGTCTCTTAGTATCTCCACATAATAAGTTTTAACGATGCGTGTGAACAAGAATATTTCATATATTTTATATTTGATTTCCCTTATCGTCCAGATTTCATAAGAAATTTTAAGGACATACTTAGAGGGAATCTTATTAAGTATATATGAATTGATTTCTTTAATACTTTGGTCAGTAGAAAACAAGTTAGATACAATCAGATATTTATCTAAGCTTCACTAATGTTAATTAATTATGACTTGTGATGGAAACCCATTTATTCCTTTCGCCATTTAATGTTTAGGGCGCTTAACACATGCTTTAAAGTCACTAAGAATGAGATTTGATAGCCAAGCATCCTTTAGTGACCTGGTCGTGATTTCTCATGAAATTTTGGTCTTAGTGGATGAATTGCATGGGTCTCATTTTCCTTTGTTAAATTCTCATTTTCATGATAACAAAGTTGTGAAAACGTTATTGGGTCATCTAGTTTTATTTCATAGGTTGTGAAAGGTCTTGGGTTCATATCCCACAGACCACAGGATTTAAAAGAAATTAACCTTTAAAAAAAACAACAAACAATATGAGAGTTTAACTTAATAGTGGCTTTGGGTTGGTCATTAAAACCTTGTAACTGTCAAAGAATTGTAGCTTTTAGTATTGATACTAAATTCTGAGTAATCTCAAGAATATAGTAAGGTATCATAAAGCTTCAACACTAAGATCAGTTATTATTAATGGTTAATAGACCCTTAATTTTGCCACCAACTCTCATCTTAAGTATTTGTTGAATTATGGTAAGGAAACGTATAAGACTAGACTCAACCATCATGTGTTAATTGGAATTTATTAGCATTTATGGAGTTAAATATCTTTAATTAGACACTACATATCTTAGCCACCTGTTCTCTCAACCTATGGGTAATCTCATTGCTTATGCCTATTCTTAATGGTACAGTTTTGCTTAGTGAGACTTTCCCTTGGAGAAACTTATAGCTGAAAGTAGTACTTGTATTTTATTTCCAGACCTTATAATTATCCTCTCTATGATAATTATTCTTTCTCTTTTAGGTTTAATGGTAGTAAGATGAATAACATCAACTTTTCTAGTTTAATGTGTTCCTTTTCCTGTACGTAATTTGCTAACAACACCCTCATTTTACTTTGATATTTCTAAGTGTTATAGTTGATTCATTATGCATCTAATCGTACTCATGAAAAAGTTATTATGCACTAGAAATTTATTGATTTCCATGTGTAACCTTTAGCTTTATGGGTCATGTTATTCAATATTAAGATGTATTCACAGATCCCATTTAACCATAGAGTTAGACTTATTTATTTCATGCTTCTTAGGAATTCATTATATTCTTTCATTTCCATAGATAATACATTAGTCTTAGGAATTTCAGAATCATTAATAGCTCACCTGATAGGAATCAGTAAAAGGAGTTCTTAATTACCATAAGAGACATTTTTATTCCACTTATTATGCTCATGTGTTATTCTGTAATACTTTATCAGATAGAGCGTAGGAATGTCATGTCTTAAGAGGTAACTTAATAAGAACAAAATTTAAGCAGACTTTCTTAGTTTTGATAATTAGAGTGGATTACTTAGTTGAGATAGTAATTTATAGAAGAATGTGAGATTAGTTTCGAGTTATGAGTATTGATGTAAGGCAGACTTAGATTATGATCATTATATTAATGAAGGATCATTAATCGTGAGGATCAATTTTGTAATGAAGACGTGATAATATCATAACAACAACATAAGCTACTTAAATAACATGCTCTAGCTTTGGCTATACGCAGTTCATTTAAGTATTAAATTGCCGACAGTGAATGTAACCCATCACCTTTGGGCAGAAGTGAGACATTCAAAGTCCTAATGCAATATGCTCAGTTCACCAACATAATTTATTACACATCACCTTTGGGCAGAAGTGAAACCTTATGGCACTTATATGAACGAGCTACAATGCTTAACGAAATCTTTATAACCACCTAATGTGACACATCACCTTTGGGCAGAAGTGACACCTCAAATGTTATTGCAAGTTGAGCAAGGTTTAAGTAGTATTTTGATAAAACTTATACGTTATGTTTCGTCAAAACCTTTAAAAATTAAATGAGATATCCCACGAGAAAATAATGGGTTTCGAAGAATAATGTTTTACGAATATCATGAGGTTCTCAAAACTTTAGAAGGTTCTAAAAAAATAATGGTTCTTGAAATATTTAAGTGTTCTCGGAATAATTATTCGTAAGATACCCGAGAACAAATTAGATTCGTGAACTTGATTTGCACCTAAACTGAGAACTAATTTATTGGGTAAAACCTGATGACCCAGAAATGACCTTTTAAGTTCGGAAACTGTAATGGTCGAAAACATCATTATGGGTCGAAAACCCTGTCATGGGTTCAGAAACACACTAATGCTCTGAAACAACCCTCTAGTTGGAAACGGTTATAAGGGTCAGACACTTAGATTCGGAAACAGTTTTATGAGGACGGACACAGTTATAAGGGTCAGACACTCTAATGTTTCTTTGTGAACAAGTTTCTTCACGAGCTATTTGTGGAACCGATTATATCTCTAATTTTATTAAGATTCTTTTTATCCGGAAACAAGTTATGGGTTAGGAAACTCTTATTTATTTATTAATCAGGAAATCTTATCATTAAATTTTAAAATTTGATTAGTAAAATTATGGATTATCATTAAAGTTGTTTTCTTATTTTAAGGGATATTCATAAGGTTGTTACATCTCTTGATTTTAGGAAACAACAAATCAATCCTAAAACTAACCAAAACATAAGGAATTTTCGGTTTCTCTAATGAAGTTCTTGAAGAACATCAACTGAAAAAATTAGCTTAAACATCAAAAACATAATATATTATCTGGAATCGAAATCTGATAACATTAAAACTTATTACAGATTTCGAAAAAAAATAATCATAAACCATGAAATCAGTTAAAATAAAAAAAATTATTAACCGAGAATTTTTAATTATTAACCGAAAATTATAGGAGCCCGTAAACACCATTAACAGGTTTTAACATAATTGTTTTCCGATTTTAATTTCAGATCTTAATGGAAAACAATCAAAACTAATTGAGCAACATTGCTCTGATACCACATGTTGATCAGTTTTGACTGTATGTAATGGAAAACCTAATAATAATAGTAATACCTGATAGATCCATGAGACCCGCTACTGATGTCGCAAGAGACTTGAGGTTGACATGCTTGTCAGTGGATTCGGGTTCCCTTTAGGGTATGCAGTTCTGATGGTTTATATGTTCTTAAGTTATGAACACATTGAGAGAGAGAGAGGGGACTGCTAATGGTGTTATGTTATTATGATTGTGTGTCAACCCTAATCTCATAATAACCTCTCTATTTATACATACCCAGAGGACACCCTAATAAGGCTCATCTAATGATAGTCCGCCCATCAAAGACATATCTGTTATTGGGCTTAGGGTAATATTAATAAATGATCATCATAATATAAACGATTATAATGGCTATTGATAAATATACAAACGTTACGTATATTTATTCCAACAGGATCCACCCACAAGGATTTATGAATCTCAATCAAATCGCAAACCGCAAACACATATATATCCGGAATGCCGCCCCATTTACTGACAAGTGCCACACCAAAGATGTAAAATGACAAGCTGTCAATAAATGGTCACTGGTCTCTTCGTGAGTCTGAATCCAACAAATTTACACACCATTGAACCCACCTTTGATGCACGAAAACGTGAAGGTGATGTCGTACCATGTCCCCGAAACCTGCAGGGTACGGAAACGTGTACGGGGACGGGGGGAAGCGTTTCCAATCCGATTTCTTGACCGATTCGAGAAGTCAACGATGTATCCCCGACAAGCTTCCGGTTATGGGGACGTTTCCGACAAGTTTCCAATACGTTTTGGTGGCGTTTTCGTGGCAAAATTGGCTGCTCCTTCTAGGATTTATTAACGTTTCACAATGATATAAAACAATACCTTAAAAAATCACCACATAAGGATCGGGCATTTTGGTTTTCCGGTGAAAATGTCGAACCCTAATATTTACAGACAAAAAAAGAAGAAGATGCCCCTGATAATATAAACCTATATTTTATTGTGTTTCTTTTGCATAAAATATTAAAAAAGAAAGTCAAGTACTGCAACTTTCTTCTGTAACAAAACTGACAACTCACTTTAGTCAAAAAGTAAGTTTATATTTTCATAATTTTAATTTATCGGATATTTTATACTATTATTTCTTTGACATATATATCCTTAGATTGAAGATGTGTTTTTAAAATAGATAAATCATTTTTAGATAAAATTACAGAAAACAACCTTTATGTATTACAAAAACTGCAACTTTCACCTTTATCTTTAAAAAGCTCGATAATCAACCTTAACCTTTATATTTTATTGCAAAACCAAACCTTTATCCCTAACTGGGTTAGTTTTTCTAGTTAAGTCTCCTCACATGCTTTGCATGTGAGGGCTTTTTAGTCTTTTTACTGGGTCATTTATTAAAATGTTAAATTATTCAAAAACCTTTATAAACATCATCTTCCCCAAATATATAACCAAAACCCTAATCTGATCAATCCCTAAGAACTTCAATCAACCATCTTTAACAACATTTATTTAAATGAAATTTGGGATAGTAACTATAAATGTTTCGTAAATTTTATTTTCTTTTGCTCGTTTCTCAGTTAGATTTATACAAACTAAACTTTTGTTATTATTTCTATACGTTTCCCCTGACCCATTAATCCCACATCCAAAAAGATGAACATTAATAATACGCAAATGTGTGTATCAAAATAACCCATAACCCAATCAAATAAAAAACCAAAAACACTAGTAAAAGGTCATCACAATTGGGGAGAAGAAAGCATAACTAAAAATGTAAAATTTCGAACGTGGGTACCGATAAAAAAGAGAGACCCATGAATCAATTTCCAATAAACAATAAAAAATCGCATCAAATCGGACAATAACTAACCAGGTATTAGAGTTATGATCGAGATGAAAAATGTCTGATTTAGGATGTTTGAAGAAAAAACCACTACATTCAATGGATGCTTGAAAGAAAAAGATAGCAACAATTATTTTGGTTTAATAAAACAGAAATCAAAATCGAAACCACTGGACATTGAGACTAAAAATCATCTTCTATGATCAGAAATCTGATCAAGGAGACGAATCGTTTTTTATCTGTTCATTCAATTACGCATTATTGATTCTTTAACCCTTATTCACATTCAACTGTGGGCAAACCATCGATCAATGCGAATCAAATCATCGTCCCGTGCATATTGAAATAAAAGCTATACAAATCCTGAAAATCTCAAATACCGAAGAATGAAGCAAACAAATCAGGTTATCAGGAACATGATTGAAGATCGAATCAATTATCTTGACACATTCGTTTTTTGAATTCTTGAATATTGTTACAACTAGGCGAAGGGAACTCAATAATTCTATTTGGAAGATTGTTATTTTGTTGAAAGAAACCAAGAAAGAAACAGTAATGGAAATCAAAAGGAATGCATGGTGTTCAAGACAAATAGAAGACAAAATTCTCAATAAAAAGACAGGTTAGGGTTTTAGTTATATGTTTGGGGAAGATGATGTGTATGAAGGTTTTTGTTTAAATAAACATTTTCATAAATGACCTAGTAAAAAGACTAAAAAGCCCTCACATGCAAATCATGTGAGCAGACTTAACTGGGAAAACTAACCCCGTTAGGGATAAAGGTTTGGTTTTGCAATAAAATATAAAGGCTAAGGTTGATTAGCGAACCTTTTAAAGATAAAGGTGAAAGCTGTAGTTTTGATAATACATAAAGGTTGTTTTTTGTAATTTTGTCTCATTTTTATCTATACTACTATATAATGGGTTCTGGACGGGCAAAAGAGTCATTTCATATTTATCTATATGGGTAAAATTGTAATTTTATTACATTGTCAAGACAAATTTAATACAACAATTAAATAACCATCCTATTAATTAAATGCACAAAAAAGATTTAAAAAAAATGAGAATTTATATAATATTTTACATATTCAAATGAATAAACAAACAATAATAATAATAATAATAATAATAATAATAATAATAATATAAAATGTGAATAAGACAAAAAAAAAAAAAAAAAAAAAAAAAAACTTGTCATTCATCTTCTCACCATATATTTACACATCGTCAAAGAAAACGGAACCGACGTTGAAAAGAGAAATGGTCGGCCAACCGTTAGCTTGTAACTAACCACTCATTCAATCCATTTAATGTGATTCAGTCATCATCAAAACAATTAAATTGAAATCGATCGGAACACATTTGTTTAAAGACCCAAAAACCCACGACCCAAACTTGTTTCCCTCGACCTTCTTTGTTTCTAACCACGTTCCTGCAAACCGAAGTCTAGCAACAAAACTACAGCCACCTTTTTTTTTGACCCGTAGTACAACTACCTCCTTCATATAACCCCACGGCCACCTCGACCACAAAGCAACACTCAACCGAAAATATTGTATGTTTGAAGTTTGAAACTGATAAAAAAGATATTTGTGGTTAAAAGAAAGAAGTATTCAATATTTCAAAATTAAAATTAGTCTACTAACTCTTCCTAGCTGGAATATTCATGATTTGAGCAAGTTGAAATTGATCAATCCTTCAAATGATTTTGGAGCACGGTCCGTTGAAAATTTGTTTCGAAAACAATGTTTTTCAAAGTTTAAGATGTTTAAACCATAGGTTCCTGGAAGATTGATGTAAACAAAATTTTGACCCCTTAACTAGTAAGAGAAAATATATGGGGTTACACGTTAATTCGGAAAAAGTTGTGAGAAGAATTAAGATTCCCAAATAACCCTCTCCATGCCTGCAAAATTTCAGAAGTTTGTACTACGATGTTTCTACTGTAGAGGCTAGAATAGAACGGGATTATCTTCCAGAAATCCTAGTTTTAGATCCAATCTTTTTATGTTTAATTTGGTGACTTGAGATTTTCACAAGAAAACAATATCAAATGCATAGCAGAAAATCACTCCTATGATGAAGCTTTTGCTATTCATAAGAGTTGTTAAAAGGATTTTAAAATTAAAGGCTGATGCAACAAAGTTCATATGATGCTCAACAAGATAAAAAAAGGCTTTAATAACAAACAAGTAGAGGATTGTACATAGCTTAACTTTTGTTGGAATTATTTTGGCTGTTTACCTTTTGTCGATTGCATTGACAATTAGTTAATGATTTTGATTGTTTAACAAATAGGGAATGCCTTTATGTCTACATAATCGATGTTTTTGTTGTTATTAAGCTTTCATAATACACAAATATAATACATGTTTAAGGCATGTCGGGTTATATTACGCTCACCAAAAGAACATCGGTGACTTCCACCACTGTAAATTGTAAATTGTAAATTGTCGACTTCGCTGCATCGTACGGGTTCAAACTACAATATCTCGCTCACATAAACGAATTTTGTACCAGACACACACATAGGGGCTCATGCGTAACGTATTATTACTTAGGTACTCCAACCAACCGATATAGATTGTCACTTTACTTTCCTCGCCATTTGGACGACGTTCCAAGTCAAGCAGAAAACAACAGCGAGGCGATTAACCAAATGCAACAGCTAAACAACGTGCGACTCCGCTGCGACGCACAGGTTCCTGCTAGTTTTACAAAAAATGAACAATATCTTATGATAAATATTGTTTATTTATAATTGATCTTTAATACCAGTTAAGTGTGACGCCTTAGGATAAGTTTACATTTTACTTAAAAAGTTTAAAATAAGTTTGTGTTTAAACATTTAACCCCCTCTATCTTCACTAGTTTACCTTTTGTTCTTAAACTTATAAATCTACACATAAACTATAAAATTAACATTTTAAAATATATATAAAAGTTATAAATAGCTATATTTTTTAATATATATTTATTATTTTTATGTATTTATTCTGTACCCGTGCCGTACCCGTTTCTTGATTTTTTGAGTTTGCCGTTTCGCGTTCCCGTACCTGTACCCGTTTCTCGTTCCCATACCAGTTCCCGTGCAACATAGGAACCCACATTACCTATACAATGCCAAAAGAGTGAGGATACGATCCATGCATCTCTATTTTGCGCATAAAAATGTTAATTTCTTTGAAATCTCGCAATTCCATTTCATCGAGGCTGCCAAAAACACTCCTGAGTCCTGAGTCAACATTAATCTACACCATTTTTTATGGGTTTTGAGAGATTGAAACCCGTTGCAACGTATACAATTCGAGAAGTCCAAGTTCTCAACTTGATTGAAAATAGACCTTTTCTGTCTACATTTCTAGTTTTTGTATATAAAATTTCAAATTCAATGCCACGGCCATAATGCGCTAGTTTACCCCTTGTGATGTGGTGGTAAAGGTGTTGGGTTTCAAATGTGAGGTTGGGAGTTCAAGCCTCGTAAGAGACAAAAAAACTGGGTGTAAAAAATAAGGGAGAAAATTAGCCGTTAAAAAAATCCAAGAAAATTTAGGTCTCTATTTAAGGTATACCATTTAATAAGTGTGTACATGTGTGTATTCAACTTATAATTAGGTAAAATAACTAATATAGTATGATTATTTATCCAAAAAACTAGATGCACCAAGTAATTACGTGATTCATTCAAAACCTAACTTTCCACAATCGTATCAACGACCAAGATGTGCCGTTATTTTTTATTTACCGCAAATTAAAAGGCAAGTTATTGAAAATCACCTTAACGCTAGTTGCCGCCTCAAGAACTTATTATGCTCCTTCTCACTCCATAACTCCGATTAAAGTAGCTTATAATTGACAATTGCAATCAAAAGAAAGGAGGAAGTTATACTAAGTAAAACGGAAACTAAAGTAATTAAAAGCATAACGTAAATCATGCTCATGATTTACGCAAATCTTCTCGTTGATTATGTACACTTATTGTATTCAATGTTTAACATTTAGTTTCCTAGTATAGGTTAACTGTATGTCTATATATTGTAATTATCTTGGTTAATAAAATTGAGCGATTGAGTTTTACATGATATCAGCCTAACTGGCGGTCTTATTCTCTCTCTTCTTTCCTTATAGGCCCTCCTTCTCTCCATCTCTCTCTCTCTCTCTCTCTCTCTCTCTCTCTCTCTCTCTCTCTCTCTCTCTCTGATTTCTCCTCCTCCTACACCTGCCGTCAACCATCTACGAAAACTAAATCATCTCCTCTAGCCGAACCCTACCTCAGCCGCTATCATGGCTGCCTCGACCTCTACTACCACCACAACCCCTGTCCATTCCCTCATTCACTTCAGCCCTCTCAAACTAAACTCTACAAACTACCTTGCGTGGAGCCAACAGGTCTCTCTTGTTCTTTCTTTGATGCACAATCACTTTTGGGTTAACTTTTTCGAAACCAATTTCCACAACTATTGTTGGCTACTCTAATGCATACTGGGGTCGTTGTATTGGAACTAGACGTTCCACTTACGGTTATTGGATCTATTTGGCTGGAAATCTGGTTTCCTAGAGTGCAAAGAAACAACCAACGGTCTCCCGCTCTGGTTGTGAATCTGAGTACCTTGTTATGGCAAATACTGCAGCTGAAATCATCTGGCTCACTCATCTTCTTCAGGAACTACACGCTCTTCCCATGGATTGACCAACCTTGCTTTGTGACAACAAAAGTGCCATTTTCCTCAGTCAGAACCCAGTTTCACACAAACGTGCCAAGCACATCGACATTGACTATCATTTTGTGCGAGAGCTTGTCTCCTCTAGTCGTCTCTATACAAAGTTTGTTCCATCCAATCTCCAAGTTGCGGGTATTTTCACTAAAAGCCTCTCTCGGCCTCTCTTTGAGAAATTTCAAGGTCTACTGCGTATTGATCCCCCACCTGTTCGATTGACGGGGGGTAAAAGCATAACGTAAATCATGCTCATGATTTATGCAAATCATCTCGTTGATTATGTACACTTATTGTATTCAATGTGTAATATCTACTTTTTTCTAGTATAGGTTAATTGTATGTCTATATATTGTAATTATCTTGGTTAATAAAATTGAGTGATTGAGTTTTACAGTAATAAACTAAAAGAAAAGACAAAAGAACCAATATGGTGGTGATTCATTGACAAAGACAAAAATCTTTAAAACATATAGGTTGTGGGATGTTTTGAGTTCAAATCCCAAAAGACCGTGATATTAAAAAAATTGACCTTAAAAAAAAAAAAAAGAAAAGAAACAGAGGAAGTTAAACTTATCATTTAATTTTACATGTGACATGTCCCATCCAATAAACACAAAAATAGTGCTGGCCAACTTTGAGTTCCAAAGGTTGGAAGATAGCAATTGTCGCGAGATAAGGCCTAAGAATCATAAAATTCGTTAGGTATGTTTAAAACATAAATTTAAGTTAAAAACTATATGTCAGTGTGAAGAAAAGAATCGAATGACGAATTTCATGGATATATCACTAAAAAACGAGTTGTATTCTTCTCTTTCATGCTTGATTGAAATTTTTATAGTTCCTTTAAAACCGGGATATTTGAGTCCGTGAATTTGTAGTAGTGTAATATAAATGTTTCTACAAAATCAACATCATATTCCACATGAACTATAAGCAAACTTTCTGTTTTGGGGAAAGCGATGTGTCTTTTCGATTTAATAATTAAATTCGAGTGTTCTAATTTAAACATATGATTTTATATTGTCTCTAGTAATTTTTACATTAAACACACGTCAAAAGAGCATGAGAATTCATATATGTATTATCAGTAGCAGATCCATAATTTTATTTCAGTGGGTTCACTGTTTTTGGATGCTCAAAATTTTAAAGGACTAAACATAAAATTTTTTGGGGCGGTTTGACAGTTCAAGTCGGGGTTGCTTTGACGGTATGATAAAGATAGATAATTGGGTAATTGGCTCCTTGCCCTTTCTCATTCACAATCATCTATATATATTGTTTACATTTACAAATCATTGCCATAATTATAGAAAGACTATACATAAATATAGGAAGACTATAACTCCTGGTTGACTTTGCCATATATATCAGCTATTATACCCCCGCAGTCGAAGCGGGAGGTGATGGATGCTGAAACTTGATTTGAAGTCTTCAAAGAGCTGACGAGGGAGGCCTTTGGTGAAGATGTAAGCGATCTGGTAGCGAGATGCAACGTGAAGAACTCTAACGTGTCCGCGATGTACTTGTTCCCTGACAAAATGAATGTCCAATTCAATGTGTTTGGTTCGTTGATATTGAACTGGATTGCCGGATAGATAGACGGCACTGACATTGTCACAATAGACCAAAGTGGCTTTTGTAAGCGGGTTATGTAATTCAAGTAAGAGATTTCCTAGCCAACAAATTTCAGCGACAACGTTCGTGACACCCCAATACTTGGCTTCGGAACTGGATTTAGAGATGGTGGGTTGACGTTTTGATGACCAGGAGAGAAGGTTGTTTCCATAGTAAACACAATACCCCGAAGTAGAGTGTCGTGTGTCGGGGAAACCAGCCCAGTCGAAATCAGTGTAAGCAGTTAATGAGGCAGATGTGGCGGGCTCAAGTGTGAGGCCTAGAGAAGACGAGCCCTGTAGATATCGAATGATCCGTTTTAGGGCGGACCAGTGGTCAGTCATGGGTGCATGCATATGCATGAAAATCTGTTGCACGACGTAGCTAATATCAGGGTGTGTAAATGTAAGATACTGAAGAGCTCCTGCCAAACTGCGATACAGGGTTGGATCTTCAAATGGAATGTCGGTCACAAAACTGAGTTTAGAACCTGTATCAACTGGGGTGTCCACTGGTTTACATGATTCCATACCCGCACGTTTGATAATGTCATGTGTGTACGCCTGTTGTGATAAAAACATGGAGTTACCCGTTCTTTTGACAGAGATGCCAAGAAAGTAACTCAAAGGGCCTAAATCCTTCATTGCGAATTCGGTGGTAAGATTATTCATGAGCTGTTGGCGAAGGCGGTCAGAAGATGTAACCAACAAAATATCAACCACATAGAGAAGCAGCTATGCCGTGTGACCTGGTTGATTGAGAATGAAAAGAGAATTATTGCATCCACTTTGACAAAATCCTAATTTGAGAACATAGTCTGTGAATCTTTGGTACCAGGACCTAGGAGCTTGCTTTAACCCATATAAAGACTTTTTGAGACGGCGTACGTGATTAGGAAAGTCTTTGCTTCGGAATCCCATGGGTTGGTACATGTAGACGGTTTCATTTAGAGTGCTGTGTAAGAATGCGTTTGTGACATCAAGTTGGTGAACGGGACATGAGTGACTGAGAGCGATGGTAAGAACGGTGCGGATGGTAGCCGGTTTGACGACCAGACTAAATGTTTCCCCGCAATCAATGCCCACCTATTGTAACCTACCATCACAAACTAAACGAGCTTTGTATCGCTCAAAAGAACCATCAGAATTAAATTTGTGTTTAAATAGCCACATGCTACGAATTACATTCATGTTTGGGTGTCGTGGTACTAATTCCCAAGTCTCGTTTTTCATAAGTGCTTCGTACTCAGTGATCATTGCACGGTGCCATTCAGGTGAGGAGAGGGCAAAAACGGGTGATCTTGGGATTGGGACGATGGTGATGGTGTGTAGGTTTAGGATGCGTTTAGTTTGGGCTGGAGATAAGGATTGGGCCGAGGTAGGGAGTGGGGTCTGAGAGGGTGTTTGGGCACGGGAAGTAGGCTGGATATGGGGCCAGAAGATGGGGTTACCAGTGGTATTTAGAAAGTCGTATGAGTTTGGGTTATTAGGTGTAACAACCCGGTTCGAGACCCAAAAGTTTTCGCGTTTTAGTCCAAATCTATAATAGATAGTTAACCAAAATAAATAATAACCCAGTCGGTTATGTTCGAAACCGAAAACCGCACCATTAACTATATAAAATGTTTTATCATACACATCACGAGACCGAGCTAATACGCGATACGAACCCAACCCATACCCCTTTGCTTATTCACCGCCCAAGACACATGGCACCTTGAGATGGTGCCATGTGCCACCCCATGTGTCTTTAACACATCTAAAACCATAAATGGTTTTATGGAAACCATTTGACTTCTTTTTCTTATAAAAACCCAACCCATTTTCCCTACCCACCCTACCGCTTATCTTGCACAAACCACACACTCACCTTTTCCTCCTTCATCTAAAACACCCATATATACCGGAAGATTATGGATAGAGAGAGAGAGACACGTAGAGAGAGGAGAGTCTGAGGGAAACTCTCGGTCACCACCTCCCATGGTGGCCACGGCGGCGCTACCCTTCAACCACCCACCCAACCCGTATAATTCCTGAGAACACCCACACATATCGGTACAGTTAGAGAGAGAAATTGGGTTCAAAAGAGAGGGTGATGAGAAGCAGCAGATCTAAGATAGAGAGAGTGACAGAAAGAAAGGAACATAGGAGAAAAGGAAGACAACGACTGTTCACGGAGGCGACGGTGGTGGCTGCTCCAATAGGTTCAGATTCGACTGTAGAAGTAAGACCCACATCTATTCTCTTTTACGATACTCGATGATGATGAGGAGGAGGAGGGTTGTCAATGGTGGTACAGAAGGCTAGGTGGCTGCCGGGTCAGGTTCATGAACCGATGAAGGGTCCAGGTGATGTTGATAGCGGTAACTGCAAGTGGTGGTACTGTGATGGTTAGCGGTAGTGTAGGGGTCGGTGGAATGCTGGTCAAGGTGACGAGTCAGCGAGAACGATCAACAGAAGTCAACCATCAGTCAACAAAAGTCAAACTGGTCAACTGAGCGGTCAACCGTCAAATACTAGACAAACCGAACCAACTTGAACCCAAGGTATAAACAAACTCATTAACTTGAGATTATAAACATTTATGTTAATTTTAGATATTTATTGTGTTTGGGACTTGACGAGCAAATTAAAAATAACGCGACTATTGGACACCTTGGACACCAAGAGTTAGGACATAGACTCGACATATGGACACCGAAGCTTGGGATTTTGTGATACCCTGCAATTTCAGATTCTCACTTTAACTGAACTCTAGTTACATTCTATGCATTCTACTTAACTAGGGTTAGCTAGATAGGTCACACGTTACACAGATATAGGTTAATAACTGCATGAAGTGGTAATTCGGGGAATTACCAGACTATATACATGATTAGTGAACCTCGGACGTTGGTGAACGGTGAAATTAGATAATTTTGAATTAATTGATTGAGGTTGATTGCAATTACGTGCTTCTATGAAACTCTGTGAAACTATGTGCAAACTATATGTGATTACGCGAACTTAAACCGAAAACGTTAATAAAAATCGTAATGGGTGGACCATTAGGATGGTTGGGGTCTTAAAACATGGGGTTACACTTGTTATGGTCCAAAATAGCGAAAACATCAAAGAAAACACGCAGTACAACGAAGCAGGCTACCCGGAACGGGCCGGGGAGGAGTGAGCGGCCGCTCACTCTCTCCGAGCGGCCGCGCGCAGGGTTCTGACGCAATGTAACCGACTTAAATCACTATTTAAGCAATCTTAAGCCTCTTGTATCCCCTAAACTAAAGCCTAATCGCCCCTACTGCCTAGTTACGAAAATATTAACCCCAAACACCTGCTAAGGCTCAAGAACATCGATCGGGAAGCTTGGAGAGCAATCGGTTGATAGTTTTGAGGTGCTTGCGGGAGTCGGTAGCACATCCTACTTTGGAAGTTTGGATTAATTGCTTGCATTCTAAGGTGAGTTTTACTGCTCTTTTCTCAAAAGCATGTGTCTCGGGTTTGAGACAACTTACTTAACTTTTACTAGTCCGGTTTGGGACTACTACACATCCCGGGTTTTGGGATACTATGACTCCTTGTGTGGGTCGGGTTTGCTAGTTTCACACTCTGTGTCCTTGATGAACTAAACTGCAGTCTATCACGGAAGTCCTTCACTATTTACCGAATGAGTTGCCAGGTTATGGCAAGCAGGTTACTAGTTGATAGCACTATTAGGTTTGACAAACCTCACACCACACTGGGAGCCGGGCGTGAACTACGACCTTAGATTTTATCATTGTTGATAGGAAATGATGGGAGGCAAAAACCAGCTCGCGGGGCGAGTGCATCGTTTGAATAGCAATTTGGTATATCAATTTTTAGTTATCATGAATGGGTTAGCTACCCTTGGCATACGCTGAACTCGTGGTACTTGGTTCTTGGTTTTGGTTGTTAATTACTACTTTTGGGTTTGGGAAACCTGACTCTCGTTCTTGGTTTTGGAAACTTACACTTTTACTTACCTTACTTTGTGAACTCACCGACTTTATGTTGACACACGCTAGCATGCTTTTACAGGTCTCTAGGTTCGGAGCACGATAGGACATGCATCATTCAATGGTTTTATTTTGGGCACGTGGAATTTCTTTTTTCTTTTTTTTATGAAGTATAATTGAAAAATAAATCTATTTAATAAATTTATTAAATAAAAAGTATTTAAATATGTACTGAAAAATTATTTAAATATTTATTGTCCTCTCACCGACGACGACGTTCACAACCACTGTGCTCTCCTCTTCCCCAACCTCAACCACTGTCATATCCTCCTCCTACAGTGTACACTCCTTGTCAACCAGTGTACGCTCCTCCTCCTACAGTGTATACTCCTCCTCATTGAGTAACAACCATTCCTCCTTTACCAGGTGGAATAGTAACCGATCCATATGCTCCTCTTACAGATGAGGAATTATCTGGGCTATTGACTACACCATGGCTGTCATGGGATTAGGGCAACTACAACTGGTGGAGACACAACCCAACCCAACCCAACCCAACCTCACCCCAAACCCTCCTGCTCCGGTTCCAAATGAGGAAGGGTACGAAGCAGACACTGGTGGGGAGTTTATGAGTATGGATGATGCACCATACTATCTTCCAAGTCCTAACTTTTGCTGCATCCGCTCGGATGCTAGGTCGGACGGTTGTGATAGCGACCGTTCTGTGTCGTCGTCGGAGTATACACTGGAGGATTGGAATAACTACTCTCCGTGGGTGTATTTAAGTAATTTAGGTTTAATGTTTTAGGATTATGTAAAAGTTAGGATTATGTAATGTTAGGATTATGTAATGTTTTATTTTAAGTTTATGTAATGTTATAATGTATAATATTTTTTTTAAACATCCAACGGTTACTTTTTTTTAAAAAAATAATTATTTTTATTTTAGATTCAATGGTTTACTTTTATTCAAAATTTGAAATTTTTTTAATCCTCAATGGTTAGTTTTCAAGTTTTTTAATATTTTTTTAAACCAAATGAAACTCCTCCACTCCAATAATATGCAGCCACGTCACCACCTCCCCCCCCCCCCCCCCCCCCGCACCAAGGGGTTGTGTAGATGGGCTTGAAGGCCTTTCCACGCCCCCTTCCTCCCCCGCACTCTAAATGACTAATTCGATTAAGGGGCGGGTTATGAAGAAACTGATAATAAAGAACAAAAGGTGGATATTATATAAGAATACAATTATCAAATTTCTTTGTGAGAGGCGTTTACTATTTTGCTTTGTATAATCGTTTGAGCCTCTGGTACTATTCTCCTTTGCTCTCCTTTATGAACCCTCTGTTTCACTCCACCTGTCCGTCCACGCTGCCTCAGGTATCGATGCATCCTCATCCGCTTTTGGTCGTCGCCTTATGCTTTACCTTCTCAGTAGGTGACCGGTTTGTTCTCTCTCTCTCTCTCTCTTCTCTCTCTCTATCTCTCTCTCTAGAACTGGTATGTTTCCTCTCTCTCTTTACTGGATTTCTTTCTCTCTCAGTCGGACCCCCGTCACCATCAACATCGCCACCGTCAACATACATCCTATTGGTGGTGTTCACGAGTACGGTTGAATTTTCTTCCCTTCATCTTTGGGTGGTTGGACCTCCGTCACCATCAGCATCACCACCCATGTTACCCATTTGTTGCTAAACCCAAGCTGCCCCCGTGATGAAACCTTAGCAGCAAGGGTCGTCGTCGATGGTGATGGTGACTGAGGTTGGAGGCCGAGGGTGGTGTTATCTGGTGGTGGTTGTGTTTCCCCTTTATTACGAAACCCTAGTCGCCACCATCGGCGGTTGGATGATGATTGTGGTTGTCTAACGTTGGGGAGAGGGAGAGAGATGAAGACAAATGGTTATTGGTTGTGGTTTCTTCCACTTCAATTTCTTTTCTGCCTCAATTGGTTCCTATCATTGTTGTCGGCTTCTATTGCGGAACCATAGCTGAGGATGACGATGTCCGGCGCTGGGTACAAGGTATTGGTTTTTGCATTTGCTTTATCTTTTTAGCTGAAACTATTATGTGAATTGATCGTCCATATCGAGCACGCCGCTTGACTGTATCTGTTGGTTCATGTGTTTCCACCTCTTGTTTAGACGGGTTGCTTTCTATTTATTGTCTATGTTTATTAGGAACCTGTGATGATGGGTTTCGGTATCATCAAAGATGACAATTTTATTATGGCATTTCGATCATTATGTGCCCCTCTGTTTGTACTGTGAAGATCCTAAAAGTAATGTGATAAGGACTAAGGAGTGCCCTTGGTATGATGCTATGATGTTTTTTTTGTTAAAAAACTACTGTATGGGATAGTCGGCCATATTGATCATCTTATCTTCATATTTAATCCTTGCATCAACTGCTTTTGTATGCACTACAAATATATTGTTTCCATTAAAATATTTTACACATGTATATCCTGATAATCTTATTTGCGGCGTGTTAAGGATGTTTTCTACTGAATGTATCGCTGCAACTAGGGGTGATTTCCTATAAATTGGTCGTCGTTTTTGATGTTAGCACATACAATGTGGATGTCGACTGCGATGGCGCTACTGCAGTGTAACCGATTGACTTTCCGTTGCTCCTGATCCTCTTGATATTGTGAGAGCAATTTATTCTTTCGCTTTGTACATTGTTGTAACCTGCCTCTTATATTTAAAATATAACTATTTTTTATTATTTTATGTTCAAAACAATATATTTATTTAATGGGGAACAAAGGTCTAGGTCCCTACCTGGGGTATAACTGTGGATTAGTGAGAAAAAGAAAGGAAAAGGGTGAAAACTGAAAGGAATCGAAACACGTTCTACAAGAGAAGAACCTGCCAAACACATTACACCATCTTTTTCTAAAATTAGAGAATGCAGCGATTATTAAAATAAAATAAAAAAAAAAGATGTTTTGTGTTTCCATTTATTTAAATGTTTCAAATGTATATAAGGCGATTTGGTATGGTTGTGGGGAAGGATTAGGGGGTGTGACGTGGACCGAGTCCTGATTGGGAACACCCCTCTTAAAACTTCGGTGACTTTAGGGCAATCTCACCGTTGTCGAGTCTTTCTATTGGTTAAGGGAAGGTGATGTTACAAGGAAAGAGAGCGAGAGAGACAGAGGAGAAGGGGGAATTGAGGGAAACTATTTCTAAGACCACCCGGAATGGGGTGGGGAAAGGGGGGGAAGGAGATGAGCACCGGCGTTGGGGGGGGGGGGGGGAGGATGTTACACGTGACGGGCCTTGATTGGTTCTTTTTGTTGTGACCGTTTGAATAAAAAATTAATTTTTTTTTAAATTAGCCGTTATACAGCGGTTTAAAAAAACTGTTTTTAATATATATATATATATATATATATATATATATATATATATATATATATATATATATATATATATATATATATAACAATACCCTCTTCTACCCAAACACACACTCTCTTTCTTTCATAAAATCCTCTCCAAACTATCCTATTTTTTAAAATATTTGCAAGATGTCGGACCAATCTTCGAGTTCATCTGATGTGTTTGATCTACTCGCTTTGGATTCCTCATCCGACGACGGCACGGAATTGATAATAGCGAGCATTCAGAAAGTCGTTGAAGCTATAGTGGATGACGAAGGGACCTCCGAACCCAAACAAAGAAAGTATATAGTTCATGAACGACAAGCCGCAAATGAGTTATTGGTACGTGATTACTTCTCACCCGAACCAACATACGATGAAAGAACTTTTAGGTAGTGTTTTCGTATGAGTCGTAATTTATTTTTAAAAATATCAAATGATTTAGAAAATAATTACAAATATTTCCAACAAAGGCCCGATGCACGTGGTGAGATGGGATTTACCGCGATGCAAAAGGTCACAGCCGCGCTTAGACACTTGGCTTACGGACAAAGTTCCGACATAATGGATGACTATCTAAACATGTCCAAGCGAACAGCTAGGGAAAGTGTTCACTTTTTTTATGTGTATGTCATTGAAATATATTTAAAAATATATTTGAGAAAACCTACATTTAGTGATGTACAACAACTTTTGAATTTTCACGAAGAAAAACATGGTTTTCCCGAGATGCTCGGGAGTTTAGATTATATGAAATGGGAGTGGGAACATTGTCCAACAAAGTGGCAAGGCCAACACTCGAGCGGATATCATAAAAAGTCGTGTATGATGCTTAAAGCGGTTGCGTCACAAGATATTATAAATGATGTTGAACCAAAAGGAACTTTTTTTTCTTAAACGAGGTAGAATACAAGTACGACTATCTTCTAACAGATGGAATTTGCCCTGATTGGGTCGTGTTCGTAAAATCGTTTACACGGAGGACTATGCTAGACCCTAAGAGAAAAAAGTTTAACAAAGATCAAATGGCTGCACAGAAAGATATTGAGCGTGCTTTTGGTGTGTTGCAAAGAAGCTATCGCATTTTGGCACAGCCCTATCGATTGTGGGAAAAACCGCAAATACGAAATATGATGTACGCATGCATCAGTTTGCATAACATGATTTTGGAGGACAAAGGACATGCAATATGCGAGTACTTTGGTGAGGAAACGCAACCAAGTCAAGAAAACATTACTGATGAAGATAGAAACTTCAACAAATTTGAAATCAGGAATAGCCAAACACATCACAACCTTCGAGCGGATCTGGTTGAGCATATTTGGGGTATACCAAGAGATTACCCATCTGACGATAACGATAGCGATAACTAAAAACATTTTAGGTTGATGTATTTTTTTTAAGTTCGTGTATTTTTTTTAATTCGTCTATTTTTTTTATTTCATGTATTTTTTTAAGTTTTATGTTTTTTTTAATATTTAGTTTGTAGTTTATTGATGTTTTTATAAAATTGTGTATTTTTTGGTTTATAAACAAAATAAAAAAAATCAAATTCCACGTGTCACTTCCCCCCCCCCCCCTCCACTCCTCACAAATTTCCCCCTTCATGTGGGACCTAAAAGTGCCACATGACGCTTCATCCCCCCCCCCCACCGCACTCCTTATGGTCTAAACTTTGTGGGAGGAAAGGGGAATATGAGGTGGTGCTGATGTGGCATTTGGAGGAGATGTTCTCCACACCATATAGCCTAAGGGCATGTGTAGTGGGAGGAGTTATGGGGCTATATGGAGAATAAAATATTATAAAGTAATAGAAGGGGCTTCATATAGTGTTATGGGAAAAGAGGGGTGTAGTGAGAAGGGGGTCTATAGGGCTTTATAAATGATTGGGTAATCATTGCTTTTTATTGTTTTTTATTGTTTATTATTGTTTATTATTATTATAATTATTTTTATTATTATTATTATTATTATATAAACAATAACAATAATAATAACCCTCCCATCATTTGCACACAACTCAAACCACTCATCCACGTCTCTCCTCCTATCCAATGGAAAACCCCACAAACGACACCCTTCTCTCCGCCGACAAACTCTTCTCCGACGGCATCCTCCTCCCCTTCCGCCCCCTCTCCATCGATGACCCACCTTCATCTTCATAATAATAACTAGTGTTTAACGTTTCCTGCGCTACGCTGCGGGGGTTCTATTTCGTTGAAGGATTGGTGGGCAATAGAAATGACATTAGCTAACTGCTGTTTATAGAAACGGATAAAACAAGCTTCTTTAAGGCCGTCGTTACACACTCATTGCCCTGGGACGTGGTTACACCTTTGCGTTCACGCGGGAAGATCTTTGAACTCCGTACGTTTCGAAGCCGAATACTACAAAAACGAATAAGGTATTACTACCAATATTAAGACAATACTGGTTCGGTTCTTCACTATAAAGAAAAATATCACTATACAGTACCGAGCCGGTACTTGCGAAGACAGTTCTATTTTCAATGGATTTTAGCATGTCACATTTAAACAAATATAGTATCGGTACTTATATTAAAACAATACTAACTTGATTCTCGACGATAAATATAAATATCACTATTTTGATGACAAAAGCATCGTTTTGGTATGTGTACCGGGAACTACATTCTGGTCCCTAAAAGAGAAAAAACCGGTCCTGGTATTCTTATGACTAATATATCTGGAAATGCCCATTGATTCCTTATTAACACCATTTCGAACAAAAAAGTTAAAAATAAAAAAAATAATGGTACATGTTAGCAAATTGGGAGCGTGTACGTTAGGATAAACTAATGCACGTTAGCAAAATAAAGACAGTGCACATTAGCATATTACGCCAGTACACGTTGAGTTGTCGACAGAGAAACACTATTAAAGTGTCAATATAATATACTAACAAAATAACAATTAAATAATAAAATAAACAAAACATTACGGTATTCATCTTTGGTATTATAATAAAAAAAAATAACAATATAAATAAAGTATTTCTTTACTGTAGAACTGTAGTAGAATGAATATATAGATAATAATAATAATAATAATAATAATAATAATAATAATAATAATAATAATAATAATCGGTCAAAACGCTCGTTATGCACATAACAGGTTGCCCCTAAAAGCCCTCATAGCGCCGGCAGGGGCGGTGTTATGGGAGGCCAAAACGCCCCTTACAACGCCCCACTATGCATACACTAAACTAGGTTAAAACCCGGTGTATTACATTGGATGATAAATATAAATTTATATGCTGAGTAATAAAAAAAATACACTATATTAATGTATGAATGTAATGAATAGTGATTTCGATTTTAGGCTTTTTTTTTTATTTTTTTGAACTCTGTTTGTAAATAAGTATTATTGAGTGGAAATAGTTAGCATGTTATATCAGTATTGGAGTGGTTGTGGCCAGTGTATGTGAGGCAAGGGAGCCGGGTTCAAAACCTGTTATGCGGGTTTTTTACTGATTGAATTTTTATTGCTTAAAACCTGTTTGGCACGTGGCAATGTGTGGTGATTGGCATCTGGCTTCCACTATCACAGTTAATTATAGTTCACAGCTCTTAATCACATACATTTCGTAAACCTCATGCTCTCAATTTCTGGCGATTTCAGCCCTTCCAAACCTTGGTCACCCTTACATTCTTTGAGATAAATTTTTAATGCATGTGTTGTTTTGCATTCAAGCATTGTTTTCCTTGTGGTGTCAAAGTTTCCTCTGCTCTGTTTTGTTTTTTTTTAAGCCTAAATTTGAAGAGTTCGGTGTGTTTTGCATGTTTTTGTTGGTTTTGAAAGATCAAAATGTGGTTTGCTTAGAGTTTTGTTTTATTTTGTTGCTATGTTATGTTTTCTGGTCTAAGTTTAAAGGATTAAGAGATAACTTAGATGTGTGTGCTTTCTTATACGGTTGATCATGCATGCCTTGCATGTTGTTGATAGGTTTAGCTGATGCATAATTTGGGTTACTTAGGTTTGTTTATAAATTATTTATGATATGTGTTGTTTCTTTGATGTCGCTAAAATCTTTTTTGGTTGTTCTGCAGATTTCGAAGAAATTTACGTGGTGTTGTTTATGCAGGTACGTTTGTGTTTAGGTAGTTTTTTAAAAGGCTGTTGGTATTTTTTGTTAGGCTTAATGTTACTGCCATTGTTGTTCAGAAGTGAATATCTTAAAAATAAGTTGTTTATAACAGATTACACGCCTGACGTGTAGGTGCTGTTAGTTGACATTTAATGTAAGGCGATACGTGGTTGTTGGTCGTCGACTTCACAGGTTGGGTGATTTAGGAATTAAATCTGTATTGTTGTTTGCCTGATGTGTTCAGTTTGGATCTTAAGTCAAAAAACGCTTGATGGCGTTTACGCTTGCCTTTGGTATTTTGGCTATTTTTTAAACGAAAACAAGGTTTTGGTGACACTTGATAATTAGGTGTTTACTTAGTTGGGTAAGATCGTAGGAAGTATAGGATTGATGCATACGGTTTCATATACGCCTCCTACAGGTTTGCTCAGCTGGGTCAGGTGACAGCAAGTGTAGGATTTCTTAATGTTACTGCCATTGTTGTTCAGAAGTGAATATCTTAAAAATAAGTTGTTTATAACAGATTACACGCCTGACGTGTAGGTGCTGTTAGTTGACATTTAATGTAAGGTGATACGTGGTTGTTGGTCGTCGACTTCACAGGTTGGGTGATTTAGGAATTAAATCTGTATTGTTGTTTGCCTGTTGTGTTCAGTTTGGATCTTAAGTTAAATAACGCTTGATGGTGTTTACGCTTGCCTTTGGTATTTCGGCTATTTTTTAAACGAAAACAAGGTTTTGGTGACATTTGCTAATTAGGCGTCTACTCGGTTGGGTAAGATTGTAGGAAGTATAGGATTGATGCATACGGTTTCATATACGCCTCCTACAGGTTTGCTCAGCTGGGTCAGGTGACAGCAAGTCTTGGATTTATACATATGTATTCGTATACGCCTGAAACCGTTTTGCAGTAATTAGGTTGTCGAGTTGAAACAGTTTATGAAGAAATAGATTTTGTAAAAAGTGGTGTTGGTTTTGAAGGTTAAAGATTTAGACACGCCAGGTTCATGATACACACTAGGCATCATACATCTACAGGCATAGGCGTTTAGTCGCATAGCTGCTTAGTCGCATAGGCGCATAGGTGTTTATTTAATTAGGCGTTTAGGCGCTGAGGTTTATGAATCGCTTAGGCACCTACTTTTTTTTCTGTTGCTTTTCATGTATAATCTTGGGTGCTGAACAGTGAAGTTGTGTTAGAAAGGAGACTGGGTGGGGGGGGTTTGATGGCAACTATGTTCTGGTTTGTTCCAGAACAGAACAGTTAAGGTTCCGTCTTTATTCGAAACGGCAAGCTGTTTACTGTTGCCTATTAAGCTATATTTGTAAACCAAGACAGGGTTTTCGGCACGTTTGATAGTTACGCATCTGCTCAGTTGGGTCAGATGGTAGGAAGTGCATGATTTATGCCTATGGTTTCGTATACACCTGAAACTGATTTGCAGAAGTTAGGTTGTTCAGTAGGCGCATTGGTGAATCACTTAGGCAGCAATTGGGTTGTCGGGTTGGGACAGTTTATGTAGAGATAGAATTTGCAAACAGTGTTGTTGGTTTTGAAGGTTAAAGATTTAGACACGCCAGGTTTGTAGTGCACACCAGTCATCAAACACTTAGGCGCATAAGCGTTTGGTCGTATAGATGCTTAGTCGCGTAGGTATATTGGTATTTATTAGTCGTTAATGGAGTTCCAGGTCATGACTATACTGTTGAGCCTTACTAATTTGTCAAGTTAACATGTAGGTCCTGCAAGGTAGGTTACAATGTTTTTAAAAATGAATGCAATTTTTTTAAAAATTAATTATGTATATTTGCACCTATTTTTTCGCTTTATGTTTATTTTGTATCTTGACTTGCTTAATTCATACTCTGTTTTACTAATTCAAGGAAACTTTATTTAGTTTCTTAAGGGATGAGAAAATCGGATTATAGATGGTCTATCGACGGGCTGGGTTATAATGCCTATCTTAAGCAATACATATTAGTATGAAGTATTCTGGGTTTAAACGATTGATTCTTAAGCCTTTTTAAAAGAAAAACAGGTTTTTGAGCACACTTGATGATTAGGTGTCTGCTCAGTTGGGTATATGAGGTCACAAGTACCCGTTGGCTACAACTGCTGTGCGTTTCGTATATACTTGAGGCACGCTAATAGTGTCAGATACATAGGAAGTGACTCCTTAGGAACGCGTAGGTTACTCAGTTACCTAGGGTGATTTGGTTAACAAAAGAGTTTGGCTCAGCTGATACTAAGATTTCAGCAGTACTTAAAAGGAATTTGGTTGAAAGACACTATAAATCGCTCTGTTGGGGCAATCTGGTCGGTAGCTATGAGAACTGTTGTCGTAAGGTGAACGTGAAAATCAGTTCCAGGACTGAATCTAGACTGCGAGTTAAGATTAGGATGGATTATTTCATAGTCAAGGTTGAGACAGACGTCATGTTTAGTTTGCGGTGCTCTTAGTTCGACATTGTGTTGGGTCTGTCAGCATAGGTTTTTAAGTACTAAAATACCTGATTGATTTTGCTAAAAACCTGCATAAGTCGCTGTCTGAAAGCCGGCAGTTAAGAATAAAAGTTAGATTTAGATGTTTGGGATGATAAATCAGGTGAATGATTCAATTGCTGATCTGTAGGTTACGCTGTTAGTATGTGGATTTGATCATCTAAATGAATGATCTATTGTCTATGAGGTTTATAGAAGTGCATAATTTGAGGATTTGTGTTGATATAAACAGCTATAAACAGCCTGTGTGCTGTCTGCAGACATATTCGTGTCAGTGTCTTTTGCTTTGTGCGTTTGATATGATGTATTCTTCTAAAGTGTGAAATGTTTAACCTCAGTCCTCAAGGTCAAAGCGATCACGTTCTGATGTTGCGTCTAGCTCCAATGTGAATCTGACACCTGTGATTCGAGGCCAGCGCAATCGCCCTGAGGTTGATGCTACATCTTCTTCATCTCTGATATTACCTGTATTAGGTACTTCGCTGCCACCTGTAACTAGAAGCCGACGCAATCGTTCTCAGGCTGACGGTTCATCTTCCTCATCTCCAGTATTGCCTGCATCAGGTGCTTCGCGTCGTCAAAGGTCTTACCGGGATGCAATGTCTCATCGCCACATTACACCTGAGCCGGAAAGTGCTGTTATCAATGCAGGCATGCATCAGGCTGCTAATGAGCTGTTGGTGTCGCCTTCTTACATAGATTCTGGCGATTGCGTTCAAGTATGTGAGTTCTGTGGTGCGCTGTTTTGGTTTACAGAACGCTTAACGAGTTTTCCTATTGGTGCTCGGCCTCGGTACAACCGTTGTTGTCGAGGTGGTAAAGTTGAATTACCATATCCGTTTGAACCACCACAATTGCTAAAAGATCTTTTTACAGAATCTGACTTTATGTCTAATATACGAGCGTATAATTCAATGTTCTCAATGACCTCATTTGGCGCAAAGGTAGACGATGAGATAAATCATGGTGGCGCGCCTTATGTGTTTAAGGTTGCAGGCCAGGTGTCTCATTGGCTTGGTTCTGTTTGCCCATTACCTGGTGATACACCTCGATTCTTGCAAATGTACATATATGATGGTCAAAATGAGGTTGCTAATAGACTAAGGTTTTTCCAAAATTTAGAGGCGCGAAATCCAGTATCTAATGTTGTGTCTTCTTTGATGCAAATGCTAGACGAGGTAAATGAATACGTTAGGCTTTTTCGAATGGCTAAAGATATATGTATGCGGCCTGAGGTTCCAGATTTCCAGATCCATCTTTATACTCGAGGCTCAGATAAACGTTATAATATCCCAACGGCCAACTGTGTGGGTGCCATCTTATGTGACGCAGATCAAGTCTCATCACAGTTTGATGTTATCATCAGAAGCAAAGATGGTACACCACATAGGATCAGCAAATTACATTCATCTTACATGCCATTGCAATGTCCTCTTCTTTTCCCACGTGCAGAACAAGGCTGGTCGCCTGAATTACGACTTAAAATTCCTATAGTCAATACAGATGACGTTGACAGTTCTGTTCCAGTTGATACAGACACAAATGAGACAGTTACACAATCTACTACATCTTCTGAGTATTTAAAATTAACACCTATAATGTTTTATAGTTATCAGATGCATTATCGTGAAAATGTATACACCCATCTACTTAGAGCATCTAGGTTGTTACAGCAATACTTGGTTGATGCTTATATTTGTGTTGAACATTGTCGTTTAGACTATTATAGAATTCATCAGGATGAATTTCGTTGTGAATTCTTGCAAGGTGTGCATGATGCGATATCTAGAGGCGACACTGAAGCTAATAGTATTGGAAAACGAGTGATTTTGCCTGCCTCTTTCACTGGTGGACCGCGCTATATGTATAAGCATTACCAAGATTCTTTAGCCATATGTCGTGTTCATGGAAACCCGCAATATTTTATCACCTTCACTTGTAATGTTCGATGGCCTGAAATTACAAGGCACCTGAATCGAGTGGGTGTTACCAACCCGCAAGATCGGCCAGATATTGTTGCAAGGGTATTCCAGCTGAAAGTACGTGCTTTTATTAAACACCTGCGTCAAGCCAAGCCGTTTGGTGATGTGACAGCAGGTATGCATGTTTGGCATATTATATTGTTGGTTGCCTCAATTTTCTGATATTGTCAATCTAAATGTATACAGATCTATACACGATTGAATTCCAAAAAAGAGGTCTGCCTCATTGCCATACATTATTATTGGTGTCAAACATGTATGCTATACATGATGCCAGTCAAGTGGATCAGTATATTACTGCAACAATCCCAAATGCAGTCACAGACCCAGTTTTACACAGAATTGTGACAGATTTTATGCTTCATGGTCCATGTGGTTTGGCCCGCTTGACTTCACCTTGTATGAAGGATAGGACTTGTACCAAGAAATTCCCCAAACCATATGAGGATGTCACACGTTTTGACAGCGTAGGCTATGTTCACTACAAAAGGCCTTCAGCTGGTGTTCCATTTCTTAAATATGGTGTCCCACTTGACAATGGTTTTGTTGTTCCATATAATGCAAACTTATTGATGCATTTTGATGCGCATATAAATGTTGAGTATTGTGGTTGGACAATGTTGATTAAATACTTATTTAAATACATTTCCAAAGGTGCTGATAGAATTTGATTTGTAGTATCACAAGAAACAAGACAATTAAATACTCAATCTAGGAATAATCTAGAGGTCGTTGATGAAATTAGTAACTATGTTGATGGTCGGTTTATTTGCCCACATGAGGCGATGTGGAGGATATTTGGCTTTCTAATTCATCATAGAAATCCTCCAGTTCAAGTGTTAGCTGTGCATCTAGAAGGGAAACAGAATCTTACGTTTAGGCAGTCACAATCCCTTACTGACATTGCATCAAATCCTAATATTGGTAAAACAACATTAACTGAATGGTTTGCAAATAACACCAAAGAAAGAGAAACTCTTGAAACATCCAATCCTATAGGCGCTAATTTGCGATACATAGATTACTTAACTAAGTATTGTTGGAACATTGCATCAAAAAAATGGAAGCTTAGAAAGGCTAAAAGAGAGCCTACTGTAGGTAGATTAGCTTATGTACATCCAACATGCGGTGAGCTTTTTTACTTACGATTATTACTTACCTATCAAAAAGGATATTGTTCTTACACAGAATTACGAACAGTGCATGGTGTTATCAAGCCAACATTTAGAGAAGCCTGTGAGGCATTAGGCTTAGTAGGAAATGATAAGGAATAGGAAACTGCATTAACTGAGGCTGCAATATGGGCTTCACCTATTGAGTTAAGATCTTTATTTGTGTACATGTTGCTTTATTGTGACGTGGCAAACCCTTGTAAATTGTGGGATTCTAACTGGAAATGTATGTCTGATGATATTAGTCGTAATATAAGTCAAAGCATAAGTGGTGCTTCGAATTTTACTAATGACTCTGATTTACAACAATATGTATTGTACGAGCTTCAACTCTTATTAAATTCTAATTCCAGTCCACATACACTAACCGAATTTGGCTTGCCAACTCCAGATCCGTCTGTTTTTTCAGCTTTGGCTAATAGTTTACTCTTAGAAGAAAAAAACTATGACAGAAATGTGCTTCGTGTTGAGCACACATCTTTGCATAGGAACCTTCAAAATGAACATGAATAGTTAATAGTGTATGATGCAGTCATGACGGCTGTCACAGACGGCACACAATTATTGGCTTTTGTTTATGGTCATGGTGGTACTGGCAAAACTTATATATGGAAAATGTTAATTTCAGGCTTAAGATCTGCTGGTATGATTGTACTTGCGGTTGCTGCCTCAGGCATTGCATCTTTGTTACTGCCAGCTGGCCGAACAGCTCACTCAAGGTTTAAAATATCCTTAGAATTAACTGAAGAGTCTGTATGTAACATTAAAAAAAAAACAAACCTTTGCCAACTACTTTTAGAGACCACACTTATTATTTGGGATGAGGCACCCATGAGTGATCGAAGATGTTTTGAGTCACTAGATAAAACTCTTAGAGACTTAACTGGAAACACATTTCAACTTTTTGGCGGCAAATCAGTATTGCTAGGAGGTGACTTTATACAAACTCTACCTGTTAAGCCCAAATGTAGTAAAACTGAAATCCTAGCGTCTTGCCTGCCTCAATCTTACTTGTGGAAGCATTTTACTGTGTACGTACTTTCTGAAAATATGCGTCTTACATCAAATCAAAACAATAATAGTGATAGGGTAGCATTACAAGCTTTTTCTGAATGGCTTTTGAGAATAGGTGATGGGATAGAGGGTGTTATTATAGACTCTAAACATCCAGATGTAAGGAAGGTTGAAATACCTGCTGAGTTGTTAATTAAACCATTTGAAAATGGACTTCTTAAGTTGATTCATTTTATATATGATAGGAACTTACTCACAAATCCTACACCAGTCCTGATTTCGGAACGTGCCATAATTTGTCCAAAAAATGAGACTGTCGATATAATAAATGAAATGGTTCTGCAATTATCACTAGGGGAGTGTGTCTCATATCTAAGCACTGATTCGATGGTTCCACACTCTAAAAATGCAGCTGAAACAGACGCAATGTACCCACCCGAATATTTAAATGTTTTGAATTTTAATGGTATTCCAAACCATTGTTTAAAAATGAAGCTTAATAGTCCAGTAATGTTGATGCGCAACATAGATCCTAAAAATGGTCTGTGTAACGTGACAAGACTGTTAGTTTCACAATTGCTTCCGCGTGTAATTGAGGCGCGAATTATCACTGGAACATCAATAGGCACCAGAGTATACATACCAAGAATAAATTTTGTACATAACACCAAAGACTTGCCGTTTGTTTTTACGCGTCGTCAATTTCCTGTTAAAATTTGTTATGCAATGACAATAAATAAAAGTCAAGGCCAGTCTTTAAAAAAAGTAGGCTTGTACTTACCCCAGCCAGTTTTTGGACACGGTCAATTATATGTTGCGCTCTCAAGGGCTACTTCACCAAGTTCATTAAAAATACTTTTACCAGAATGTGATGCGCAGAATAATAACACTACGTTAAATATTGTGTATTCTGAATTACTCAATCAAATAAACTCACATCAGGTTTGACATTTGTTTCTAATTACACTGCATTTGTTTATAACCATTTGTATTACTAAGATAGTTCAAGTCTGTTTGTTTCACAGGCTCATGGAAATAGCATACAAAGGAGTGGCAGAGCTAGCGCCGAGGCAAGCAACAACTCTAATTGAGATTAGAGTGATTAGGAAATGGGTGCCTGCATATAGAGACGACGAAGTTCACTATGTGTTTGTTGATGCGGAGGTTATTATCATTTTACCGAGCTAATATTATATGTTTGGGATATTTTTAGTTGGGTAAACATTCTAACTATGATTCTATTTACAACACTTTTAATTGAATAGGGCATGGGGATACAAGCGATGGCCAAAGGACGAAACAAGTTTGCTGTCGAGCTGAAACTACGTATGGGATTATGTTATCAAATTGAAAAGTATGCATGTGTGGATCCAGACGACTATACAAACACACTTTCACATTCAGCGTTTATTTTCCTGGCACAAGCAAGTAAGATCACACCTTTGCCAGATGTGACAGTGATACAAGAATACTTTTTTGATATTGCAACAAGACGTAGGGCAGTCACTGCATCAACCCATGAGGGCATTGTTGGTATGTTATTTATTATTTGCTTATTTAATATGCTTGTATTTAAGATTAACACCGTTTAGCGTTTCCAAATCTTACTTTTGTAACAGATTACATCGGTATCTTACGAGGAATGGAGGACAAAAGGACTACAAAAAATCAGCCCTATGTGATCATGACACTTAGGGATACTAGGTATGTGATTTACATTCTCCATAACTGTATAGAGACTTCAAATGTTTTCTGCCACATGTTATATCACTAACTTTGTACCTAATCACACTTAGTAATCAAGACATCACTATCGCTGTTTGGGAAGAAATGTTAAACTCAAGGGATAGGTTTAATAGGGCAGAATACGAATCAGCGTCGCCGCCAGTGATACTAGCACTAACCGGACTAAGAGCGAAAGATTATTTTGGTTAGTATTACTTTTATTAACATAATCATTTGTTACACATTTTCCAAAATACTTATTCTAAATTATTCATTGCTACAACATTGCATCTGATATATATTTCATTGTGTTAACGTTTGCAGGTACACTCCAGTTTCAAACAACAAATGCCACATACACGTATCGGGACCCAAAAACTCCTGAGACACAGGCTTTGCTTGACATGTATGGTCAATTAGTTGCCTTTGCTCTTAGCGATTCATTCAAGAAAAATAATGTCTATAATTACATATTGCTACAGGTACGAAAACCAAGATCTTCAACCACAACCAGTCATCCAACTAACGGGTCAAGAAATATCCATTGCAGCCCTAAAAAAATTACCTACTAATCAAATGACTGTAAGTCACATAACCATCAACCAAATGTTTGTTATTAAACTATTACACACTTTCACTAAACTATGCTTAACAGGGCAAAAACTTCGTTCTTAAGTGCACCATAGATCACATTTCAACAAAACACTCTTGGTACTACACTGCCTGTCAAGAGTGTAGCCAGATCGTCTTGGAAAATGGCCCTGTCTGGTTTTGTTCACAGCATGCTGATGTTAGCGCAGTTAAATACCTGTAAGTCCAGCCTTCAAAAGAAATTTCTATATCCTTTTTTATATGTTAACACAACAAGTCGCATATTAGTTTTCCCTAAGACACTATAAATGCCTGATTAAGTGTGAAACAGTCAAATAAGTATATACAAATGTAACCATTAATTATCCATCTATCTGATTTAATACTCACAAAATATAACATGTCATATATGATGTCATCAAAATAGTCTGTATACAGTCTAACTTGCCAACAACAAATATAGTTTTGATACAAACATGTCACAGCACTCATCTTTAGACAAAACAACAAAGCCACAACTCTGCATCTGAGTTATAAAGATAGAATACGCCTTAATTTGCCGATTGCGTTGTTTGTATTTTTTCACTTGGGCGCCTAACTCACTTAGGTACGTACTTACTTAAACATGTAGTCGTTTAGTCACGCAGACACATAAACACTTATTTGGTTATGTGCTAGACTCACTTAGTCACCGACTCACTTAGGTGTCTAGACGTTTTGTCACACAGAGGTGTACGCGCTTATTCAGTTAGGCACCTAGACACTAAGGTGTTTAACTTTAGATATCCACTCGCTTAAACGCCTACACATTTACGCACTAAGGTGTGTGATTCACTTAGCAACTAAGTTTTTGGCTACTTTTGCGCTTGATTCACTTAAGTACAAACTCTCTTAGGCACATATGCGTTCAGTTACGTAGGTCCGTAAGCACTTATTCGCTTAAGTGTTTAAACGCTAAGCCGACATTAATTCAGTAGAGAGTTGTATGTGTACAATTGTACATACGCATACCTTGCTCAACAGTTGGGTCAGATGGTAGAAAGTGTAGGATTTATACGTATGAATTGGTGTATGCCTGAAACTGTTTTGTAGGAATTAGGTTATTGAGTCGAAACAATTTATGTAGATATAGATTTTGCAAACAGTGGTGTTGCTTTTGAAGGTTAAAGGTTTAGACACGGCAGGTTCATGATGCACACCAGTCATCATACACTTAGACGCATAGGCATTTAGCTACATAGGTGCTTGATCACGTAGGCGCATAGGTGTTTATTCAATTAGGTGCTTAGGCGCTAGGGTGTGTGAATCGCTTAGGCACCTGCATACCAGCTGCACTGGACCACGCTAATCAAGCGTAAACATCAAAAGTTTCACCATTTGTTGTTCCATTGTGTAGGCATATAAGTGCTTATTCACTTAAGTGTTTAAGCACTAGTCCAGCAATCAGCAAAACCAACTTAAAAATACACATCAAAACTTAAAAATTTCCAAAGTTTCGTTGTTTGGTTGCCTTAATTCCGATTCAGGCTATATTTGTTAAACAATGATGTCAATCATTGTTTATTAAAACTGTGTAAACAATCAGGTGTGTTTTTTTGGTCTCTAAAATCTGCACAACACTTTTGAAATATTGGTAACCCATTGAACAAAACTCTTTCCACAGTCATGACCATTAAAACGCCACATTTGATTATGAAACGAACAAAGCTTACAGTTGAACAGATTCACAAAGTAAACAAACCCACAATCTGTAGACAGTTTGCACTTTAATTTGATGTAGGCTATATTTAATTATAAGGCTGTACAACTATAAGACGTAAGATAATGTCGAGAGATAAGGTTGTGTAAACCTGATAACAGTTGCTGTAAGAAAGCAAACATGATCAGAAACAGGTTTGACGCCCGTTGTTTAACAATTAAGACTTAAGCGCTTTCGGATTTGCTGCTGCGCTTGCTGGGTTTTAGTTTTTAAAGTACCAAATTTCTTATATTAGATGCGCAATCGGTATTGTATCCCAAACAATTTGACCCGAAAACCTTTAACATTTTAAACGAATCAAGGTCATTTTGTACATAACAATATCAGTTAACCTTAAGACACTTTTGTACTAAATCAAATTTTATATAGGCGCATAACGATACACTAACATCAAACCAGATAACCACACCTTTTCCATTTATTCAAAATTAGATGATTACATACTTAATGCTGGTTCAGCAGCCACCCGACAACAAGACTTCCCCAAAAACGGCTACTTCCTTACATACATCAGTCATAATACTTATTCTCCTACCTTCAGACTAACCCTTAATAACCAAACACAAGACAAATAAAATACAAACCCCCACAACAATCATCTTCATCATCATACCTTCATACACACACACTTTGCTTTTCAGAACAGTAACCTCCTTCTCCAACAAACCTTTCTCAGCCTTCAGATCTTCATTCTTCAAGTTTAACGCTCTTTTCTAGCTCCATTAAAAACTAACTCATCAACATCTTCTTTCCATCCAAAATACTGGCAATCAACTCTTCCCTGATAATATACCATACATATTAAAAACTAAATACCTTCAAAACAACAAAAAAAAATATTCTGAAAAAAATTTCATATGAGCAAATAACAAACCGGCCAATAGGAACATGCATAGAACTGATGCCCTGGTCTAGATGACCCATTACCAGCTATCCTGAGGGCAGCAACGCGATCATGATGACAATAAACATTGCCATCAGTGCCTATCCGGAATATATTCACCTGTTGTCGTGTTCTTACCCTACAACCTGTGGAAGAACTCATCTTCCTCAATGAAGCTAATATGAAAGAGAAGAGTTTTATTGGTAAAGTTAATCTAAATAACACCCAAACCAGCAAAGAAAACGTATGGTTATATAGCTACATATAGGCTTTAAATACCCACTTGTGTACATGTCATTATTACTTTCTATACTACTTGCAAGTTAGTCAACAAATTATATATCTATTATCTTTATTATATCATACTCTTATAACAAAACTAATTATCATCCTTTATATTAACATACAAATGTTACCTGCAAAAACTTATATAACTGTACAGTTTTATCTAATTCAATACTTAAACACACTATTTACAATGTGTCATTATCAATACAGGTACTTAATACATGCGACCCTGACCGATCATTCAGAAACAATTGAGGCGACTTTCTTTGATAGAACTGTTGCTCAGCTGTTAGAAGTCTCTTGTGGCGAAATCATGCTGAAATCAGAAAAGGAGACTATAGTACATGGTATTAAGGACAGGGAGCTGCAACTTCAGATACAGGCTACACGTGACAAAAAAACGGGTGTTGCCCGATGTACAGTCACCACTGCTACCTTTGTTGACCAGCATAATCAACAAACGTCTCAGCCTACAGAACTTCCAGCCGCACCCATAACGCCTCACTCAAAAACTGGAAAACAAACCCTACAGTCACCTTTAACACCTCTGGCAAAAGCAGACACAGCGACAGCATCCAAATCAGATACCTCAACTAAGCGATCGCTGATAACGTCCCATAGTAAGTTCAGCAATAACAAACTTATTCTTTCTTAATCAATACTAATAAATTTCCTGATGTACAGCCTTTCAAGAAGAACCCAACAAGAAAAAACCGGCTACTGGTCCAGACACTTAGGAAATAACGCAGAAGATGATGTCAACACTTTTGTCATGACCAACTTTGTTGATATCTGTTGTTATCCAGCCTCATCGTTAGCAGGCTAAGTAGGATGTTATGTAACCAGCTTAATGTGTGTGTAGGATGTTATGTTAACTTAAGTAAATTAAGACCTTATGTCAACTATTACTATCTAAGTAGGTTAACTGTTTGTTTCGTTATGTTTCGTTAAACTTTAAACTATGCCTTTATGCTCCACCTAACGCATACAGATTACAAACGCACAACGTGCGTTATTGAATATACCTAGTTATATTTAAAATAACATGTCATTGTACGTGCTAGATAAACTTGCGTCTTATATAAATTGAATAAATGTAATATAATTTAATCGGTTAACACATATATCTTTAAAATATAAACTTTGATGTATTGTTTATCAATTATAACGTCTTCATTTATTTTATATTTATTGTTAGGTTAGAAAATAGTGTAAACAGGGTTGAATTAATTAAAAAATAGAATAAATAGTTTAGAAAAAATTTAAATAAATAAGAAAAAAAGGAAAAATTATGATTTAATATTTTTTATTTAATATGATAGAGAAATAAAAAAAATATTATTGTTATATATATTAAGAGAGGAAACATGAAAATTGTGATTTAATATTGCTATTTAATAGGAGAAAGAAGAGAAAATAAAAGTGAGCATGAAATTTTACTAAATAGTAAATATATATATATAAAGATAAAAATAAAAATAAAAATATTATTTAACATATTTGAAATTTTAAAATAATAGTTAATGATATAATAAATATTTTTATTTAAAATAATAATCTATAATTAAGTAAGAGATAGAAACGGGAAAACAAAGAATTAGGGCCCATATTTTTAGATTTTGTAACATACTTTTAAAGGAGTTAATTCATATAAATTCTAGTAAAACTCAACCACAACCTATTTCTGTAGATATGAGACAAATCATCTTAAAACACATTCTCGACAACATAAAACTTGGCAATTATCATGTCAACGAATTATCTTGTGACAACCGTCACTCTCATCTTTTAGCAAGTTGTCAATTGTAGTCCTTCGTGTATTTAAATGTTTCTATTTTAACCCCTGTAAGTGTTATCGTTTTCAAATTTAATAATAGATTAAACTCAACGTTTATCATTTGCACTTATTATGAATCGTGTCTACGTTTTTAACAAATCCGTATCTTGAAATGTTATTCGGAATGGATTTTATAGAAAATTTCAAGATTTATGAAGTTTAAAAACTTTTATGCTAAGTTATGTTAACTTAGTTAGCTTTTTATAAGAAAAAAAACTAACTAACTCATAATATAACTAACCTAAGTTAAAGTAGAGGGGCCATTTCTGCAAGGTTCCCAAAGTTTCAAATCCAAAAATATAGCCCGCCCCTGACTTCGTTTTTCCGGCCGGCGACAGGTAACTCCGGCGACATTTTTTATTTTTTTTTTATTTTTAATGACTTTTATCCACGTAAAACTGAAAAAGACGTTCCCTGCCCAACTCCTTCACAGGTCATGGCGGAACACGTCTTCCTCAGCGCAAATTTGACGTAAAAGCAATAAAGACGTTCCCCGCCCAGTCCTTACACAAGCCATGGCAGGACACGTCCACGCCAGCAAATTCCCAGAGCAACTAGAAGCATATGAGCTGTCATCCGCAACTCGATATTTTGAGTCTAGCGCTCCACCTTCTCTCCATCAGATAGCAGGAGAAGCCCTAGACTAGGGGGACTTGAAGGGATAGGGAGCCTAATCCAACGGGAGGAGGCGCCCCTATCCCCATAAACAGGATTCCTCGCGCCAGACTCCGGCGCCAGGACCCACCTGCGCGCTGCCAACATAACACGCAGCGCGCAAGCTTACCAGCTGATAAACAACGAACAACACCTGATAAGCGCGTACAATCACACGCGGTATCTTCCCTTATCACTTTTGGTACGAGGTACAGAAGATAACAAAAGGAAGATTCACAAGGATCTCTGACAGAGTACATGTCACACCCTCAAATTCCACGTGCGGGGTTTTACCGCGAGGCGCGTGACACACCAGGATCTCAGTCAACGATCACAATAAACATACAACAAACATGCATTCATATATATTTTTAAAACCAAAATATCATGCTTTGAGCCGTAAACCAGCAGCGGAAGCATTTCTTGTTTACAACCAAAAGACATATCATTGTTTACAAAACATTGTTTAATATGCTTCAAAATATTAGACGTTGTGCATGACTCCGTGCGCCTAGCCCATTGACTGCTACCTTAGCGACCTGAGAAAACATGCCAAAAATGTCAACATATAATGCTGGTGAGTTCACAGGTTTTCTTTTATAAAGTGTTGTTATAAGTTGTGAAGATCATATCCGTTACTACTAGGTTATAAGAACGTTAGCTAGACGTTAAGTGTTTGTTTACTACTGCGGTTGGGAACCCATTACTATACGTTTATAAGTTGTTGAAGCTTGCCCAGCAGTTTTGGCTATAACCGATGCCTCGGCGAGCCAGTAATAAGAGACAATATGCACCCGCCCGGCCCAGCCGTCGAGTGGGGTTTGTGAGGCCCAATAGATCTATCCACATTTCCCCCGTTGTGCATCCCCGCACATTCATGGTTTCCCCCCTGGGACTTTCCATAAAAGCCGCATAGTATTTGTAAAGTAACCATAGTATAACATGATCTTTAATAAGTAAGTAAGTAGCATGTTTCTCCCCCGAAAGTAAAATGGTAAAAGTGGGGCTGTGAAACTCACCTCGGATTGCGTTACTTGAAAACAGTTAAATAATTATGTTATGATAGCCCCAAATAGCGGCGACCTATCATAAGATGTGTATAAGTATCGGACTAATAACCCGCAGGTTAACTAGTCCCCGAATGTCCAGACCGTGACCATAAACGTTTGAAAACATCTTTAACTGTTAAACCGACCGTACCAGACAAGACCCGACATCCCATTGGTGACCCGACATCCCACGGGTTAGGTAAATACAAGACATCATGCATCACATGCAATTAAACATTCAATACGCGCAATAGTTCACCTAGTCTAGCATAATGTCCGATTAACGCATAAACAGGTCCGAACACGTGTTACTAAGTCATTGGGTGTATCCCGGGGTTCCTATCATGTTCCTAGGTGTCAAATCATGTTCCGGGATGTCAAAATGCGTTTACGACAGAAGTACACGCGATTAGGAAACCTTCATGCAATTAGGAAAAGTCAACTAGGGAGTAGGAGGGAGTATATTGGCGAGTAGGGCCTATTCGCCCCAAGCTTCAGGCGAGTAGGCTCCTATTCGCCCCAAGCCTGCTGATGTGCGTTTTCGCGCGTTAAACCCTCCAAATCAGATCCGAAACATGTAAAAACACCCAATATCAAAACTAAACTATTAACCAACCCTTTCCAAGCAAAAACCCCCAATTTATCTCTGCTCTAACGGGCTTGGTGCGATTATTTCCAAAAATGGCAAAATACTAGGTTTCATTAACTAACCTTATCTTTCCTTAAATGGAAACAATCAGATTTCATCTCCTACAAGTTGCAATTCATCATCTCTATGTTATATCAACATCCTAGCATGATTTCTAACCATAAACAAGCAATGAATCATATCATAACATCCTATTCTTCAAGAATTACCCAAATGGGTCAAAATGCATACTTGCACCTAAACACCATAACAAGAGCTTAAACTCATAGATAAGCATCCTAACAACACCTACACACCAGAAGTACAACAAATTCATGGAAACATTCATGTTATAATCACCAACAATCATCATATGCACAAATACTTCACATATAGCAAGTATTATGGTGTAGACTTGTTTTAGAACTCTTTTCAAAGGGTTTTAAAGACACAAACTTAGCAAAACAAGGTCTGGACTTTTGGGGAACCAAAACAACAACTTTACAAAGGTTAGAGATGAAGAACACACCTTGGATTTTATCAAAGAAAGGTGTGTAAGCTTGGAAATGGTGATTTTTGTAGCAAAACAAGTTCCAGAGGTGTTCTAGGGTGTGTGGGTGGCTTAGGATCAGTTAGGGTTGCTCTAAGGGTGTTTGGGGAGTCAAGGGTTCTATTTATAGGTGTTTTGACTCGTGCACAACCCTTCATGCGAGTAGCAGACCAGATTAGGCGAGTAGGGATCCTACTCGCCTCTATTCATGCGAGTAGGGCTCCTACTCGCCCCAGGCCCCCCTCTACTCGCCTCAGAAGTGGCGATTAGGAGCTCCCCAGACTCCTAATCGCCTATAGGGTGCTGGAATGGGTTTTTGGCGCGTTAAACACTATTTTAACACATATAAACACATATTCACATACCAACAAGTCACATAATGATTTCAAACATATAATGCATGATAACTAACACGTTTACATCCGTTCACCAATTCCCGGGACTCGAGACTCGTGTGCGCGTTAAACCCGGCGATTCTACAAATCACCAATCCTTGTACACATGGTCATGGACCGACTCCCGATGATCCCGCGGATCATGGTACCGACTCGACTGACCCCGTTAAGTACGTATTATACATGACTCGCTAAGGTAGACTTACTAGTTTGGTCAACGTTACTAACCTGAGTTTGCCGGGTGTCATAGTACGCGCCAATGAGAAGGTGACAGGTGGCAAGGGTGGTCCAACCACCACTGACAAGGATGGCAACATGACTATCCCCATGCTTCCACCATCATCAACAGTGACAGCAGACATCCCCTGCCGACGTCAGAGGCATGGTCAACGACTGTAGCAAGGACAGGGGCGCCGTCCGCCAATCAGAGCTCGCCATGTGTCTGCCTCGAGCAACAACCATGCTGCAGAATGACGTCATCCACAGTAACCTGGTTTTCCGCCATTTTTATGGGAAGCTTGGACTTGGGCTTTGACCAGGCCCAAGTAAGAATAACTTCTCATGGGCTTCTCTATTAAGACCATGAGTTCTCCTATAAATAAAGGAAGACATCTCCTTGCAAAAGGATCCAAAAATATTCATTGTAATCTAGCATTACTCTCTTGTAACTCTCTATACTCGTTTATTAATAAGATTCCGGCCAGTTACAGTGGACGTAGGTCATTATCCGACCGAACCACTTACATCTTGTGTCATTATTCATGTAACTCTCACACACACTCACACTTCTTATTCTCACCCGGGTTTAACCTAGAGGTTTGGGTAAAGGATTACTCTTGGCGAACGTAAGTATTAACCACACGGTGATTAGTGATAACCACCGTGATACTTATTATTTCTTCATTGGCACCATCCAACGGTTAGAACAGCTTTTTTTTCTTCATCTTTTAAACCCACCCATGGCTGAACCCAACCCTAACACTTCTGTCATCAACCAAACCGGGGAGATTGACACTCAGTCCCCGGAGAACCAAACCACACCGCACACTGTTGTCAAACAACCCACTTCACGACTCGAGCCATTTCTCGAATTCCATGACCTGGGCTCGGATGACAACAGTGGGGTCAGTTCAGAGGAGGATCCAGACCAGTGGATCCTCCGTCCGAATGCCAAGAGCGTTGCGATCTACCAGCGTAAACTCCTACAGCAGGCTAAAAAGAAGGGCAAAGCCCTCACTTATGATACCCCGTCAAAAAAGGGGTACAGAAAGAAAGACTCGGCCACTCACGGTGATGGTCGTAGCGGGGAGCTCGGCGGAGATGCCAGAGCTCGGGGCTACGCAAAATCACGTGACAAACTTGATGGCTACGAGTCATCTAGCAGGGATTCTGACCACAACGGAAAGAAACATAGTCACCGTTCACGTCACAACGACGAGGACGATGACTTGGTCAGGCCATTCAGGCCAAAAGCCTTCGTCGAAAAGTCAAAATTCATCGCTCGCATAGCGACAGCCAAAATCCCAAGGAAAGCTAAGCTTCCTAGTAGCATTGGTAGATACGATGGCCTGCGTGACCCTGATGACCATATGCATGACTTTGAGTGCGCAGGTATGTCGGTGGACTGGCCCATTCAGGTTTGGTGCCATTTGTTTGCCCAGACCTTAACAGGTGCAGCCAGGGTCTGGTTCGATAACCTCCCCGCGGGGAGCGTTAAGGACTTTGACGACCTCACCGAAAAATTCGGCAGTCATTTCTCACACTTGCGCAAACACAAAAAAGATAAGGCGCATATTCTGTTGTGCCGCCGATATGATCATGAGTCCATCGAGGATTTCATCATTCGATTCAACAAGGAAGCCTTGCAAATAGGCTGTGGGGAGGAACTTACACGGGCAGCGTTCATACACAATGTGCGCAGCCCAGAGCTCATTAAGTGCCTCACAGGAAAAGATGTCATTCCGGAGTCCTGGGTTGAACTCATCCACTCCACAAAAATATATGCCTCCTCCGAGAAATCCTTCAACCAGATGCACGGCTTCCAACCGCAACACCATAATAATAATAATAATAATAATAAACACAAAAACAAATCTGTTTGGAGCCGCATCTCGGGCACCGCCGACGAGGGAAACTATTCCCCCGTAGGCGATGCCCGCCAACTCATTAATACAAAACAATCACGGGACCAACGTGGACACTCCAAGAAAAAACACGATTGGACCCCGCTGACAAAGACACCATCTCAAGTCCTGAAAACTGAGCAGGTCACGTTGAAGGAACCTAATCCACTGGGGAAACGAAGGAACGTGGACCGAAGCAAGTTCTGTGAGTACCACAATGACTTCGGTCACCTCACAGACAACTGTTACAGCTTGAAGATGGAGATTGAGGCCGCGCTGAAGTCGGGTCAGCTCGGTCACTTAGTAAAGAATGTACACTGCACTGGCAAAGGTCAAGCAGGTCATGAAAATCAGGCGGAGGGGTCACGGAAGAAGATCCGAGACCTCAATACTCATGCCGCCACATTGATCCCTCGTCACCATTGCAGTATGACAAGGAGAGGCAAAAACACGCACCACGGGAAGCGCACCCGTGCACAACCACTCGACGATTCATGGAAAGAGGCCGACGTCCTCATGCCAAAGCTCAGGGGTGGCGCTTCCTCCACTGCCCCTCTTGTCATAACTGCCGTCTTTGGGCATTACCGCACGCGGTACATGTTCCTGGACGGCGGCAGCAGCACAGATATCATGTATGAGCAATGTTTTCAACAATTGGATGAAGAAGACAAAGCAAAGCTTGTACCAGTCAATGAACCAATCTCAGGTTTCATTCATGAGACCATCATGCCGCGGGGCATGCTCTCCCTGCCAGTCACGTGGTCCGATGGCACCCACGAACGCACGAAGATATGCGACTTCATGGTCTTGCCAGCCACCTCCAATCACGATATCCTCTTGGGCCGGAAAGGCATCGCGTGCTTTAACGCCAATGCTTCAACGGTGCACGCGATGGTCGGTTTTCCAACTAAGACAGGCATCGCCTTCATCAGAGCCAACAAAGACTACCACACCACCGAAACCGCCAAACCTCCAAAAATGGTCAAGACAAACGCCCGCACCGAGCCGGAAATATGGGTGCTCAACCCTAAATTTCCAGAGCAGACGGTGGTCATTGGCCATGAAATCTCCGAGACCATACGCAATCATTTGAAGCAGCTCTTAATCAGCAATATAGATGTCTTCGCGTGGCAACTGGCAGACATGGTCGGTGTCCCCCGCGAAATAGCGGAACATACACTCAATGTCTATCGCTCCGTAGAACCAATAGTACAAAAGAAGCGCAGTATGGGCCCGGAGAAAACAAAGGCCATGAACGAACAAGTCACCGAGATGCTCAACGCGGGCATCCTCCGCCCAATCAGATACCAAACGTGGGTGGCTAACCCTGTCATGGTCGCCAAAGCTAATGGAGGGTGGCGCATGTGCGTGGATTACAAAGATATCAACAAGGCGTGTCCAAAGGATTGCTATCCTTTGCCAGAAATCGATCTAAAGGTGGACTCTCTCGCCCCTTATCGGTTCAAGTGTTTCTTAGACGCATACAAGGGGTACCACCAGATCCAGATGGCCAAGGAAGACGAAGACAAGACAGCGTTCCGCACGGACGCGGGCATCTTCTGTTACACCAAGATGCCCTTCGGCCTGAAAAACGCGGGCGCCACATACCAGCGCCTAATGGACACGGCCTTCATCAATGAAATCTGCGTACGACTTGAAGTATACATCGACGACCTTGTAATCAAAAGCAAGGAAGTAAGTGACATGCTTCGGGACATCCAGCAAACGTTCAATCAACTACGTAAAGTGCGCATGAAATTGAACCCGAGCAAATGTTCATTCGGGATGGAAGAGGGCAAATTTCTGGGCGTCATTGTAACGCGGGATGGCTTCCGCGCCAACCCAGAAAAAGTACAAGCCATCGAAAGAATGCCATCACCCGCTTCCGTCAAAGAGGTACAAACACTGATGGGCCGCCTTGTCGCCCTCAACCGATTCTTGTCCAATTACGCTTCAAAGTCGTTCCCATTCGTGGACACTTTGAAGAACTGTTTGAAGAAAAGTAACTTCCGCTGGACCCCAGAGGCGGAATCGGCATTCCAGGCAATGAAACAATGCCTAATGAACCTTCCGACACTAACAGGGCCTCTTCCTAAAGAACCGCTCACACTCTACTTATCCGTCACAGAGCGGGCAATAGGCGCGGTTCTAATGGTTGACCGCAAAGGCGTGCAAACACCAATTTACTACATCAGCCGCACGCTGTTAGATGCGGAAACAAGATACACAATCATGGAAAAGCTGGTTCTCGCCCTTGTCCATGCATCCCGAAGACTGCGCAGGTACTTCCAAGGCCATCCGATAAACGTCCTCACGGACTACCGGATAAATGACATACTAGCCAAACCCGAACTATCGGGTCGCCTGGCAAAATGGGTTATCAAGCTGGGGGAACATACGATCAATTACAAACCCCAGCCCGCGATTAAAGGCCAAGTCCTCGCGGACTTCGTCACGGAAATACCTGCGGACAAAGTCCAAGAATGCCAAGCGGAAGAATCACCCGCACCAGCACATGACCCGGCGCAAAAGTGGTCCCTATACCCAGACGGGGCTTCCAATGACGATGGCGCCGGCGCGTGGTTACGCCTCATCAGCCCAGATAAACACGAGTTCACATACGCCATCCGCCTTGACTTCAAAAGCACAAACAACGAGGCGGAATACGTAGCGTTGCTGGCAGGCCTCCGCATTGCGGAAAAAATGGGGGCCAGGCACGTGGAGGCACACGTGGACTCATTACTTGTCGCGCGACAGATCAACGGATCCTACGATGCAAAGGATGAAATCATGGCCTTATACCTGGAGCAAGCCAAGCAACTCATGCGACGGTTCGACTCATGCACGGTCGAACACATCCGGCGCAGTGAAAACAAGCAAGCCGATGCGCTGAGTAAAATGGCATCCACGGTCTTTGAACATATGGCCAAGGAAGTCCGAATTAAGGTCCTAGACAAACCATCTGTCCCACCGCGACAAGTCAACGTCATCCAAACAGGCAACGCGTCCTGGATGACCCCAATCAAAGCCGTCTTATCCTCCGGCACCCTGCCTGACGACAAGTCATAGGCCCGATTCGGCCTGCCAATGCAACTGGTAAGCGACAACGGAACACAATCTGAAGACCAATCCCTCCAGGAATGGTTGGCTCAAATGGGTGTTAAACAAATTTTCACATCGGTCGCGCACCCGCAGGGAAATGGTCAAGTGGAAAGGGCCAACCGCACAATAGTAGAAGGCATCAAAGCACGACTCGGAACCAAAAGAACCAGGTGGGTAGAAGAAATCCCTCATGTTTTATGGGCCTACCGCACCCTCACAAAAACCAGCAATGGTGAAACGCCATTCAGCCTGACATACGGTACCGAGGCGGTCATCCCTGCCGAAATAGGCTGCCCTTCCGAAAGAGTGTTAATGGCCAAAGCAAGAGACAATGACAAAGAACTCCGTTTGAACCTTGACTTACTAGAATAGCGCCGCGATCTTGCTGCAAACAAAGAAGCCAAGTACAAGACACAGTTAGAGCGCTACTACAACAAACGCGTCAAAGAATCCGCATTCAAGATCGGAGACTACGTTTTCCGCAATAACGAGGCTTCCAACGCCGAAAAAGCCGGAAAACTAGCTCCTACTTGGGAAGGCCCATACAAAATACAAGAAGTACTTGGCAAAGGCGCTTATGCGCTAGAAAGGCTAGATGGCACACCCATCCCGCGATCTTGGAATGGCGCGCAACTGCGACGTTGTTATCTGTAAAACGGCTACACATGCCGTCCTTATCAATGAAAAATGCTTTCCTATATCTGTATTTCTACTTGTTTTTTCCGCGCCAGGGTCTTCAAGACTTGGACAAAACCATCATCGGACCAATACTGCTGATTGTCAAAACCATGCAAGTCTTCAAGACGCGCCTTGAGCGCGTCGGACTTGCACAAACTGGCGCACAGCACAACACTCTATGGTCTTCAAGACAGGTTTACTTGCCGGGCCTAACGGACGCGCAAAACGTGTATACGTGGAAAGCCTTTGTCTTCTATACTTGTAAAACACAAGTCGGACAATAGGAACGCACACTACACAAAAGCGAAGTCAATGGTCTTCTAGGCAAGGCCATCACGCGCCCAACTCGGACTCTGGCACAAGTCGCGTCTCGCTACAGTCTTCAAGGCAAAAGTACATTTACACTTAGACGCCGGACTATCTAGCCAGACACGTGCCCTAACTTCTACTTACACACCGGGTGACGACTTGGTTAAATAAGTGCACAGAAGTTAGAGTGAGAAAGCTAACACGATATAACAAACCACAAAATTTTTCATTAATGTAAGGGAATTAAAAACCCTTTCATATCTACAAATAATTACAAGTTATTAAACATGAAGACGCCTTTTCCTCGGGCAAAGTAGAGGGACCCTCGCCAGAAGCCTTCTGGCGCATCTCCTCTTGACGCTTCTGCTCCGCCTCCCGCGCCAGCTCGTCGGATCTCTCTATAAAATACTTAAGGGCAGCAGGAGGGTCCGCATTACGATTGCAGTCAGCAATCACTTGAAGGATAGGGAAGTCAACCTTCTCAAACTTGACCAGCTCCGCTTCATACTCCTCCTTCAAGGGCTTCCCATAATGCTCCGCGACGTCAAGGCGCCCATTATTTTGAGCCGCCAAAAAACCATCCTCGTAGCCCTCCCCATACCCATAAGCTTGGGCGCTGGCAGCTATAGCAGCAACTTGGTCGCCCAACTTGGGCTCCTACCAAAACCTCTTAAAGACCTAAGAGAAAACAAACAGTTAGCAAATCAATGAAAAAGGCAAGATCAACAATAAAAAGAGCATAAAGACTTACCCCAGTCATTCCGTCAGTCATCAGCCAGCGGATGGAATTTTGCATTTGGGTCTGGGCAGCGACCGCTTCCTCCAACAATTCCTGGGCCGCCTCACACTCCTTGGCGGCCGCAGTACGAGCTTGCTCCGAATAGTCAAGGTCTTGCTCCAAATCCTCTTTGGCATGAAGGATTTGGACCCTCTCCTGCTCCAGAAAGGAGACGCGCTCAGTAGCCTTGATGAGCTCAGCATCTTTAGATTCCAGCTCTATGCGCTTCTCCACATACTTAGCAGTCCTCTCGGAGAGGGCCTTGCTCTTCTCCTCCAACTTCCGGGTCGCCATCCGCCTTTCCTCCTGCGCTTCGGCCAGCGTCTCTCTCAAGCGCATCGTCTCTGCATTAGTTTTCTTGCAAGACTCTGACCACCTGTGCCTCTCCGCCGCCGCGTCCTCTTCAAGTTTAAGGGCCTTAGCTTCGGCCTCATGGGCGCGGCGACGGTACTTGGAGATTTCAGCCTTGAAGGCAGCCTCTTTTTCAGCAAGGCCTGCCTTCTCCGCCTCCAAGCGTTCAATGTCGCGCCACACTGCCACATCTCGGCGGCGCAGCGAGTCCATCATAGATAGTTGAGTCGCCTGATTTACACATAGAGCAGACATAAGGTCAGAACGACTCAACATATCCTGGTGAGTGCGCTCATAGGGAGGCACCACCTCTCTTACAAACTCCTCCGCGGCCAGGGAGTTGGAGAATAACGTATTCTCCCTGACCGCCCAGCGAGGGCGCCAGATGGCGTCACCACCAGTCCAGCAAGAACCATCATATGTCCCTGATGGTTCCCTGCTGCCAACCCTAGAAGACTCGCGCCGTGTTTGGCGCGAGCCCTCCCAAGTACCAGCAGCGCCCGCCCCCAGGAGCGCCCTCTCAAACCCATCAACCTCATGGGCCACTCCTTGGGCTTCAACCTCGGAGCGCTCCTTCGCCCCCCGGTCCTTCAACTGGCGGGCCTTCTCCTCCAAGAACTGTTGCTCTTGGAGACGAAGACGCTCCGCCTCCGCCCGCTTTTCTGCCTCAGCCCTTTGTTTAGCTTCATTGGCAGCAGCTATCTTCTCAGCCTCGGCCCTCCGAAGGGCTTCATTGGCTGCCTCCTGCTTTTGAACCTCCTCCTTCTCCCTCCAAAGCCTCTCCTCTTCAATCCTAGCCACCTCTGCAGATGGAGACGTAGGAGGAGGAGTAGGAATGATCTTGGGCGCAACTGAAAACAGAAGGCAAAACATGTTAAGGGAAAGACAAAAACAAAAGACTTAGAAAAGCAACAAAGCAATACTTACTAGGAGCCTTCTTCTTGATCCGCTTCTGGAACAGAGGCTGACGAGTAGGGGCAGCGCCAATACCCACAGAAAACACCGGCGCAACCCCGTCTTGCGCCCCACCACCGGCGGAAGGGGACTTCCCCTTACTAACATCCTCAAGGGCTGCCTTGGGGGCAGTAACTGTGTCAGAGGGTGGGATAACACCCTCACCACCAGTAGGCATAGTGGGCGCATCCTTCGAAGTAGCAGCGCTACTGGCAGTGGCGCCGGTGGGACGTTTCTTCCTCTTCTGCAGTTTAGAGGAATAATCTTCATCCTCATCCTCGGATGCGGGCCCGTCTCTTCTGCGACGGCACCCCTTGACGACCTCTCCCACTGAAATGGAAGAATCCGAGTCAGAAAGAGAAACACCCTTTACGGGATACTTATGTCTCTGCGAACGTCCACGCCCCGCAGACGCCTTCACGGGCTGAACCATCTCTACTGAAGAGTCAGTAGAGTCATCTCCAAAAATACTAGTGAGCAAAGGGTCACAAGACTCACCAGTAGTGTAATAAGGCTGCGGCACGCTAACAAGGTCCGGGTAGTAGAAGCGGTCAACGAATTCCTCCAAGCAGGAAACTTGACCCTCCGCTAATGGCCTCCACTTGATGCCCTTCTCCTCGCGGGCAGCATAAAATTGGAACTTGCTCACACCTACAACAGCAAACAGTTAGAAAAAATATTACACCAAAGTCTGAAAAAAAAAAAAGAAATTACTTACCCTCTGGAGCAATGTAGGGCTCCTTGCCAGTGCGAATCCCGAGCCGGCTCATCCTCAGAAGGAAAAAGATACCCTCCGTCAAATTCTTGAACTCCAACTTGGTAGCGTTGGAGGTGAGGGTGATGAACCAGGACTGCTGCTTGTAATCTTTGGGCACAGCCATATCCGCCACGCGCTACCCATCCCCAATCACCTTCCAGGGCAGACGCACGGGGATAACACCCCTCTTCACGAAGAAAAACTTCTCCTTCGCCTAATGCAAAGAATTGGGGTTATGGGTGGCCATCGGCGTCACCCTCGGGCGTGGCCTGAATGAGAACCACATCTCATCGCGCGCCAAAAAATAGAACACGTTGAACCTCTCAACAGTAGGTTCAATATCCAAAGCGCGGCAGGAGGCCTCAAAATGTACCAACCTCAGAAGCTCGAAGGCGGTTAGTTGTGTAGGCCCAACGCCATACTCCACCAGTGTGTCAATCTGGAAGCGGGTGCATGGCAGGCGAAACCCACACTTAGTGAAGTGGGCTTCATACAGGGCAAGCCGACCACTCCCTGCGGTGAGGACAGTGTCTGTCGGAGACGGCAGGGTGGGCTCCCACTCCGGCAAGATATCATACATCTTGCAAAACTGGTCAAAGGACTCCTAACTCCAAGCACAATATGTGTTGGTCATCAGTTTCCTTTCCTTTATCTTCCCTTGTTCAACGGTGACCTCCTCCTCCACCGCCGGTTCCTTCCTAGGACCCTCACCGGAAGGAGATTGACTCACAGACAAGTCAGACATATTGAGTAAGAAAAATGAAAGGTTATCGGAATCTGGAAAAGTGATCGGAAAACTTGAAGATCCACCGGAATCTTCAAGAGAAACTTTAAAGATCAGAGAAACCTTGACAGAAAAAGGAGGAAAATGGGATAATAACAAGAACTGGGCAAGAAAGAAGTTAAAACTTTGAAGTTTCAACAATGACTCTTCAAGATCAGTAAGATCTTTGAAGATTAAACGGAAACTTCAAATGGTATTCGCCGGAAAATGGAGAGAAAAAGTAGAGAATATGAAGGAAATAATGAACATGTAACCGTTCAATGGCATTTGCATGACCATTATATACTCACCGCATTTATGGCAGTAGGACCCACATGGAAGAAGCAACCGTCACACATTTTCAAAATGGAGAGCCAGGATGACGACACGTGTCACATGCGCCATCAAACGGCTAAGATCAACACGGGGAAACGATCCAGCCCACCACTCGTCGGATGATTGACACGTGTCAGCAGATGTCATTACTTTAAAAGCTGTCAAGCGCGTGGACGCTCACGCGTCTGACAAAACCCACGTGCTATACGACACGTGGCACAATCACATCCACTGAGACACCAAGTGGGGCGCGTGACGGCACACGCGCCTGACACCAGACGAAAGGTTGGTAACTGCACCCCAATGATGTGACAACCAACACTTAGCACAGCAGACGAGGACCTGACACGTCAGCAACCCTTAAGCTTCCATCAGAAGGAACTGATCATTCGACTTCCAGGCGCATTAACTCCAATTTATGAGAGACAAATTGAATGCCAATGATTTCAAATTTATTACAACTTCAGGCCCGCATTAATCACCGGCAAGCATTCAATTCCATGGCGTAAATTTGACGTAAAACTAAAAAAGACGTTCCCCGCCCAACTCCTTCACAGGTCATGGCGGAACACGTCTTCCTCAGCGCAAATTTGACGTAAAACTGAAAAAGACGTTCCCCGCCCAACTCCTTCACAGGTCATGGCGGAACACGTCTTCCTCAGCGCAAATTTGACGTAAAACTGAAAAAGACGTTCCCCGCCCAACTCCTTCACAGGTCATGGCGGAACACGTCTTCCTCAGCGCAAATTTGACGTAAAAGCAATAAAGACGTTCCCCGCCCAGTCCTTACACAAGCCATGGCGGGACACGTCCACGCCAGCAAATTCCCAGAGCAACCAGAAGCAGATGAGCTGTCATCCGCGGCTTGATATTTTGAGTCTAGCGCTCCACCTTCTCTCCATCAGAGAGTAGGAGAAGCCCTAGACTAGGGGGACTTGAAGGGATAGGGAGCCTAATCCAAGGGGAGGAGGCGCCCCTATCCCCATAAACAGGATTCCTTGCTCCAGACTCCGGCGCCAGGACCCACCTGCGCGCTGCCAACATAACACGCAACGCAGCGCGCAAGCTTACCAGCTGATAAACAACGAACAACACCTGATAAGCGCGTACAATCACACGCGGTATCTTCCCTTATCACTTTTGGTACGAGGTACAGAAGATAACAAAAGGAAGATTCACAAGGATCTCTGACAGAGTACGCGCCAATGAGAAGGTGACAGGTGGCAAGGGTGGTCCAACCACCACTGACATGGACGGCAACATGACTGTCCCCATGCTTCCACCATCATCAACAGTGACAGCAGACATCCCCTGCCGACGTCAGAGGCATGGTCAACGACTCTAGCAAGGACAGGAGCGTCGTCCGCCAATCAGAGCTCGCCACGTGTCTGCCTCGAGCAACAACCATGCTGCAGAATGACGTCATCCACAGTAACCTGGTTTTCCTGCCATTTTTATGGGAAGCTTGGACTTGGGCTTCTCTATTAAAACCATGAGTTCTCCTATAAATAAAGGAAGACATCTCCTTGCAAAAGGATCCGAAAATATTCATTGTAATCTAGAATTACTCTCTTGTAACTCTCTCTACTCGTTTATTAATAAGATTCCGGCCAGTTACAGTGGACGTAGGTCATTATCCGACCGAACCACTTATATCTTGTGTCTTTATTCATGTAACTCTCACACACACTCACACTTCTTATTCTCACCCGGGTTTAACCTAGAGGTTTGGGTATAGGATTACTCTTGGCGAACGTAAGTATTAACCACACGGTGATTAGTGATAACCACCGTGATACTTATTGTTTCTTCATATAGTGAAATGGTTCTTGGAACATAAGATGGAACCATAGACCATGGTTTAAGTCCCTTGGTCTGCTCCTTATTTTTTTTCTTTTTTTTTTTTTGAAAGCTTCATTCCAGAATTTTACTTTATATTTATATCATTTATAATATATATAACTTAAAGTATTTATAATAAATTCATTTTTTTATCCAAATATTATAAAAATTTTGGTGTAGTATCTTCACACCTCATAGAAAATTATCACATTTTTATTTTCTGGAAAATACATTATTTTCGTATTTTTCTTGATTTAAATTGTTTTAATCATAAATAATTGATTAAAAATTCGTTTTTAATGATTTTAATCTCAAACTTTTTGGAAAATTATTTCTTAATATCAAGAACTAATATAAAAATTATTTATCAATAAAACTTTTATTTTCATTGAGTTTATAATTATAATCATCTAAACTGATTTAAATTCATTAAATCGGTTTTAAATGCAAATAAATTGAGAAAATTTATGAAAATTTATTCTAAGTATTTTTCATCAGAATGTTTTCATTTTTCTTAAAATTATAATTTTTTGAGTCATATATTTTATTTTTGTTGTATTTATGCTTATTTAAATACAATAATCATTATACTTCAAATCAGATTTATTAATTTAATTCTTTTGTCCAAAATAATTTCAATTACTTTTTATCTAAATATTCAAATTGTAATAATTATATTACCTAAACTACATTTACACAGCTTTGACATATTATTTTTGATAGACAACTTTTATATTAATTCGATTTATTATAATAACTCTAATTCCCCAAATCGACGTATCGAACCCTAATGCCTTAGAACCCAAGATACCTTAGACTTTTTAGACATTTCATTTATTAGTATGCTTATACATTATAGGTAGAATTCTTCTGAATTCCCATTTCTTAACTCACGTCAGCTTAAGTTGGATTTTGATCGCTTTCGCAAACTGAGAGTATATCTTTCCTCGTTTTCATGTTTTACACTTTTGGGGTGACTCATGTACGCTTATTATTTCACTCACTTAATAATGTTTTATTCTATATTCGCAATCACAATTCTTGTATGTGTTTTACTTGTTGATCGCTGATAGTGTGTACTTATGACCTTAATCACTAACCCGGTGTAGGCCTAGCATGGCATTAAATAGTACTATGGTATATAGCCCTTGTTGACTTACATGTTCGAGTTAAGTCCTTGGTTATTGTTATGTGTAAACTACATTGTGTTGTCGCCTACTATATATAATGATACTTATGAGCGAATACTATATATATGATTCTTGATTCTTTAAGGTTTGATTTTGGGTGGCATATGTACACAGCTTAAACACTAAATTGTAGACAGTGTAACACGTGAATTGCAAAACTCTTTTTCTACTATATGTATTCAAACAGGGTATGCTCACCAATACATTTTGTTTTGACATATACTATTTTTGTACATGTTTCAGGTTATTTATGAGATGACTTTTAAGCTTTTGAAATTCTACTTAGATTTTGGATTCATTGTATTTCAGTTAGTTGGCATTGAGAATCGTTGTATTTCATTTCAATGTAATAAACTATTTAATCAATATATTAATATTTACACTTTTAGTCCATGAGCTATTGAACAATCGTCACTAAGTGACACCTCGATGTTTCCGCCATCAATCAATGTGTTACATAACTCCCCCATTACTAACTTAATTTTCCTCGTACCCAACTCCGAATTTGCTAGCACAATCAAACCCAATACATTGTAATCAAATACGTCACGTCATCATACAAAACGATATCGATCATTTGATATGAAATTTGGTGAAATGAAAGGAATCTTTGTTGGTGTGTTAGGTTCTTTACGGGATGGTTAATGTATTATTTTACCAAAAACCTAGCTTGATCCTAAGTCTAGATTCTAATACACGAAAAAGTTAACAGTGAATAACTATTAGGAAAGCGAACTCCAGCTAACTTCTTTGGTTTTTGTAAAATTTTGGTGGCCGTTCAAAAATATTAGGAAAGAGATAACTTACAAATAATAAAAAAGTGACGGTGTAAGCTTGTTAAAGATCATACAACCTGGACATTTTATCTCCGAATCAATTAGAACTGGTAACATTATCAAGATTCATAAGATTAGAAAACTATGCATTTAGAACCACATGATTCAGAGTCATCTAGATTCCATAATTTCACAAACTTATAGCCGGACTTCTATGATAAAATTGATCAAGTCAGATATCATACGATTAATGAACTTGAAAGACTTAATGTATCCTTCTTAAGCTTAAAAAATTATTATTATTATTATTATTATTATTATTATTATTATTATTATTATTATTATTATTATTATTATTATTATTATTAATTGTCAATTTAGTCCTGAGGTTTGTCAAAAATTGACACTTTCATCCAAATCTTTTTTTTGTCAATTTAGTCCATGTGGTTTCATTTTTGTCATTTTAGTCCCTAAGGTTTATTATTATTATTGTTATTATTATTATTATTATTATTATTATTATTATAATTAATTGCCAATTTAGTCCCTGAGATTTGTCAAAAATTGTCAATTTCATCCAAATATTTTTTTGTCAATTTAGTCCCTGTAGTTTCATTTTTTTGTCATTTTAGTCCCTAAGGTTTATTATTATTATTATTATTATTATTATTATTATTATTATTATTATTATTATTATTATTATTATTATTATTATTATTATTATTATTATTATTATTATTATTATTATTGGAAAATTTGATTCCTGACAACAGTATATGGACAAGAATACCATTATCTTTTTCATCTATTGTCTAATATACTTAGAATAAGTTTATATATTTACATAAAGATTTTTTAAAAAGACAAAAATAAATCTTATATATATAATTTGAGATCAAAATGTAGTCTTAACATCAATGAAAATCAAATTCTAAACCCAAAATAGAACCAAAGAAATCAAATCCATTACTTCAAATTTAAGCATCAATCCAAATACATTTAATTTGGCATCCCCAACTGAAAGTTACATCTTCTCGGATACATATGAAGTATACTTTACAATTAAAACCTTATAAATATCTGAAAACGTCTATATCTAACCTATCTTGTAATACATTTTTCAAAAACCTCTTAAAATTTAAGTTTTATTGTCCTCAAAAAATAATTAACAAATACATTGTGTGTTGTACTCTAAGAAATTATCTTAGAGTACAACACACAATACATATGTTAACTACTTTTTAAGGGCAAATATGTCTTTTATACAATACTTACACATTTTTCTTCTCAACTTTACTCAACTTTTTTTTATTTAAATAAAAACTACACATAACATTTTTAGATTTAAAATTAAACATTACATTTAAAATAAAAAAAAAAAACCTTACATCTAAAAAACATAAATTTAAAACACATAAACTAAAATTTAAATAGCATTTGTCACGACGACAAGTATTCTTACTCCATTCAGTACTCGATAGCGTAATCCACTTGACTCAATTGTATGGCAACTTTTTCGGAGCCCATTGGGTCTTGAAGCATGTTGACTATAAACATCGCCTCAAACCTTATGCTCTTTGTTTTGATGTCTCTAAACTAGTAACTAAGCTCATCAATATTGCGGTTTGTGTGACCGCCCACGAGAATCTGGAATTCCAAAAGGACTTGACCCCAAAAAGGGACTGAAGAAATCTTACCTGTGACTCTAGTGTGGATGACTACATTTAGCCACCCTAATGTTAGGGCTAGCTCGTGTACTTCGGTCCACACGTTAAGTCTCCTACGGTTCACCATTTTGTTTGATTGTGGTTTGGGTATAGAATAAAATTGTGGGGTAAAATGTGATTTTGTGTAATTTATAAAATAACCATTAGGGGGCCAACGGTAATAAATAATCATCGTGGCCGTTGACAAATCATGAAAGGTCACATCATACTCTCTATTTGCCCCACGTCGATGGAAACTCTCCTCTAATGTGCCGAACGCCCTCCTCCATGTTGGCCACAGTGTAGTAGGTGGGTGTGAAAGGGCTTCACGACCCATTTCCACGCCACCACACCATGTCGCCTTAGGTGAATTTTCACCCAAACTGATGATTTCAAGTTTCAAGAAGACATTTCATGATTTGTTACATACTATACGTACTAAAATTCAGTTTTTCGTTCAATGTTATTTTTTTTCATTTTATTATTTTTTTTGTTTTTACGTGTTTTTCGGGTATTGGTTGTCACTAGTGGTGATGTGACATTAGTGCTACTTGTCACGGTTTTGCACTCTAACGTCATAATGCGGGGGCTTAAAACTAGTTTATATAAAATTTACAGCTTGTACCTAATGCTTAGTGGGTGTTTTGTGCTTCCTTCCTGTTGTATACAGCTTTGTGATGTTATATATTTCTATGATATTTAAAAGCCCTTTGATTATGCATTTTGGTTTGTACATCATGCTTTTTAATTTTTATCTTACTTTTTTTTAAACCTAAGAATTTTCATATTGTACGTTTAAACCCAACACTTTTTTCACTATCAACTTTGGTCTCATATATTTTTTATCTTTTATAAATTTTTAATTTTACGTTTTGGTTTAATTTTTTTGAGTTATCACGCCGCAACGTGCGCATGTGGTTTAACTTTATTTACCTCTAACTTTTCCCGTTTAACAAATGCATTATGTTTTATATTTCAGTCTAATTTTTGCGCATTATCATGTCGCAACGAGTGTGCATGATTCAACGTTTTTACGTCTATATTTCGTTCGGTTTTATTATTTTTTTTTTGTTTATTTTCTTCTACCAGCTTTTCCGGTGTTGGTGGTCATTGGCAAGGTGTGGCATCGATGCTACTTGACGCGGTTTTACACCCTCGACGCAACGCGTGCAGACGTGTAGGAAAATATTTTTTTAATGACGCAAAATGGATTTTAATAATCTTACCTTTTTTTGGTTGGCCGATAATAATGTCACACCCTCAAATTCCACATGCGGAGTTTTACCGCGAGGCGCGTGACACACCAGGATCTCAGTCAACGATCACAATAAACATACAACAAACATGCATTCATGTATATTTTTGAAACCAAAATATCATGCTTTGAGCCGTAAACCAGCAGCGGAAGCATTTCTTGTTTACAACCAAAAGACATATCATAGTTTACAAAACATTGTTTAATATGTTTCAAAATATTAGACGCTGTGCATGACTTCGTGCGCCTAGCCCATTGACTGCTACCTTAGCGACCGGAGAAAATATGCCAAAATGTCAACATATAATGCTGGTGAGTTCACAGGTTTTCTTTTATAAAATTGTTGTTACAAGTTTGGAAAGATCATATCTGTTACTACTAGGTTATAAGAACGTTAGTTAGACGTTAAGTGTTTGTTTACTACTATGGTTGGGAACCCATTACTATACGTGTGTAAGTTGTTGAAGCTTGCGACGTTTTGGCTATAACCGATGCCTCGGCGAGCCAGTAATAAGAGACAATATGCACCCACCCGGCCCAGCCGTCGAGTGGGGTTTGTGAGGCCCAATAGATCTATCCACATTTCCCCCGTTGTGCGTCCCCGCACATTCATGGTTTCCCCCTGGGACTTTCCATAAAAGCCGTATAGTATAATAAAGTAACCATAGTATAACATGACCTTTAGTAAGTAAGTATGTAGCATGTTTCTCCCCCGAAAGTAAAACAGTAAAAGTGGGGCTGTGACACTCACCTTAGATTGTGTTTCTTGAAAACAGTTAAGTAATTATGCTATGATAGCCCCAAATAGCGGCGACCTATCATAAGATGTGTATAAGTATCCGGACTAATAACCCGTAGGTTAACTAGTCCCCGAATGTCCAGACCATAACCATAAACGTTTGAAAACACCTTTGACCGTTAAACCGACCGTACAAGACAAGACCCGACATCCCATTAGTGACCCGACATCCCACGTGTTAGACAAATACAAGACATCATGCAACATATGCAATTAAACACTTAATACACGCAAGGGTTCACCTAATCTAGCATAATGTCCAATTAACGCATAAACAGGTCCGAACACGTGTTACTAAGCCATTGGGTGTATCCTGTAACAGTTCGTATTTTTAAATCATGTACGTTTGATAATTAATCAATAAAACGCCACATTATACTCTTCTAGCATGTTCTAAAAATGTTTCGTGACGATTTTGGACACGTATAATCATGTCACATACATAAAATAACTTTATAGCTATGAATTAATTTCCAAAAAAATAGATTTTGGACCGGGACTCGAACCCGCGTCCCAAACCGGTCCGAATCACTCACACGTCTTAACCAGCTGGTCTACTGCTTGTTTTGGTAATAACAATCAGGTTCATATACATTTATAACATGCTTAAACATGCAGTTGACTTATGAAAAGTCAAATGCGATTCAAAGTTTCCAATTCTTGCATCAATCCACGTTTTAATCCTGATATGGTAAACAAGGATTGATTGACAGGTCAATCCGCATATTATACACGCCAATCAGTAATCAAAACCTTCCTAATCGAAGCCAAATCACGCGTTTATGTTTTAAACTCGAGTCAAACCTTCCAATTCAATCATATGTATGTTGCACTATAAATTGAAGCCTGCTCTAGAGCCTAAATGTGCCGAACACACTTTCCCAACCCTCAAAACTCTCTGCTAATCTCTCTAATTCGTGAAAATCAAGCCCGTTGACTTTCTGCTTTGACTCGTCAATCAACATCGATTTCAATTTGTAAGTCTAAAATTTTTGTTTGGTTATGTTAATCGGCCCTATGTCAGCATTAACCCCATGAATAATCGGGTTATTGTTCGTTAATTTTGATTATTAAGAATTCTAGGGTTCATGCGATTTCAAATTGGGGATAAACAACGTGCAGACACAGTTATATATTTTAAACGAATGGAAATCTATCACCAACTGATCGGTGGATCAGTTGGTATCTAGCTTGTGTCTAATACGTGGGGAACCGGCCTCAGGCCTGGGTTCGAACCTCGTCCCATCCTTTTCTTTTCTTTTGTTTTAAAAACAATATATAAGTTTAAACAGAAAACCTATATAATTAATTCAAACCAAGAATAATCGTTCTCAGGGTCTAGACCAGATGGTCTAGGCTTGTGATTTAAACCACGAAACGGCCAGTGGCCCGGGTTCGATCCCTAGCACATACAAACAATTTTTTTTAAAACCCTTTATACTTATATATTCATTATTATTTTTAAAAATGGTTTAAAAAAGTAAATCTACTTTATAAATTCTATAAAAAATTCCTTATGATATTTTGATGATAAAGTTTATCATACAATTTTTAGTTTTTCAAAAATCATTTATTTATTATATATAATAAATATTACAAGTTTATGTCTTAATAATTTTAAAATTCTATAAAAATATCAAAACGACTTTATAAAATTCCACAAAAATTATCCTAAACTCATAAAACAATAAATATTCCAGAAATGATTTTTATTTCTGAAAATCATTTATTTAATATTTTTAATCGATTTTTGTTATTTTAATCATAAATAAATCATAATAAATTCATTTTTCATCATTTTTGCATCAAAAATTCATATAAATTATTAATAATCATTTAGATCAGAAATATAAATTTTTGATTCAAAATTTATAAATTTTAATATTTTTAAATATTAAGTCTATATTTTGTCAAATAAGTATTAATATATAAATATTCATTAATTAAGAAAATAATTTTATAAAAATTATTTTCATACTTATTACATTATAATTCAACTACTTTTAGTTAATATTGGTCAGAAATATTTTTATTAATTATTTCTTTATTTATTAAAGTTATTAACAAATTACTCAAATTTAATCATAAACCAATTATTAATCCCCAAATTAGGAACCCTAGAACTACTTGTAGACTAGAAAACTTAGAGGCTGTTTGGTAGCCTCTTAATCAGCCTCTTAACCATTCAGATCTGAATCATTCAGCATTCAGACTGTTTGTTTCATCATCTGAATGGAATGATTAAGTGCTGAACCATTAAGCTAATAAGGGATGCTAAATGATTCTGCTCTTAATCATTCAGAGCCTCTTAACCATTCAGACCATCTTAATGATTCAGCACTTAATCAATCAAACAGCCCCTTAGACTTATTTTATTGCTTTGAACTTAGGGTAATACTTGGAATCGTTGTGCCACATTTATTCTATATCAAGGGATTCAACACTATCATTAAGGTGAGTTTTACATAGCCCCTTTTCCATTTCACTATTTTGGGGTGAAACATGTTACAACATTCAATTTACAATTCAATCATAAGTGTTTATGTGTTATTCTATGTTGCATTATGTCTTAAACATTACTATGGTAAGAACAATTATTCTAGCATAATCATTAACTCCGTACAAGCCAACGATACACAATGATAGATCTATTGGACTGACAACCCCACCCGGATACGTTACCTCCTACATAGGTAGCGTGGGTGATTGTTATCGCAACATAAACGAGTGAACCATATGCGTATGGGATGGACCACAATATTCTAGTCACAAGGTTTGATTATGCACACGATTTACCGGGTAGTATTGTTTTCACATATGGACTAGACTTGCCATGACACTCGAATTGTACAAGTTTTTATTCAATATTCAAACCTATGTAATTCTCACCAACTTTTGTTGACCCAAAATATTTTCAAACTTAACATGTTTCAGGTTATAGCTTGTTCGAAGATTTGAGTTAATGCTTGAAGATGCGTAGCTAGTATTTTTCATTTTGATGTACAAATTCTTAGAATAATTGTATGTAATTTATTTAAATCATTTATTGAAACTTATTATTTACCATGAGCTACTGAACAATCATCAATACGTGACATCCCGATGTTTCCGCCATCGGTTGGGGTGTTACAGATTGGTATCAGAGCCATGGTTATAGGGAATTAGGTTATTAGAAAAATAATCTAGTCTATAACCATAGGATTTTAACTAGTACTTGCTCCTTTTACTTACAACCTTACTTATTTCTATTCTCTATCTCCCTCCTACTTCTTATCCCTACATTAATCCCTACAAGAAGATTGCTCTCCATCACTGGACCTACTCTTAGACTAATAGGACAAAATCCTCAGGTTTAGCCTGAACCACCTGGAGATATCGTCGAAGTTTTAGATTTTAATAACGAACACGTGCAATCTGGAAGGGTGAACGCCTGTATTCTGAGTTTTCTAACTAGGACTGGCATTGCGCATATATCCCAATCAGACGAGGGACCCGGATGCCTACCTGGGAATTCTCGGAATGAGTGTTCACTTATAGGCTAAAGCATGTCTTCACTATGTTATTAGAATCTAGAATCTTTGATAAGTCAACGTTTTCGTTTATTCGTTTTAATTAATGGATAAATGATTACATTCCTTATATTACCTCATTCATTTCATGTCTCATTGAACCTTCATTGTGTCTCTTACAGATCATGCCTCCACGTCGCAGCACTCGCCTTAACAGTGGCGACAATCATGATGAAGGGAGCAGCAACCACAACCACAACACTAACCACAACAATGGAAGTGATGCCCAACTAGCTGCGATCATTTCCCAACAAATGGCGCAAAAAATCGAAACTCTGGTTCCTAACTTGTTGGCTCAAGTCATCCAAATGAATGAGAACGACAATGGAAATGGAAATGGCAATGGGAATCACAATGGGAACGGGAATGGTCACCCAGTCTGCACCCTCAAAAACTTTAATACCTGCAATCCTCCTAAGTTTAGTGGGGATGAAGGAGCTACTGGCCTCCTACAATGGTTCGAGGGTATCGAGAATACGTTCATAAATAGTGAGTGTCCCGATAACCTTAAGGTCCGTTATGCTATGAGTGTTCTTCACAAACGAGCACTCACTTGGTGGAATGAGGAAAAGCGCACCCGTGGAGCTGAAGTCACACTGGCCTTAACTTGGGAACAAGCTAAAGACGTTATGAAGGCGGAGTTCTGCCCTCGTAATGAAATCAAAAAGTTAGAAGATAAGTTTCATGATCTTGCCCAGGACAGTGGAGAAAACCTTGCCTACAACACTCGTTTTCACGAACTTAGTCTACTGCTACCACACAAGGTCACCCCCTTGCCTATTGCGATCAAAAAATACATTGGTGGCTTACCCATGCAGATTCAGGACACGGTGTGGGGAAGGAACCCTGCTACTCTCGAGGAAGCAAAGCGTTTGGCGGCCACCCTAACAGATAACCATGTGAAGGCAGGAACCCTGACTCGAAAAGGGGAAAAGAAAACTGTTGCGAAGGATACTCCCCAACCTGCTGTTGAAATTAAAACTGAGTCCTCAACCAATGGAAGGCGCAAGGTCAGGAATTTCGCAATAGATGCCACTATCCCACCCAACAAGAAACAATATAACGGGAACCAACCTAAGTGTGACACCTGTCAGTATCACCACCCAACCCAAGTGCCCTGTCGTTAGTGTACCAATTGTCAAAGGTATGGGCATCTTGCGAATGTTTGTCGAATTCCTGCTGCGAATGCCCTTGCGGCTCCGAATAATCCTGCTAGGGACCCTCCAGCTACTTAACAGCTAGCCCCACCATTTGAATGTTGTTTGCTTTTTATTCTATGAATTGACGCTTTTTGATTCAAGTAATAAATTCTAGTATTGAAATTTTTGTCTGTTACATGAGAGTTGTTTATCTAATATGATCATAACACTTGGATGCATGCTTGTTTGAATGTGAATTAATTGCTATATTAATATCTAAATCTATACACATTCAACTCACATACTATGCTCCATTTATAAACTTGCTTACATAAACATACAATCAATTTAAAATAATTGTTACACTTAATCGAACAACTGATAGAGGACGAAGTACTCAACAGTTAGTAGAGTACCAAATAACCTACTCAACGATTGGTAGAGGTCATCATGCCTTTTCAACAGTCGGGAGAGGCCCTACAACCTGCTCAACGACTGGTGGAGGCTATCGAACCTGCTCAACAATCGGTAGAGGTTCCTACTCACTAACTGGTAGGAGTCTTTTTCCTGCTCAACAATTGGACTCATTAATACAAAGGTTCAACCACATGATTATTTTTGCATTACTTACATGTGTGATTAGAGTCATAGAAGGACACAAAACCCTAATGTAAGGTAAATTGGTGAATGCGGTCCGGAACGTAATCATGAATTTACAGGTACGTTAAGGTAGTGTGAAATTCTATCAAGGTTTCGGTAGATAACCAAATGTAAACTCTAGTTATCTGGTAGTTCATTTAGTCAATCAACTCACACATAACACACCTCTTATCCAAATTATTCGAAACAGTTTATTCTATTCATGTCATGCTATAACCCAAAATTTTCCAAATCACAATTATTTTCATTTCTACCCAATCACCCTCAACCGTGTGTTTTATAACTTCGGGACGAAGTTCCTAAAAGTAGGGGAGACTGTAACATATCGTATTTTTAAATCATGTACGTTTGATAATTAATCAATAAAACGCCACAGTATACTCTTCTAGCATGTTCTAAAAATGTTTCGTGACGATTTTGGACACGTATAATCATGTCACATACATAAAATAACTTTATAGCTATGAATTAATTTCCAAAAAAATAGATGTTTGGGCCGGGACTCGAACCCGCGTCCCAAACCGGTCCGAATCACTCACACGTCTTAACCAGCTGGTCTACTGCTTGTTTTGGTAATAACAATCAGGTTCATATACATTTATAACATGCTTAAACATGCAGTTGACTTATGAAAACTCAAATGCGATTCAAAGTTTCCAATTCTTTCATCAATCCACGTTTTAATCCTGATATGGTAAACAAGGATTGATTGACAGGTCAATCCGCATATTATACACGCCAATCAGTAATCAAAACCTTCCTAATCGAAGCAAATTCATGCGTTTATGTTTTAAACTCGAGTCAAACCTTCCAATTCAATCATATGTATGTTGCACTATAAATTGAAGCCTACTCTAGAGCCTAAATGTGCCGAACACACTTTCCCAACCCTCAAAACTCTCTGCTAATCTCTCTAATTCGTGAAAATCAAGCCCGTTGACTTTCTGCTTTGACTCGTCAATCAACATCGATTTCAGTTTGTAAGTCTAAAATTTTTGTTTGGTTATGTTAATCGGCCGTATGTCAGCAATAACCCCTTGAATAATCGGGTTATTGTTCGTTAATTTTGATTATTAAGAATTCTAGGGTTCATGCGATTTCAAATTGGGGATAAACAACGTGCAGACACAGTTATATATTTTAAACAAATGGAAATCTATCACCAACTGATCTGTGGATCAGTTGGTATCTACCTTGTGTCTAAGACGTGGGGAACCGGCCTCAGGCCTGGGTTCGAACCTCGTCCCATCCTTTTCTTTCCTTTTGTTTTAAAAACAATATATAAGTTTATACAGAAAACCTATATAATTGATTCAAACCAAGAATAATCGTTCTCAGGGTCTAGACCAGATGGTCTAGGCTTGTTATTTAAACCACGAACCGGCCAGTGGCCCGGGTTCGATCCCTAGCACATACAAACAATTTTTTTTAAAACCCTTTATACTTATATATTCATTATTATTTTTAAAAATGGTTTAAAAACAGTAAAACTACTTTATAAATTCTATAAAAAATTCCTTATGATATTCTGATAATCAAGTTTATCATACAATTTTTAGTTTTTCAAAAATCATTTATTTATTATATAAAATAAATATTACAAGTTTATTTCTTAATAATTTTAAAATTCTATAAAAATATCAAAACGACTTTATAAAATTTCACAAAAATTATCCTAAACTCATAAAACAATAAATATTCCAGAAATGATTTTTATTTCTGAAAAATCATTTATTTAATATTTTTAATCGATTTTTGTTATTTTAATCATAAATAAATCATAATAAATTCATTTTTCATCATTTTTGCATCAAAATTTCACATAAATTATTATTAATCATTTAGATCAGAAATATAAATTTTTGATTCGAAATTTATTAATTTTAATATTTTTAAATATTAAGTCTATATTTTGTCAAATAAGTATTAATATATAAATATTCATTAATTAAGAAAATAATTTTATAAAAATTATTTTCACACTTATTACATTATAATTCAACTACTTTTAGTTAATATTGGTCAGAAATATTTTTATTAATTATTTCTTTATTTATTAAAGTTATTAACAATCTACTCAAATTTAATCATAAACCAATTATTAATCCCCAAATTAGGAACCCTAGAACTACTTATAGACTAGAAAACTTAAACTTATTTTATTGCTTTGAACTTAGGGTAATACTTGGAATCGTTGTGCCACATTTATTCTATATCAAGGGATTCAACACTATCATTAAGGTGAGTTTTACATAGCCCCTTTTCCATTTCACTATTTTGGGGTGAAACATGTTACAACATTCAATTTACAATTCAATCATAAGTGTTTATGTGTTATTCTATGTTGCATTATGTCTTAAACATTACTATGGTAAGCACAATTATTCTAGCATAATCATTAACTCCGTACAAGCCAACGATACACAATGATAGATCTATTGGACTGACAACCCCACCCGGATACGTTACCTCTTACATAGGTAGCGTGGGTGATTGTTATCGCAACATAAACGAGTGAACCATATGCGTATGGGATGGACCACAATATTCTAGTCACAAGGTTTGATTATGCACACGATTTACCGGGTAGTATTATTATCACATATGGACTAGACTTGCCATGACACTCGAATTGTACAAGTTTTTATTCAATATTCAAACCTATGTAATTCTCACCAACTTTTGTTGACCCAAAATATTTTCAAACTTAACATGTTTCAGGTTATAGCTTGTTTGAAGATTTGAGTTAATGCTTGAAGATGCGTAGCTAGTATTTTTCATTTTGATGTACAAATTCTTAGAACAATTGTATGTAATTTATTTAAATCATTTATTTAAACTTATTATTTACCATGAGCTACTTAACAATAATCAATACGTGACATCCCGATGTTTCCGCCATCGGTTGGGGTGTTACATATCCCGGGGTCCCTATCATGTTCCTAGGTGTCAAATCATGTTCCGGGATTTCAAAATACGCTTACGACAGCAGTACACGCGATTAGGAAACTCACATGCAATTAGGAAAAGTCAACTAGTGAATAGGAGAAAGTCAACTGGGGAATAGGGGCTACTCGCCTGTTGTATCAGGCGAATAGGCTGTAATCGCCTGATACATCAGGCGATTAGTGCTCTTTTCGCCTATAGCCTGCTGTCACGCGTTTTCGCGCGTTAAACCTTCCAAATCAGATCCGAAACATGTAAAAACACCCAACATCAAACCTAAACCATTTACCAACCCATTCCAAGCAAAAACCCCCCAATTTATCTCTGCTCTAACGGCCTCGGTGCGATTATTTCCTAAAATGGCAAAGTACTAGGTTTCATTAACTATGAAATCTTTCCTTAAGTAGTAAAGATCAGATTACACCTCCTACAACTTGCAATTCATCATCCCTATGTTATAACATCATTCTAGCATGATTCCTAACCATAAACAAGCAATGAATCATATCATAACATCCTAGATCTTCAAGAATCACCCAAATGGGTCAAAATGCATACTTTCATCTAAACACTATAACAATAGCTTAAACTCATAGATAATCATCCTAATAACTCCTACATATCAGAAGTACATCAAATTCATGGAAACATTCATGTTATAATCACCAAAAATCATCATATGCATCAATACTTCACATATAGCAAGTATTATGGTGTAGACTTGTTTTAGAACTCATTTCCAAGGTTTTTAAAGACACATTCTTATCAAAACAAGGTCTGGACTTTTGGTGAACCAAAACAATAACATTACAAAGGTTTGGGATGAAGAACACACCTTGGATTTTATCAAAGAAAGGCGTGTAAGCTTGGAAATGGTGTGTTTTGAAGCAAAACAAGTTGCAGAGGTGTTTCAAGGTGTGTGGGAGGCTTAGGACCAGTTAGGGTTGCACAAATGGTGTTTGGGGAGTCAAGGGTTGTATTTATAGGTGTTTTTGTAACACCCCAACCGATGGCGGAAACATCGGGATGTCACGTATTGATGATTGTTCAGTAGCTCATGGTGAATAATAAATTTCATTAAATAATTTAAATGAATTACATACAATTGTTCTAGAATTTGTACATCAAATTGAATAAAACTATACACATATCTTCAAGCATCAATTCATATCTTCAAGCAAATAGAACCTGAAACATGTTAAGTTGAAAAGGTTTTGGGTCAACAAAAAGTTGGTGAGAATTACATAGGTTTTTGATGATTGAAAAAATGTTGTGCAATTCATGTGTCATGTCAATCTAGTCCATATGTGAGAACATACTAGAAATAAATCGAGTGCATAATCAACCCTGATGACTGTTATAATATGATACATACCATACGCTCATGGTCCAATTGAATATGTTATACGATAACAAACACCCACGCAACCTTTGTAGGAGGCACGTATCCGGGTGGGATTGTCAGTCCAATAGATCTATCAATGTATACCGCCGGCTTGTACGGAGTTAATGATTATGCTAGAATGGTGCTTACTCTAATCATGCTCAAGACATAATGCAACATAGAAAACACATAGACACATTGATGATTGAATTGCATAAATGATGTTATAACATGTTTCACCCCAAAAATGGTGATAAATAGAAAAGGGGCTATGTAAAACTCACCTTGGTAAAATGTTATATCTGTTGAGAAATGTGTTGACCAAATGTATCAAGTAGCGCCCTAAAATGAAGTAATAATTATGTCTAAGTCTATAGAGTCTACAAATGTATAAGTTCTAGGGCTTCGAATTGGGGATAATTGCTCGTTTGATTAATATTAAAAATATTTGCCAATTGAGAGAAATTTAGTAAATAAATAACCAAAAATCTTTTTATATATGTTAAATCTAGGATGGTCACAAGAATGTGTTTAAAGTATAAAAATAATTTTTATAAAATTATTTTCTTTAAAATAGATTATTAAATCTATTTATTACAAATTGTCAAAATCTTAACTTTAATATTTAAAAATATTAAAATCAAAGAATTAGAAGTTTAAAATTTATATTTCTGTTCCAAATAATCAGAAATAATTTCTATAAAATTTTGGTGCAAAAATAATGAAAATTGAATTTATTATGATTTAATTATGATTAAATCTAACAAAAATTGATTAAAAATATAAAACAAATGATATTTCTGATTTAAAAATCATTTCAGTGAAGTTCAACATTGTACAATCATAGGATAATTTTTGTAGAAATTAATAAAATTGTTTTGATATTTTAATGGATTTTTATAAATATAATAGTATAAAATTGATTTAATTATTATAAATATTAAATAAATGAATTTCAGAAAACTAAAAATTGTAGGTAAATCTTTTACATCAGATTTGATAAATATAATTTTTTTTGGAATTTATAAAAGGGTTTTGATATTTAAAAACGAATTTATAAAATTAAATGTATTATATATATAAGTATTTGATTTGTAAAAAAAATAAAGGGTAAAAAGGATGCCACCCGCGGGACTCGAACCCGGGTGGCTCGTGTATAGGGCCCAAGACACAACCATCTGGTCCAAGCCAGTGGTTGTGTTTGGATGTTGATCTGCAATAAATATAAACAGAATGTGTGTTCTTCCCCAAAAGTTTGTATCGAGCCCTAGAATTCCAAATCAGTCAATCCACGTAACCTAAACCCGATTAACCTTAGGGATTTCATTGTGTGGATTCCGATTAACAAAACCCACTGAAGAAATTACACTTACAGTGATGAATCGTGTGATTATTGCCCGGTCAACAAAAATAGTCAACCACGAACAAAGATGCTTGAACAGCAGATTTAATGAAGAAATGGGAGATTGAGAGAGAGTATTTGGCGATCGTAGAAGGCTTTGTGATGCTCAATTTATAGGGATAGGGTCTGGGTAACACGATTGGAAAGTTGACTATGCTTGAACCATACGCGTAATAATCTTAAATTTTGATTGCGTTAATTGATGTATATTAAGCGTAATACCCGTTATTTGTATGTCACGAAAACAAATTATTCAATTATTCCCTTATTTGGTTCAATCACAAGTCAAGATTTGCTCTTGACTGTGTTCGGCTGATGTACAGACACGACCAGAGTTGCAGACATGAAAACAGAGTCCTTATAAATAACATTTGAGTTCATATAGAAACAAAGAATCCATGTGGCTCAGTTGGTTAATGCCCGTGTGTTGTGTGCGTTTGACCCCGGTTCGAGACCCGGCTGGGACCATTTTTTTTTATTAAAATGGAAGGAGGGGAGGAAGAAGGTAGCAACGTGGGCCGGGTTTAATGGGGTCTGGGCTGGGCTACAACTAAATTTTTGGGCTTGAAATCTCAGAATTTATAAGGTGGGTTTGGTTTTTTTTTTTTTTTTTTGTTTAAAGCATTGTAACAAAATTCTACAAAAATCTGATTTTTTGTTTGTGTCAAAATATTATTATTATTATTATTATTATTATTATTATAAATCTATATATATATAAATGTGAATAATTATCATTGTATTGGGGTTCAACATATAACCAAAAATAATAAGGCTTGTCGTTTTAATCCGTAACGTATATCTTTTTAGTACGAAATGTTACAGTCTCCCCTACTTTTAGGAACTTCGTCCCGAAGTTAAAGGAAGACACTAGGTTAGCAATTGGCCAACTACTGAAAACCTTGATAAAATTTCACACTACCTTAATGTACCTGTAAATTCATAATTACGTTCCGGACCGTAATTACCAATTTACCTTACATTAGGGTCTTGTGTCCTTTTATGACTCTACTGATTGTTGAGCAGGCCTGATAGTCCCCACCAGTCGTTGAGCAGGTGGTAGGGCCTCTCTCGACTGTTGGAAAGACATGATGACCTCTACCAATCGTTGAGTAGGTTGTTTGGTAGTCAACTAATTGTTGTACAAGTAAGTAAGTATGATTATAGATATAACAATTAGTTCACATTCAAACAAGCATGCACACAAATGTTATGATAATACTTGGATTTTATTACTTGAATCAAATAGCGTCAATACATAGAATAAAAGCAACCAATAGTCAAATGGTGAGACTTGCGGTTAGGTAGCTGGAGGGTCTTGATCTCTGTTTAGTTTAGGACATCGGTTACGGAAGTGATTTGGGTTATAGCATTGACCATAGTTGTAATTACCAAGACGTTTAGGATTAGTAACCTGAGCAGGGTTGTGGATAATCGCAGCCAGTCGGGCATCAACACCTTTGTTGTTTTTGTTGTTGTCGTGGTTGGTGTTGTGGTTGTTGTTACTTTCCTCTTGGTTTTCACCATTGTTATTGCGAGTGCTACGACGTGGAGACATGATCCGTAAGGGACACAATGAGGGCATGAAATGAATGAGGTGATACAAGGAATGTAATCATTTATTCATTAATTAAAACGAATAAACGAAAACGTTGACTTATCAAAGATTCCAGATTCTAATAACATATGAAGACATGCTTTAGCCTATAAGTGAACACTCATCCCGAGAATTCCCAGGTAGGCATCCGGGTCCCTCGTCTGATTGAGATATATGCGCAATGCCAGTCCTAGACAGAAAACTCAGAATACAGGCATTCACCCTTCCAGATTGCACGTGTTCGTTATTAAAATCTAGAACTTCGACGAGATTTCAAGGTGGTTCAGGTTAAACCTGAGGATTTTATTCTATTAGTCTAAGAGTAGATCCACCGTTGGAGAGCAACCTCCTTGTAGGAATGAAAGTAGGGATAAGAAGTAGGAGGAAGATAGAGAATAGCAAGTAAAAGAAGCAAGTACTTGTTAAATCCTATGGTTATAGACTAGATTATTTTTCTAATAACCTAATTCCCTATAACCATGGCTCTGATACCAATCTGTAACACCCCAACCGATGGAAGAAACATCGGGATGTCACGTATTGATGATTGTTCAGTAGCTCATGGTGAATAATAAATTTCATTAAATAATTTAAATGAATTACATACAATTGTTCTAGAATTTGTACATCAAATTGAATAAAACTATACACATATCTTCAAGCATCAATTCATATCTTCAAGCAAATAGAACCTGAAACATGTTAAGTTGAAAAGGTTTTGGGTCAACAAAAAGTTGGTGAGAATTACATAGGTTTTTGATGATTGAAAAAATGTTGTGCAATTCATGTGTCATGTCAATCTAGTCCATATGTGAGAACATACTAGAAATAAATCGAGTGCATAATCAACCCTGATGACTGTTATAATATGATACATACCATACGCTCATGGTCCAATTGAATATGTTATACGATAACAAACACCCACGCAACCTTTGTAGGAGGCACGTATCCGGGTGGGATTGTCAGTCCAATAGATCTATCAATGTATACCGCCGGCTTGTACGGAGTTAATGATTATGCTAGAATGGTGCTTACTCTAATCATGCTCAAGACATAATGCAACATAGAAAACACATAGACACATTGATGATTGATTTGCATAAATGATGTTATAACATGTTTCACCCCAAAAATGGTGATAAATAGAAAAGGGGCTATGTAAAACTCACCTTGGTAAAATGTTATATCTGTTGAGAAATGTGTTGACCAAATGTATCAAGTAGCGCCCTAAAATGAAGTAATAATTATGTCTAAGTCTATAGAGTCTACAAATGTATAAGTTCTAGGGCTTCGAATTGGGGATAATTGCTCGTTTGATTAATATTAAAAATATTCGCCAATTGAGAGAAATTTAGTAAATAAATAACCAAAAATCTTTTTATATATGTTAAATCTAGGATGGTCACAAGAATGTGTTTAAAGTATAAAAATAATTTTTATAAAATTATTTTCTTTAAAATAGATTATTAAATCTATTTATTACAAATTGTCAAAATCTTAACTTTAATATTTAAAAATATTAAAATCAAAGAATTAGAAGTTTAAAATTTATATTTCTGTTCCAAATAATCAGAAATAATTTCTATAAAATTTTGGTGCAAAAATAATGAAAATTGAATTTATTATGATTTAATTATGATTAAATCTAACAAAAATTGATTAAAAATATAAAACAAATGATATTTCTGATTTAAAAATCATTTCAGTGAAGTTCAACATTGTACAATCATAGGATAATTTTTGTAGAAATTAATAAAATTGTTTTGATATTTTAATGGATTTTTATAAATATAATAGTATAAAATTGATTTAATTATTATAAATATTAAATAAATGAATTTCAGAAAACTAAAAATTGTAGGTAAATCTTTTACATCAGATTTGATAAATATAATTTTTTTTGGAATTTATAAAAGGGTTTTGATATTTAAAAACGAATTTATAAAATTAAATGTATTATATATATAAGTATTTGATTTGGAAAAAAAATAAAGGGTAAAAAGGATGCCACCCGCGGGACTCGAACCCGGGTGGCTCGTGTATAGGGCCCAAGACACAACCATCTGGTCCAAGCCAGTGGTTGTGTTTGGATGTTGATCTGCAATAAATATAAACAGAATGTGTGTTCTTCCCCAAAAGTTTGTATCGAGCCCTAGAATTCCAAATCAGTCAATCCACGTAACCTAAACCCGATTAACCTTAGGGATTTCATTGTGTGGATTCCGATTAACAAAACCCACTGAAGAAATTACACTTACAGTGATGAATCGTGTGATTATTGCCCGGTCAACAAAAATAGTCAACCACGAACAAAGATGCTTGAACAGCAGATTTAATGAAGAAATGGGAGATTGAGAGAGAGTATTTGGCGATCGTAGAAGGCTTTGTGATGCTCAATTTATAGGGATAGGGTCTGGGTAACACGATTGGAAAGTTGACTATGCTTGAACCATACGCGTAATAATCTTAAATTTTGATTGCGTTAATTGATGTATATTAAGCGTAATACCCGTTATTTGTATGTCACGAAAACAAATTATTCAATTATTCCCTTATTTGGTTCAATCACAAGTCAAGATTTGCTCTTGACTGTGTTCGGCTGATGTACAGACACGACCAGAGTTGCAGACATGAAAACAGAGTCCTTATAAATAACATTTGAGTTCATATAGAAACAAAGAATCCATGTGGCTCAGTTGGTTAATGCCCGTGTGTTGTGTGCGTTTGACCCCGGTTCGAGACCCGGCTGGGACCATTTTTTTTTTATTAAAATGGAAGGAGGGGAGGAAGAAGGTAGCAACGTGGGCCGGGTTTAATGGGGTCTGGGCTGGGCTACAACTAAATTTTTGGGCTTGAAATCTCAGAATTTATAAGGTGGGTTTGGTTTTTTTTTTTTTTTGTTTAAAGCATTGTAACAAAATTCTACAAAAATCTGATTTTTTGTTTGTGTCAAAATATTATTATTATTATTATTATTATTATTATTATTATTATAAATCTATATATATATAAATGTGAATAATTATCATTGTATTGGGGTTCAACATATAACCAAAAATAATAAGGCTTGTCGTTTTAATCCGTAACGTATATCTTTTTAGTACGAAATGTTACAGTCTCCCCTACTTTTAGGAACTTCGTCCCGAAGTTAAAGGAAGACACTAGGTTAGCAATTGGCCAACTACTGAAAACCTTGATAAAATTTCACACTACCTTAATGTACCTGTAAATTCATAATTACGTTCCGGACCGTAATTACCAATTTACCTTACATTAGGGTCTTGTGTCCTTTTATGACTCTACTGATTGTTGAGCAGGCCTGATAGTCCCCACCAGTCGTTGAGCAGGTGGTAGGGCCTCTCTCGACTGTTGGAAAGACATGATGACCTCTACCAATCGTTGAGTAGGTTGTTTGGTAGTCAACTAATTGTTGTACAAGTAAGTAAGTATGATTATAGATATAACAATTAGTTCACATTCAAACAAGCATGCACACAAATGTTATGATAATACTTGGATTTTATTACTTGAATCAAATAGCGTCAATACATAGAATAAAAGCAACCAATAGTCAAATGGTGAGACTTGCGGTTAGGTAGCTGGAGGGTCTTGATCTCTGTTTAGTTTAGGACATCGGTTACGGAAGTGATTTGGGTTATAGCATTGACCATAGTTGTAATTACCAAGACGTTTAGGATTAGTAACCTGAGCAGGGTTGTGGATAATCGCAGCCAGTCGGGCATCAACACCTTTGTTGTTTTTGTTGTTGTCGTGGTTGGTGTTATGGTTGTTGTTACTTTCCTCTTGGTTTTCACCATTGTTATTGCGAGTGCTACGACGTGGAGACATGATCCGTAAGGGACACAATGAGGGCATGAAATGAATGAGGTGATACAAGGAATGTAATCATTTATTCATTAATTAAAACGAATAAACGAAAACGTTGACTTATCAAAGATTCCAGATTCTAATAACATATGAAGACATGCTTTAGCCTATAAGTGAACACTCATCCCGAGAATTCCCAGGTAGGCATCCGGGTCCCTCGTCTGATTGGGATATATGCGCAATGCCAGTCCTAGACAGAAAACTCAGAATACAGGCATTCACCCTTCCAGATTGCACGTGTTCGTTATTAAAATCTAGAACTTCGACGAGATTTCAAGGTGGTTCAGGTTAAACCTGAGGATTTTATTCTATTAGTCTAAGAGTAGATCCACCGTTGGAGAGCAACCTCCTTGTAGGAATGAAAGTAGGGATAAGAAGTAGGAGGAAGATAGAGAATAGCAAGTAAAAGAAGCAAGTACTTGTTAAATCCTATGGTTATAGACTAGATTATTTTTCTAATAACCTAATTCCCTATAACCATGGCTCTGATACCAATCTGTAACACCCCAACCGATGGCAGAAACATCGGGATGTCACGTATTGATGATTGTTCAGTAGCTCATGGTGAATAATAAATTTCATTAAATAATTTAAATGAATTACATACAATTGTTCTAGAATTTGTACATCAAATTGAATAAAACTATACACATATCTTCAAGCATCAATTCATATCTTCAAGCAAATAGAACCTGAAACATGTTAAGTTGAAAAGGTTTTGGGTCAACAAAAAGTTGGTGAGAATTACATAGGTTTTTGATGATTGAAAAAATGTTGTGCAATTCATGTGTCATGTCAATCTAGTCCATATGTGAGAACATACTAGAAATAAATCGAGTGCATAATCAACCCTGATGACTGTTATAATATGATACATACCATACGCTCATGGTCCAATTGAATATGTTATACGATAACAAACACCCACGCAACCTTTGTAGGAGGCACGTATCCGGGTGGGATTGTCAGTCCAATAGATCTATCAATGTATACCGCCGGCTTGTACGGAGTTAATGATTATGCTAGAATGGTGCTTACTCTAATCATGCTCAAGACATAATGCAACATAGAAAACACATAGACACATTGATGATTGATTTGCATAAATGATGTTATAACATGTTTCACCCCAAAAATGGTGATAAATAGAAAAGGGGCTATGTAAAACTCACCTTGGTAAAATGTTATATCTGTTGAGAAATGTGTTGACCAAATGTATCAAGTAGCGCCCTAAAATGAAGTAATAATTATGTCTAAGTCTATAGAGTCTACAAATGTATAAGTTCTAGGGCTTCGAATTGGGGATAATTGCTCGTTTGATTAATATTAAAAATATTCGCCAATTGAGAGAAATTTAGTAAATAAATAACCAAAAATCTTTTTATATATGTTAAATCTAGGATGGTCACAAGAATGTGTTTAAAGTATAAAAATAATTTTTATAAAATTATTTTCTTTAAAATAGATTATTAAATCTATTTATTACAAATTGTCAAAATCTTAACTTTAATATTTAAAAATATTAAAATCAAAGAATTAGAAGTTTAAAATTTATATTTCTGTTCCAAATAATCAGAAATAATTTCTATAAAATTTTGGTGCAAAAATAATGAAAATTGAATTTATTATGATTTAATTATGATTAAATCTAACAAAAATTGATTAAAAATATAAAACAAATGATATTTCTGATTTAAAAATCATTTCAGTGAAGTTCAACATTGTACAATCATAGGATAATTTTTGTAGAAATTAATAAAATTGTTTTGATATTTTAATGGATTTTTATAAATATAATAGTATAAAATTGATTTAATTATTATAAATATTAAATAAATGAATTTCAGAAAACTAAAAATTGTAGGTAAATCTTTTACATCAGATTTGATAAATATAATTTTTTTTTGAATTTATAAAAGGGTTTTGATATTTAAAAACGAATTTATAAAATTAAATGTATTATATATATAAGTATTTGATTTGTAAAAAAAATAAAGGGTAAAAAGGATGCCACCCGCGGGACTCGAACCCGGGTGGCTCGTGTATAGGGCCCAAGACACAACCATCTGGTCCAAGCCAGTGGTTGTGTTTGGATGTTGATCTGCAATAAATATAAACAGAATGTGTGTTCTTCCCCAAAAGTTTGTATCGAGCCCTAGAATTCCAAATCAGTCAATCCACGTAACCTAAACCCGATTAACCTTAGGGATTTCATTGTGTGGATTCCGATTAACAAAACCCACTGAAGAAATTACACTTACAGTGATGAATCGTGTGATTATTGCCCGGTCAACAAAAATAGTCAACCACGAACAAAGATGCTTGAACAGCAGATTTAATGAAGAAATGGGAGATTGAGAGAGAGTATTTGGCGATCGTAGAAGGCTTTGTGATGCTCAATTTATAGGGATAGGGTCTGGGTAACACGATTGGAAAGTTGACTATGCTTGAACCATACGCGTAATAATCTTAAATTTTGATTGCGTTAATTGATGTATATTAAGCGTAATACCCGTTATTTGTATGTCACGAAAACAAATTATTCAATTATTCCCTTATTTGGTTCAATCACAAGTCAAGATTTGCTCTTGACTGTGTTCGGCTGATGTACAGACACGACCAGAGTTGCAGACATGAAAACAGAGTCCTTATAAATAACATTTGAGTTCATATAGAAACAAAGAATCCATGTGGCTCAGTTGGTTAATGCCTGTGTGTTGTGTGCGTTTGACCCCGGTTCGAGACCCGGCTGGGACCATTTTTTTTTATTAAAATGGAAGGAGGGGAGGAAGAAGGTAGCAACGTGGGCCGGGTTTAATGGGGTCTGGGCTGGGCTACAACTAAATTTTTGGGCTTGAAATCTCAGAATTTATAAGGTGGGTTTGGTTTTTTTTTTTTTTTTTTTTTGTTTAAAGCATTGTAACAAAATTCTACAAAAATCTGATTTTTTGTTTGTGTCAAAATATTATTATTATTATTATTATTATTATTATTATTATTATTATTATTATTATTATTATTATTATTATTATAAATCTATATATATATAAATGTGAATAATTATCATTGTATTGGGGTTCAACATATAACCAAAAATAATAAGGCTTGTCGTTTTAATCCGTAACGTATATCTTTTTAGTACGAAATGTTACAGTTTTGACTCGTGCACATCAGATCAGGCGAGTAGGGAATCAGTTCAGGCGAGTAGAGCTTCTAATCGCCTATATACTGTCGATTAGAAGCTCTAATCGCCAGTAAGTCCCCCTATTCGCCTATATAAGTGGCGATTAGGAGCCTTCCTGGTTCCTAATCGCCTGTATGGTTCCAGAATGAGTTTTTGGCGCGTTAAACAATATTTTAACACATATAAACACGTATTCACATACCGACAAGTCACATAATGATTACAAACACATAATGCATGATAACTAACGCGTTTACATCCGTTCACCAATTCCCAGGACTCGAGACTTGCTTGTGTGCGTTAAACACGGCGATTCCACGAATCACCGATCCTTGTACACATGGTTATGGACCGACTCCCGATGATCCCGCGGATCATCGTAACGACTCCCGATGATTCCCAGAATCATTGTAACGACTCGACTGACCCAGTTAAGTACGTCATATGCATGACTCGCTAAGGTAGACTTACTAGTTTAGTTAATTTTACTAACCTGAGTTTGCTGGGTGTTACATCATCCCCCTGTTGAAAGAATTTTCGTCTCGAAAATTGCCCACCAAAAAGGAAGAGACGAAAGAGAAGAAAAATTTTCCGGTTGCCACATCATCCCCCTGTTGAAAGGAATCTCGACCCGAGATTCATTCAGCTTCAACAGAGACATGTCTTGATTCGAACGCGCTCTTAGGAAATAAATGGGGATACTTAGCTTTCATCTGATCTTCCCGTTCCCACGTGAACTCCGGTCCACGATTTGAGTTCCAACGAACTTTCACAATGCGGATTTTACTCCGACGAAGGCTACGGATCTTATAGTCGAGGATTTCAACCGGTTCTTCCACAATACGCAGACGATCCTCCACCTTGATTTCTTCGAGAGGAACAACCAATGATTCATCCGCCAGACACTTCTTGAGATTAGAGACATGGAAGACATTATGAACATTACTGAGTTCAGCTGGCAGATCAAGCCTGTATGCTACCGGTCCAATCCGTTCCAGAATTGCGAACGGTCCCACATACCGAGGATTCAATTTGCCCAGCTTCCCAAAACGTATTATGCCCTTCCACGGAGATACCGTCAATAAAACCCTGTCGCCAACCTCAAACTCTAAAGGCTTGCGACGACGATCGGCATAGCTCTTTTGACGATCCCGAGCTGCTGCCATGCGGTTACGGATTTGTACGATCTTTTCGGAAGTCTCGTACACAAGTTCCGGGCCGGTGAGTTGACTCTCACCCACCTCAGCCCAACAAAGAGGAGACCGACATTTCCGTCCGTAAAGAGCCTCGAACGGAGCTGCCTTGATGCTAGAATGGTAGCTATTGTTGTAGGAGAATTCCACCAACGGTAGATGACTCTCCCACCCCTTGCCAAAATCAATCACACATGCCCGAAGCATGTCTTCTAGTGTTTGGATTGTCCGCTCACTTTGACTGTCAGTTTGCGGATGATAAGCTGTGCTCATGTCTAACTGAGTACCCAGAGCCTTATGCAAGGACTTCCAGAAGTTAGAGGCGAACCAAGAATCACGATCAGAAATAATAGAGACAGGCACCCCGTGCCGAGAAACCACTTCCTTAAGATAAAAACGTGCCAAACGCTCAAGGCCATCGGTTTCCTTGATAGCGAGGAAGTGCGCAGACTTTGTCAGCCTATCGACAATCACCCAGATCATATCACAACCACTGGGCGATTTCGGGAGTTTGGTCACAAAGTCCATCGTAATCCGCTCCCACTTCCACTCAGGAATTTCAGGCTGTTGCAGAAGGCCGGACGGTTTTTGATACTCAACCTTGACCTTGGCACAGGTCAAGCACTTGCTTACATACGAAGCTACATCCGCCTTCATGTTTGGCTACCAATAAAGTATCTTTAAGTCTTGATACATCTTATCGGAGCCAGGGTGAATAGAGTACCAGGACTTGTGAGCTTCATCAAGAATGAGCTCCCGCAAGCCCCCAAATAAAGGGACCCAAATACGTTCAGCGAAATAATGTAGGCCATCGGACCGGAGCTCAAGGTGACTATCAGCACCATGCATGATTTCAGCTTTAAGGTTTTCCTCCTTCAAAGCTTCTTGCTGTGCTAAACGGATTCAGCCAGGTAAACCGGAATGGATAGTGAGTTGAAGAGCTCAAACACGACGAGGTTTAGCGGATTCCTTCCTGTTCAAGGCGTCTGCGACCACATTCACCTTGCCAGTATGGTATTTAATAGCGCACTCGTAATCATTAAGGAGCTCGACCCAGCGACGTTGTCTTATATTCAACACCTTCTGATCAAAGATATGCTGGAGGCTCTTGTGATCGGTGTAAATAGTGCACTTGGTATCGTACAAGTAATGCCTCCATATCTTTAAAGCAAAGACCAATGCACCCAATTCCAGATCATGGGTGGGGTAGTTTTTCTCATGAACCTTGAGCTGACGAGAAGCATACGCAATGACTTTCTCGCACTGCATTAACACACAACCGAGACCCCGGATAGAAGCGTCACAATAAACCACAAAATCGTCTGTGCCTTCGGGCAAGGACAAGATAGGAGCAGAACAGAGTTTAGCCTTTAGCATCTGAAAGGCCGACTCCTGCGAATCACCCCAGTCGAACTTCTTGTCCTTCTGGGTAAGCGAGGTGAGGGGTTGAGCGATCTTCGAAAATACCTCGATAAAACGACGATAATAACCTGCAAGACCCAGGAATTGCTGCACCTCAGATGGCGTCTTTGGTGCTTCCCAGTCCTTGATGGCTTCTATCTTAGCTGGGTTAACATGAATTCCTTTTTCATTAACTACATGACCAAGGAACTGGACTTCCCGCAACCAGAAGCTACACTTAGAAAACTTGGCGTACAATTGTTCCCGCCTCAGTAGTTCCAAGACAAGACGCAAGTGTTCCTGGTGGTCCATTTCGTTCTTGGAATAGACTAGAATATCATCAATGAAGACAATCACAAATTTATCAAGATAGGGCTTACAAACACGGTTCGTGAAATCCATAAAAATGGCGGGCGCATTGGTGAGACCAAAAGGCATGACCAAGAATTCGAAATGGCCATAACGAGTTCGAAAAGCGGTCTTCGGAATATCAGCTTCTTGGACCCTCAACTGATGGTACCCCCGATCTCAAATCAATTTTCGAATAGAAACTAGAACCCTGGAATTGATCGAATAAATCATCGATGCGAAGAAGAGGATAACGATTCTTGATGGTAACCTTGTTCAATTCACGGTAGTCGATACACATACGCAAGCTTCCGTCCTTCTTGACAAACAGAATAGGGGCTCCCCACGGGGACGAACTAGGTCGAATGAAACCCTTCTCTAACAGCTCCTGCAACTGGTTAGACAACTCCTGCATCTCGGGAGGCGCAAGACGATATGGGGCTCGGGCAATAGGGGCCGCACCTGGAGCGAGTTCAATACCGAATTTAACCTGACGATAAGGTGGAAGACCAGGTAAATCTTCAGGAAATACGTCGGGAAAATCACGAACGACAGGAATATCTTCAATCTTCTTCTCTTCCTCAGACGAAACCGTAACAAGTGCCAGAATGGCAGAATACCCCTTCCGAAGATACTTATAGGCTTTCATACACGAAATGATACTCAAAGGGACCCCGCTCTTCTCACCGTGCACCAACAGAATTTCTCCATCAGGGAGAGGAAGTCGAATGACTTTATCAAAACAAACGATCTTCGCATGATACAAAGACAACCAATCCATACCCACGACAACATCAAAACTACCCAAGGACACCGGCATAAGGTCAATAGGAAAAGAATAACCTGACAATTCAAGGCGACACTCCCTAAGGATGTGCGTCGCTTCGACCTTCTTACCATCAGCCAATTCTATCAAGTACTTAGCCTCTAAAGGTGTAGGTACCCTATCAAGCAACTGACTAAGCCCAAGAGATATAAAACTCTTATCGGCACCGGAATCGAATAAAACCGTAGCATAGCGATTATCAAGAAGAAACGTACCGGTAACAGCGTCAGGATCCTGTCGAGCCCCGCTCGAACCAATCACAAAGGCGCGAGCATTCCGGCCTTCGCCCCCGTTTTTTCCATTACCCGACCCGTTCTTCCCGGCCTCGCCCTGCTTCAACTTGGGGCATTCACGCTTGTAGTGACCAAGCTCACCACAGTTATAGCACCCCTGTTTTCCCTGGTTTCCCTGGGAAGTAGCAACCTGAGGAGCCGGAGTAGGTGTAGCAGGTGGGTTCCGGTTACTGTGACAACCTGCACCCTTCACTTTTCATAAATGTGCATAATTGGTTCCTCAACTATTTAAAAATTTTCATTTTTAACCCTCGTATTTTAATAGGACCAATATTCACAATTTAATAAAACTTATAATTTTTGTAAGTAAAAGTATGCACGTTTTATACTCACATCTACGCCCGAGCACGTATGTTTCAGACCTTGATACTCAAAGCCCTTAATTTTCGGTCCTAAAACAACTTAGAAACAGAAGGAAACAAGTCCATAACTTAAAATTGATTAAATTAGAAAAATTGATTTTTTTTAGCTCTCGCGGTCCGCGGAGACAGTCCCAATCAAAGTCCTATTCAAATTCCTAGTCAAAGTCCTAGTCAAATTCCTAGTCAAAGTCCTAGTCAAATTCCTAGTCAAAGTTCTAGTCAAATAGTCAATTCATCTTAAAACCTTACTTTATTGTGTTGACCAATTTTAAAGCCTAATTGAATCCAAAACTAGTATAAAAACCCACCTATGACCCATTACACTTTGCACCTCTAAATCGATTGTTTCAATTCGATTAAACTCTCCCTCATACCTTTCTTCTAAAGTACATTACTTCTACATTTGAAGCTTTGATTATAAGCTCTTGTAATTGGCGAATTGGAAGCTTGATAATTTTTCCTATTCGGTTTCTTTTCTTCTAAATTGGACTAGTTTCGTTGTTGAATCTTTGGATTGCTCGCATTTTCACGCTCGCTTAGTCATCTAGTCATTTGGCGAAAGTGAGTATTTCATATCCCCTTTTTATCTTTATTCACTTTTGGGGTGTTACATGTACACTTATACAAAATACACATACAAGTTAACATTTTTACAATGCAATTCTAGTACATTGTGCATTTGCTTACATACGTGCTTTATGCTTAGACATTACATGTAGAATACATTTGTACTTAGTGAATTCATTAACCATGTACAAGCCGACCTTAACATTGGATAGCGCTATTGGATTGTGATGTATTGTAAAATTCATCTATTTCCAATGTAAAGTTTGTATAGTATTTGAGTCGATTAAATAGTGTTTTTATTAGTTTTAGGCTTGTACCGGTCTATTTTATTTAGTATAGATTTTTATTAGTTTTAGTACTTATTTATTTATTTTATATTTTTTGTAGGTGTTCATGGAAATTGGAGCGTAAACGAGTAAATTTGGTCAAGTCAAGAACACCTGAGTTGAGAGCACGAAATTATAATACTATATATAAATAATAGTATATTAGAAATAATAATAATAATAATAATAATAATAAAGTAAAAAGAAAAAAAAATAAAACGTGACCTTAGGTCGGTCAACCCAAGGCCCAAAACAAAGAAAAGCCTTTTTGAGGCAAACATTAATTGTGGAATTACTCTTTAAGGCGGCACTTGATATCAGAGGGAGGGGAACTTCGAAGCATTGATATTATTATTTTGTGGAGAGGACAGACATTGAACAGCAGCCTTAAGAGGAATTTAGGGAGGCAAGCCAAGGATCAAGGGTTGAAGCCTAGGTGCGAGCACGGGTCGATTCTAATCTAATTATTTATTTATTTATATATTTGATACCCGTTGTGAACACCATGAATATGTTTAGTTTTTATTGTTTTGATTTTGTCATGACAATTACTGGCTAGATCATAGAACTACCTAGGCGATGATGATTGCACTTATTTGATTATTGTTTCTTTTGGTTTTGGAACTTTTGGTTGTGGGTGAATTTTAAAGTAAAGAACTTTTTATTTTCTGGTTTGATGTGTATGCATATTTAGTTTTGTTTAATTAATTTTTATAAACTCCACTTGCGTTTTTGTGAATGTCTTTCATGTATGAATGCGGGTTAGGTTGCGGACTGGGTGTTAGCAACTAGTTTATGGTTAATTTCTGCAGGTTATCCATAGGAGTTATAATTGTTAGTTAGATGATTCTAAGTGTTCTACCAATTCTCAATAGCTGTAAGGTGCGAGATTGTTGGTCTGTCTAGGGTGTTAAATTGCTAGTTCTAGAGGCTTTGTGAGAAGATCTTCCTAGTTTCCCTAGCATTCCTTGTAGGCCAAGTCTTATCAGAAATATTGTAGTTACCCCTTGCACTTTAGGGTGTATTGTGACTTTCGCGCTGTGAGGTAGACTGTCTAGCGGGTACTTTAAGATTCGAGTAGGTAAGCCTGTGAGGGTAACCTCTCAACCGGTGGTTTAACGGCACAACAGTATTCTAGGGTTTCCCCTTGAGAAGGGTCGAGGGTGTCTAGTCTATTCTTGATGTTTAGTATTTTAAGATCCCGGTTCCACACCAGTTCCATATCCATTAGAAACTTATCATTCATGTGTAGGATTCTAGCCTAGGTAGTGCCTTCCCATCATCTAATCCCAGTTGCAATTTCCAGTTTGTCTTTAGTTATTTTAGTTTTATTTTATTTTATTTATTTGCAATTAGTTCGTTAGAAAAACCCCCCTTTAAGCAATAAAACATTATTAAGTCAGTTTGTAGATAAGTAGTCGAGTCTAGTTTACGTTTTCCAGTAGAGTCTCGTGGGTTCGATACTCGGACTTACTTTAGCTGTACTGCACTGACCGGTACACTTGCCGGTTGTGTGGTTTAGGTTTAGAGAGTCTTAGGTTATAAATTTAAAACTTAGAGTGTCTAGTTTAGGTTAATTTAGTTAGTTTTTACTAAACCACTTTGAGCACATCAGATTGACAACCCGCTTAGGTTGATTCTCCCCCTTTTTCATCGGAGAATACATGGTCATTGTTAAGTTATTATCCAATTATTTGGATAAGTACACCGCCGTTCATTTAGTACATTATACAGTCACAGGATTGATTTCGCTCATTTGTATGATACATAGTTTACATAATTGCACTGTAGCTTTGCACTTGAATTGTATACCATTTTTCCAACTTACTATATGTATTAAAACTAGGAATTCTCACCAACATTTCTTATGTTGACAAAACCTATTTTGTACATGTTTCAGGTGCAGTTTGATCTTAGTTCCATAGCATTGGATTTTAGTGCTTGCTTTTAATAATTTATTTCAAATTTCATGTTTTGTTCAGACTTATGTATTTTTCCCATTTCATCCATGTAAGACACTTTAAATTATTCAATAATATATTTACATTTTAGTACCATGTGCTTTTGAACAATCGTCACTACGTGACACCTCGATGATTCCGCCATCGGTTGGGGTGTTACCCTGAAGATTAACCCTGCAATCTTGAGCTACATGCCCGGCCCTGTTGCACCGGCGACACTGGTTCTTGTCACAGCGACCAGTATGATGGAACCAGCATCGTTCACACTTCGGTAACCTCCCCTGATAACCCCCCGTTTTCTGCTCAGACGACGATCCCCCAACATCAGACCTCTTCACCTGCTGAGGCTGAGCCGAACTCGAGCATTTACCCACGCCTTCCCATTTTCGCTTGTTGCTCTCAGGAGCCTTCACAGTAGCGCCTCGAGGAGGCAAGACCCCTTCAGCCACCTTCATATTGGTCAGCCTGTGAGCCGACCGAACCACCTCAGAATAAACAGTAAGATTACCCGTAGCTACCAACCTCGCAACCTCCGGCACCAACCTAAAAATATAGTGCTCAATCCTCTGATATTCCGGTGTGTGCAGATCAGGGCACAACACCGCCAACTCATTGTGCCTAGTAGTGTAAGCCTCAATCTCAGACCCCACCATCTTGTGATTCCAGAACTCATGCTCAAGCTTTTGGATCTCATCCCTCGGGCAGTACTCGTTTTTCAAAAGCTGAACGAACTCTGTCCAGGGCATAGCATGAGCTTCCCCAATACCCATGGTCTGGGTGGTGGAGTTCCACCAAGTCAGAGCTTGACCCTCTAGGGTCGCAGAAGCATACTTCACCTGTTCGCCTTCCGGGCAACTGCACATCGAGAAAACCGATTCAATCTTCTCCAGCCAGCGAAGCAGTCCCACTGCCCCTTCAGTTCCACTAAAATTGTGGGGCTTGCAATCCATAAACTTCTTGTAGGAGCATTGGGGTGGAGGGGGATTGACAGCACCACCTGGAACAGACACACAGGTGAAAATCAAGAAAAGGTACAGTACCCTAGAACAAGGTAGAATAGGTGGGGATTGACGTACCACCCATAGCATTATGAGCAGCTTGGAATGCAGCCAAGGCAATGTTCACGTGCTGCTGCATCAGGTTGTCCAACTCTGCTTGGGTCATATTGATGTTTCCACGGCCGCCGCCGCCACCACGGCCGCCAGCACAGCCGCCTCTGCGACCTCCACGAGCTCCCAACATCTTCTGTCACAACATGAAACAAAAGATTTAGGCTTGCCCGTGGTACAACCCATTAGGAATTTTAAGGAACTAGACCGAGCCCAGTTCGGGTCCATGCGTTCAAACACAAAGTCCACTAGGGCTCCCATGCATCACAGTTTATGATCTCGTGTGCACCCGACATGATAAACCGTTCTACATGGTCCCCCAGGCGTGCTTTAAGTTTGAAGTTCAAGTCACCGAACACTAGCACCCAATCATGGTATTATCATAAGTATAAGTATAAGATAGTATGTATAAGAACGAGCGTGTCCATTAAGGCATAGAAGGGAGATGTCCGAATCCCTGGACAGATCTCGAGAGTACGCCGAAGCTACCCCAATGTACACTACCGTCAAGAAGGTTCAATAGTATATCGTTCGCCGTCGAATCATGGTAAGGATGGGTCAAGAGATAGAATGATAAAGAGTAAACATATGATGTAGCGTAGAAGATGATGACACCGACACCCCCGACAAGTTATATTGTTACCCACATGTTAAGACTCGACTATCTGTGACCGTCTAGTGTGTGCGACTCAGTTATAGACTAGACTCTACATGCAGTCCTAGTTCACTATAACCTGGCTCTGATACCAATCTGTCACACCCTCAAATTCCACATGCGGAGTTTTACCGCAAGGCGCGTGACACACCAGGATCTCAGTCAACGATCACAATAAACATACAACAAACATGCATTCATGTATATTTTTCAAACCAAAATATCATGCTTTGAGCCGTAAACCAGCAGCGGAAGCATTTCTTGTTTACAACCAAAAGACATATCATAGTTTACAAAACATTGTTTAATATGCTTCAAAATATTAGACGCTATGCATGACTTCGTGCGCCTAGCCCATCGACTGCTACCTTAGCGACCTGAGAAAATATGCCAAAATGTCAACATATAATGCTGGTGAGTTCACAGGTTTTCTTTTATAAAAGTGTTGTTACAAGTTTGGAAAGATCATATCTGTTACTACTAGGTTATAAGAACGTTAGCTAGACGTTAAGTGTTTGTTTACTACTACGGTTGGGAACCCATTACTATACGTGTGTAAGTTGTTGAAGCTTGCCCAGACGTTTTGGCTATAACCGATGCCTCGGCGAGCCAGTAATAAGAGACAATATGCACCCGCCCGGCCCAGCCGTCGAGTGGGGTTTGTGAGGCCCAATAGATCTATCCACATTTCCCCTGTTGTGCGTCCCCGCACATTCATGGTTTCCCCCTGGGACTTTCTGATGTATTGTAAAATACATCTATTTCTAGTGTAAAGTTTGTACAGTTTTCGAGTCGTTTAGATAGTGTTTTTATTAGTTTTAGGCTTGTACTGATCTATTTTAATTAGTATAGGTTTTTATAGATTTTTATTAGTTTTGAGTCAGTTTTAGCGCTAACTTATTTTTTTTTTTTTTTTGGTAGGTGTTCGAATGGATGATGGAGCGTAAATGATCAACTTTGTTCGAGCCAAGAATACCCGAATCAGGAACATGGAGTTATACTAATAACATAATAATAATAATAATAATAATAATAATAATAATAATAATAATAATAATAATAATAATAAAAGCAAAACATGAAAGTATTCTTTCATGTGTAAAGGGCCGAGGCCCAAGAAATTATTTGGAGATTATAATTCATTCGTAGGTTTTTATAAAAGGCGGCAGTTATTAAATCGAAGGAAGGGAATTATTAATCATTCATACATCACGACAGCGGCACAAAGAAAAAAGGGGAAGAAGCAGCCACGGTGACGAGCGAACGAGCACGGAAGGAGAAAAGGCCACGGGCACGTTAAAGATCAATAGCCAACGAGCCTTGGGTTAGGTTTAGTTTTCGCTCTATATTTTTATAGACATGATGAAATTGTTTTTTATAAACTTTGAATTTATGTTTCTAAATATTATGAGTAGCTAGACTTTTATGGTTGCTTAGGTTTATGAACTAGACACGTAATTTGCAGTTTTTAATGATTCTTGGTTTTTAATTTTGATGTGTAGGATTACATGATTTTAATTTTATTGTTGGATTTGATATATGTGTGTTGGTGTTATTTTTATTTGAAGTTTGTTTATTGGTTTAGTGGAGCTAGGCATGTAGAGATACCCCCTAGGTCTTGAAATCAATCTAGTTCGTCAACTTAGGTTAGCGTGCTAGTATTTGGAGTTGGAGTACGACACAAGTATAACAAACTAATATAATAAATTAACTAAGGCGTGCAGTCCATTCTTGAGGGTGAGAAATCTAACTCGAGTTTGCTAGGTAACTAACTAGGCATTGTTCGGTAGTTGGCAAGCGCTAGGGCGGGAGTCGCTACTTGTCCGTGTTTAGAGTTTTCCTAGGTTTTCTTCAGTAGAGTTTAAGTCTGCTTCATAGTTTGAGGATTTTAATCCAGGAGAGGTTTTAATCTGATTTCTGTGGGATTTTGGTACGCTAGGGCGATCCAGATCCATCTTAGCATTTCTACACTTGTCCCGCCTTAAGTCTAGTGAGCTATCCTTGACAGGAGGTTTATTAGGTAAGAATAGGGTCTCAAGTTAATTACCAGATTCAGGATTTATTGCTAGTGTCTAGGGATTTTACCTAAGTAACCAGCCTTCTTCCTATCCGATTTCTCCAAGTCCCTTGTTCCTATAAGCAACTAAAGTTATTTTATTTATATTTAGTTTCTTTTAAGTTTATAATTAGTAGTTTAAAATACTCCCACATAAGTATATATTTATTTAGGCTAGTATTCGGTATAGGTTGTGATCTAGAGTTGCATTCGCGTCTTTGGGTTCGATACTCGGTCTTATCTGTTTACTACTTTGCGACCGGTACACTTGCCGTGCGTGTGTAGTTTTTAGGTGAGTCGTTTTAATTAGAACTTGTGTTATTTATATATATACATTTACACACATCACTTTCCATAAAAGTCGTATAGTATAATAAAGTAACCATAGTATAACATGACCTTTAGTGAGTAAGTATGTAGCATGTTTCTCCCCCGAAAGTAAAACAGTAAAAGTGGGGCTGTGACACTCACCTTAGATTGCATTTCTTGAAAACAGTTAAGTAATTATGCTATGATAGCCCCAAATAGCGGCGACCTATCATAAGATGTGTATAAGTATCCGGACTAATAACCCGCAGGTTAACTAGTCCCCAAATGTCCAGACCATAACCATAAACATTTGAAAACACCTTTGACCGTTAAACCAACCGTACCAAACAAGACCCGACATCCCATTGGTGACCCGACATCCCACGTGTTAGACAAATACAAGACATCATGCAACATATGCAATTAAACACTTAATACGCGCAAGGGTTCACCTAGTCTAGCATAATGTCCAATTAACGCATAAACAGGTCCGAACACGTGTTACTAAGCCATTGGGTGTATCCCGGGGTCCCTATCATGTTCCTAGGTGTCAAATCATGTTCCGGGATGTCAAAATACGCTTACGACAGCAGTACACGAGATTAGGAAACTTACATGCAATTAGGAAAAGTCAACTAGTGAATAGGAGAACGTCAACTGGGGAATAGGGGCTACTCGCCTGTTGTATCATGCGAATAGGCTGTAATCGCCTGATACATCAGGCGATTAGTGCTCTATTCGCCTATAGCCTGCTGTCGCGCATTTTCGCGCGTTAAACCTTCCAAATCAGATCCGAAACATGTAAAAACACCCAACATCAAACCTAAACCATTTACCAACCCATTCCAAGCAAAAACCCCCAATTTATCTCTGCTCTAACGGCCTCGGTGCGATTATTTCCTAAAATGGCAAAGTACTAGGTTTCATTAACTATGAAATCTTTCCTTAAGTAGTAAAGATCAGATTACACCTCCTACAACTTGCAATTCATCATCCCTATGTTATAACATCATTCTAGCATGATTCCTAACCATAAACAAGCAATGAATCATATCATAACATCCTAATTCTTCAAGAATCACCCAAATAGGTCAAAATGCATACTTTCATCTAAACACTATAACAATAGCTTAAACTCATAGATAATCATCCTAACAACTCCTACACATCAGAAGTACATCAAATTCATGGAAACATTCATGTTATAATCACCAAAAATCATCATATGCATCAATACTTCACATATAGCAAGTATTATGGTGTAGACTTGTTTTAGAACTCATTTACAACGTTTTTAAAGACACATTCTTATCAAAACAAGGTCTGGACTTTTGGGGAACCAAAACAATAACATTACAAAGGTTTAGGATGAAGAACACACCTTGGATTTTATCAAAGAAAGGTGTGTAAGCATGGAAATGGTGTGTTTTGAAGTAAAACAAGTTCCAGAGGTGTTTCAAGGTGTGTGGGAGGCTTAGGACCAGTTAGGGTTGCACAAATGGTGTTTGGGGAGTCAAGGGTTGTATTTATAGGTGTTTTGACTCGTGCACATCAGATCAGGCGAGTAGGGAATCAGTTCAGGCGAGTAGAGCTTCTAATCGCCTATATACTGGCGATTAGAAGCTCTAATCGCCAGTAAGTCCCCCTATTCGCGTATATAAGTGGCGATTAGGAGCCTTCCTGGTTCCTAATCGCCTGTATGGTTCCAGAATGAGTTTTTGGCGCGTTAAACACTATTTTAACACATATAAACACGTATTCACATACCGACAAGTCACATAATGATTACAAACACATAATGCACGAAAACTAACACGTTTACATCCGTTCACCAATTCCCGGGACTCAAGACTTGCGTGTGTGTGTGTTAAACCCGGCGATTCCACGAATCACCGATCCTTGTACACATGGTTATGGACCGACTCCCGATGATCCCACGGATCATCGTAACGACTCCCGATGATTCCCAGAATCATCGTAACGACTAGACTGACCCAGTTAAGTACGTCATATGCATGACTCGCTAAGGTAGACTTACTAGTTTAGTCAATGTTACTAACCTGAGTTTGCCAGGTGTCACAAATAATCCCACCTGAAAATTTTCCCTCCACCAGTCCCATCTTTTCAATATATTGCTATCATTGGACCTTCGCTAAATCAGACTAGCACTGTTAGCTGAAACTCACAATTCTAGGCGATTATTTACCGGATTTGAAAGAGAGAATCAAGAAGATGATATTGGTATGTTCAGTTGAAGAAATAATCATGGTTCGTCGGTTGAACTATCGAACCATGCTCATTTTTCTAATTGAACATACTAATATCACCGTCTCGATTCCCTCTTTCAAATCTGGTTAATAATCACATAAAATTACGAGTTTCAGCTAATGGTGTTAGTCTAATTTTAACGGAGGTCCAATGATAGCAAAATATTGAAAATGTGGGACTGGTGGAGGGAAAAAAAACTCAAATAAGATTACTATCGGCCAACCTGAAAAAGGTGGGATTATTAAAATTCATTTTGTCTTTGATAATCTGTTTAAAAATGCTATCCATCTCTTCTTTATTAAATAAACTCGTTGATTTCCCTATCGCGCGTTGCGCGATTTTCTTTGCGAGTTGCGTTTGCGAGTTAGGCAAGCCAAAAAAAGAAACAGCAAGCAATACATGGATACACGTATTTTTCTTTTTATATAGTGTTGAACAATACCAATGTTAGCATACAAACTGCAGATGAACTCAATATATAATTGACATATATACACCTCTGGTGGGCTTGTCGGTCTATATCCAGCCCACTTACAGAAGGTCCAACCCAAAATAAGAAATAACCACCCAGTCCACACATAAAAAATATATTTTTATTTATTTGTGCAGGTCTAACACACAACCCAAAGATATTTCACAAAACAAACAATCATCGAGTTGTTTAAATACAAAGCCACAGTTTGACACCGACTAATTATACCACGACTTCAATTGCCTCCTAATTACAAAACAAAGATAAGCATCATGACATGCATATATTACCTGTTAAGTAGAGAAGCGGTTGTCCCAAGTGATCATTATCACCTTCAGCACTTTCCATTGATGAACATCTATTGAAAGTAAATTCAAAATTTAAAACGTATATACTCACAATATGCAAAAAAAATTACATCCTTGAAATATACATTTTAACTAATGACTAACGTCAACAAATATAATATCACAAAACATACCTGCAAGATACTTTGATCACAAACAACTGTAGCTAACAACAAATCAATCATGCTAATAGAACCAACTGACTCGGCAATTAAATTTACATTATAAGAGTACCATCTTGAGTGTTTCTGCCACTAATGGAGCACTCAACTTTAATCCTTGAACATTGATGATCCAATACCCCCAAAATAGTTCTGTAATCAGAAGTGGAATCTACAATCCAGACATTAAACAAAGATAAGCATCATGACTGTATTAAAGATATATTACTATGATAGTCTATATTAAGCAATATAGGTAAAGGATGCTCACTTATCATTCTTATCCTTATATGAGCTAAACAATACCTACATGTGTTTGGGTCCTTTTAACGGCTCGATTCCGCTACATTAACAAATGTTTGTTTTCTGATGTGATTACTTGTACCCTAAGAAGGAAGATATGTACCTTGAAGTCTGCTTTGGTGAACAACTTAAATTCAAATATAAGAACCTTTGAAAGAAAAACATAAGATACATTTGTTGATTTTACACACCCATATTGCATACATGATATAAGAACACACATACACGCTACAACAAACAACACTAACCTGGTAAAAGGTGCAGCCAGTGGAGCAGAATGTTGCCAAAGCTTTGGCAGAAGATAGTGTCAGAGACTAAACTCTGCAGCCTGCATAATAAACCTAAACGTCGAAAACAAATTCTCTCTTGATACACATGGACATGCTGAAGTTCTTCATGGATACACTGGGTGATAAGTTGAATACGTGTCGTTCAAAGCACATAACAACCCCTCAACTCATATACATATTGTATTTCGAAGTAATATCTGTGACTGAAAGGAAACAAATAAAAGTGCATGGCCATTTAAAGTCTATGTCTCCAACTTCAAGCCATGAAATTTGTTTGTAGGTAAGCAACCTAGTGAAATCTGTTTAAAAGTAGAGTTAAAACATGCAGCCAATTTGAAGAAACTATGATTCTTAATGAAGTTTAGAGATGCGACATATAATGCGATCGTTCGAATAATTCACCTTCATACATGAGTGGGGAGAAAATACCAGTATATTCGACTATCATTTCTGGTGTAAATGTAAGTTAGCTATATTGTTCTTGAATCCTACAAAAATTCATGCAATAATTTGTATTGAGTTTTAATCAACATCCTAGCCAAAATCAAATGAATATGAAGCAATGTAAGCGGACCTTATTTCTGACTTCAATTATTGAACGCCTTACTGTTGCTTCCCTGTCACTAAATCAATAAGCCTAATAGAAGTAACAATAATCAATTTGATCAAATTAGGGTTCCTGCACACATGGAACTTCCTCTGTTGTGGTGCCACTTATTCTTACCTATAAATAACATCAAACCACACCTTCATTTACTAAACACAAGCCCAACATAACACAATCACAGATATCATTAATCCATAGATAAACAATCAGAAACACAATGCTAGCAACATTTAACCACTTAACATAATAATTCCTGAAGTCCAGTTTCAATACAGATTACAGCTGTAAAATTAATTATATTAAAAGTATAAAGCATGAGAAAAAAACAATAAAATGTAAACAATAGATTGCAACAAATGTGGATTAAACCAAAAAGCACTACAGAAGCCAACAAAAACCTAATTCAAATGAGATAATTCACACATAGTTAACAAAATGTGGAAATCTTTAATAATAGCGTTACATGTTGAGTCTTTGGAGATGAACAGCAGTCGGCTGAAGGAAGGTAGGAAACGTTAATAGCCAGGTTTATAAGAAAAATGTATCAGGGGCAGTTTTGTAATAAACGCCTTACTTTTGCTTCTCTGTCACTAAATCAATAAGCCTAATAGAAGTAACAATAATCAATTTGAACACTGACCGATCTAATAACCGATAGAATATGCAGGTCGTAGAGAGGTTACCGGCGCTTCCATTTCACAAATATTGTTGAAATAACCCAATGCAGGCACTAAAACAATATATGGTCCAATTCCAAATCAAGATTATCATATCAAACATAATGCAAATTATATGATAACAACAACAATCACCACTTTCCCAAATATAGAGCTATCAATGGTTGTAAAAAAACCTAAAAGAAAACCATAGTTGTAAGAAGACCTACATATCAACAACATTCCATTAAAAGTTTATATTTTTCACTGGGCTCAGAGTTTCATAATCAAGGTTGCACCATGGCTGTAGGGGAGTTGTAGGAATGTAGGTGAACACCTACCATCCATCAACCCTGTCACGCCAAGGCAACATCACCATTAAATTTATGGTCAGACATATACACTCATCACAGCCAAACAACAACTTAGGGTTTGTAGTGGTAACAGGCAAGAAACAAACCCAAGCAAAAATATACAAATGATACAGATGATAAGCAAAGTAAGCCGCTATATCCTTGCTAATCACCCAGAAATGTGAAGCCCAAATCATAAAACAGATACTTAACCATATTGAACATGCACCAATGATAAAGATTTCCGGTGAGGCAAACAAAAATACCACTGTCACACCCAAGAAATACGGTAGAAAGTAAGCAGGCGCGTGTCTGTGAGAGATGTGGCGCAACCAGCAAGTGGAACCCACTCATCAGACACTGTTCAAATCGTTCTTCGACGATAACCGATTCCGGTGACCTAAGCAAATCACCGACCACCAAAATGACAAAAGGGGGCGGCGTGTGTGACATCAATACACAAATCGCCCACAGTCGCCACCATCTAACGCCAATAATGTTTCGATGATGAACCCTGGAACAGATGATGGTGATATCTTGCCCTCTCTCCCGGTGGAAGAGAAAAGGCAAGAACTAAGGTGGTAGATAAGCAGACGCGTAAAAGTAAATATTGAAATATAAAAAAACCCTAGTCGCTCCGAAATCTTCGGGCGATCCACGACGGCGGAATGGATGAAGATGGTTGGGAACGGCAACGTAACAGAAAAGAAAGACGGGATGAGCAACATACTGAAGGCCGAAACAAAACAGTATCCAAGTTCTTCGTATCAAATCTCCCTCCAAAGTGCTCTTCGCAAGATCTGAAGGAGATCTTGGGCAGGTTCGGTAAGTATGAAGGTTCGTACATCGCTAGGAAGATGGACAAGTGGGGCAAGCGGTTCGGGTTCGTTTCGTTTTCAGGGGTCCGGGACATCGTACGGTTGGAGAACGAGTTATCGGATGTTTGGTTGGGGTCTTACAAGTTGTTTATCACAGTAGCACGGTTTGTAGATGGTGAAAAGGTGTCTAGGCCGGCTAAGGATCAGGGTAGGACGTCGTTCTCAAATCCGGTTGATATCCATGCAAACCCTAATCAGGGGAATACAACTGAGTTCGCACCCACGATACAGAAGGCAGGTAATGGTCGTTCCTTTGTTGATTCGGTTCTCAATAGGAATAAGGTTGACGTGATAACTGTTGAGGATTCGGTTGAGCGTTTTGGTCATTGGTCTGAATGTGCACTGCGTGGGAAGACGGTTGATTTACATACTCTAACTTCGTTGAGACAATTGTTAAGAGATAAAGGATGGTGCTCGCTAGACATCAAGTATCTAGGGGGTCTTTCTGTTGTGTTAGTGTTTTACGACAGTGGGGACGCAGACAGGTTTCTGAATGAGGTGCAAACATGGTCCGGCTGGTTCGAGGGGCTGCACAAATGGGTAGCCGATGGTAGAGTAGAAGAGGGTCGCCTTGCTTGGTTACAAATCCATGGAGTTCCGGCCCAGTTAGCGCTTGATCATGTGTTTGATTCCATTGGCAGCAGATACGGCACGGTTATACAGTCGGCTTCGATTTCAGGTGATGATAATAATTTATCGTATGCTCTTATTGGCGTGTTGTCGAAGGAATGTAAGAGAATTGAGGATAGGGTGAACATTATGTGGAGGGGTACTTCATACAACGTCTGGGTAGATGAGGATGCGGGAGAGTGGATACCTGAGTGCGTCGCGGAGTTGGACGTTGATGACGTCTCTGTCTTAGCAAATGAACAGCCGGAATGTGAATCCATGCAACAAGACAACGAATGTAATGAACAACTTGAAGAGGGTGAGGTGCCAAAGGTTACCGTTGAAGAGTCTCTTCCGGTTACGGTTGCGTTAAATGTTGAAGAGTCTTTCCACGATACGGCTGCGGTAGCGGATGTATGCACGCCTCAAGCTATGGCTCAGTCGGAAGTAGCTGATAGCAGGAAGAAGTATCGTCGCAAGTCGCGGGCTAAAACTAGAACTACAGGTAGTGCCTCTCTTGAACGACCAAAGAAAAGGCCGAGGGAGAATAACGATATTTTTGGGGTGGATAGATTGATCGGGATCTTGTCTAATGGGTCTTCTTCGGCTGACGGTGGAGAATCAGGTAACGAGGAAATGTTTTTGACTCCGGATTTGAACCGTAGGAATGTCGACGTAGAGGAAGAAGTAGTCTCTGTGGTGGCTGCGCATTCGGTAAACCACGATGATATGCATGGTACTCAACCTATTGACGTGGAATCTGTTAAAACGGTGGAGTTGAGCCGTGCTTTGGGGGTGGAGAATTTAGATGATTTTGTTCCTAACGTTAAGGAGGTGCTCCGCAGTGAAGGTTATCAAGTGGTTGATCAATGAATGTTTTGTCTCTAAATATTCGTGGTATAGGGAATCTCGACAAAGCAGACTGGGTTCGTAGTCTACGGGCTACGAACGAGGTTAGTTTCGTTATGTTACAAGAAACTCAATTTAATTCTATGGATACGGTTAATCTTGGGCGTTTTTGGGGTTATGGGGACTTCCATTTTGATTGGATTTCTTCGTCAGGCAGGTCGGGAGGGTTGTTGTCTTTATGGGATCCAAAAATCTTTAAAATGGATAGAGTGGTTAAAAACGCCAATTGGTTACTTGTTTCGGGGGTGATGAAAGGAAGCCGGTGTCCGTACCATATGTTAAGCGTGTATGCTCCTCAAAGTCTAGTATCTAAACGGGTTTTGTGGGAAGAAATCAAAGGCATGGTGGGTGAAGGGGGGGGTAGATGGGTTGTGGCCGGGGATTTTAATGCTGTCAGACATGCGGATGAAAGACGGAATTCTAATTTTAATGCGGTTGAGGCGGCCGAATTTAATGATTTTATTGATGCTTCTGATTTGCACGAGTACTCCTTGAAAGGGAGGCGTTTTACTTTTGTTGCAGGTGACAAATTAAGCCGTATTGACAGGATTTTCGTTAGTTGGGAGGTGTTCATGGAGTGGCCTTGTGCAAAGTATATTGCTTTGGAGAGGTATAAATCTGATCACAGTCCGATGTTATTGAAGACGGGCTCGAATAATTTCGGTCCCAAGCCTTTCAGGTTTTTCAACTCATGGATTGGTAGAGAGGATTTTGGGGCGGTTGTCATAAATACGCTTGAGAATGATTCTTTTAGTGGTGTTCCGGATGCAAGACTCATGTCAAAGTTCAAGAGGTTACGAAAAAATATTTCAGATTGGGTGAATCGTACTAAAGCCACTGAAACAGAGGAAAGACGGGTTTTGGTTGATGAACTTAATATGTTGGATAAAACCGTGGAGAGTAGAAATTTGGATGAAGGCGAAGCTTGGTCCTTGTTGGAGATTAAGCGTCGTATAGGGGAGTTAGACGATTTCAAAAATCGTGACCTGAAACAGAAGGCTAGATGCAAGTGGGCCGCTCATGGGGATGAAAATTCGAGATACTTCCATGGGTGTATTAATAAGCGAAAGGCGTCTAATCATATTCCGGGGTTAGAGGTGAATGGTAGGTGGGAGATGAATCCTAGCATTATTAAAAGGGAGGTTATGAGCTTTTTCAGGGATAAGTTTAAAGAGTACATCCAGGTTCGGCCAAAGCTCAATTGTTACGGTTTGTCTGCATTGACCGAGCACGAGGCTGAAGGGTTAGCGGCTACTTTTACGACTCAAGAAGTTAAACGAGCGGTGTTCGATTGTGGTGCGGATAAGGCTCCGGGGCCTGATGGGTTTAACTTTCGGTTCATAAGGCATTTTTGGAGTTTCTTTGAGGCTGATTTCGTTGACATCTTGGGGTATTTTCATGAGATGCGACGTTTCAGCCCGGGGGTGGGGTCTTCTTTCATTACTTTAATTCCCAAGACAGGCGATCCTTCGAATCTGGGGGATTTTAGACCTATTAGCCTTATTGGGAGTATTATTAAAGTGGTTTCTAAGGTGTTGGCAAATCGGTTGAAGTCGGTCATTAACCGCGTTGTTTCTGAAACACAATCGGCGTTTTTATCTGGTAGATACATTCTTGACGGTCCTCTGATGATCAGTGAGGTTATTTCTTGGGCAAAAAAGATAAATAGGAAGATTTTTTTGTTCAAGATCGATTTTGATAAGGCGTACGACAACGTCAATTGGGAGTTTTTGTTGTCTGTTATGGCGCAAATGGGTTTTCCTGATGTGTGGTGCGAATGGGTTCGTGGTATTCTTGAGTCATCTAGAGCCGCTGTGCTCGTTAACGGGTCTCCTACCTTTGAGTTTGGATGCCAAAAAGGTATTCGTCAGGGGGACCCGCTCTCTCCTTTTTTATTTATTATTATGATGGAGGCGTTTTCTGGGATGCTCAGTCAGGCTAGCGATATAGGTGCTTTTCATGGGATTAAGCTTCCCAACGACGGTCCTATTTTGTCACACCTGTTGTACGCGGACGATGCAATGATCATGGGAGAGTGGTCGACATTTAATTTTAGTAATTTGCGGCGGATCCTACGCATCTTCTATTTATGTTCCGGTTTGAAGATAAATCTTCATAAATCGGTTATATATGGTATTGGTGTCGATAATATTGAGGTCGTAGGCATGGCTGAAGAGCTCGGGTGCAAAACTGGTTCTTTGCCATTCACGTATTTGGGCATTAAGGTTGGGGCCAACATGAATAGAGTTGGGAGTTGGGAGCCTGTAGTTTCGAAGTTCAAGAGCCGCCTTTCAAAGTGGAAAGCGAATACTCTTTCCATAGCAGGTCGGTTGACTCTCATTAAATCAGTGCTGGATAGTCTGCCTACGTATTATTTTTCTTTATTCAAGGCGCCAAAGAAGATTATTGGGGAGTTGGAAGGTCTTATGAGGCGTTTCTTATGGGGTGGCTCGGATGAGGTGCGGAAAATGAGTTGGGTTGCTTGGGAGACTGTTACTAAACGGGTCACTGACGGGGGGTTGGGGGGTAGCGTCTCTTGAAGTTAATAATAATGCTTTGTTAATCAAGTGGTTATGGAGGTTTCGTAACGAACCAAGTGCGCTTTGGAGGAGAGTCATTAGCGCTATACATGGATCTTCTAGGAGTTGGGGTGTGGCGCCTTGTAACAACGCTATCACGGGAGTCTGGAAAAATTGTGTTTCGTTTTGGAATAGGCACAAGGTTGACGGGATGGGTATTATTAACATTCTTCGTGGGAACCCGGGGGATGGTAAAAGTATTCGATTCTGGCTTGATACTTGGTTGGGGGTTGAACCGCTTAGAGACGCTTTTCCGGGCTTGTTCGCTATAGAAAAATCAAAACGGGTTAAGGTTCATGATCGGTTATTGGTTCAAGGCAGCAGTCGGTTGATAAAATGGGAATGGTCTCGTGCGCCGTCTACCAGCGACGAAATCTCAGCCAAAGCGGCGTTGGAAACCTTGCTACAAGAGGTGGTTTTAGATGATTCGGTTGATTCTTGGTCGTGGTCGTACGGGTCGTCCGTTGTTTTTGAAGTGTCTTCGGCCAAGAATTGGCTTCGTGGATCCTCGGTCAGTAATGTGCCTTTCGAGTTTACATGGAGCTCTTGGGTTCCACAGAAATGTAATATTTTCATGTGGCGTGCGTTTTTGGATCGTCTTCCTACAAAGGTGGCTTTGGCTCATAGAAATATTTTCGTCGATAATTCCCTTTGTGTGTGGTGTGATACGGCTGAAGAATCCATAGAGCATATTATCACCGGTTGCGGTGTGGCGCATGGGGTGTGGGACAAGGTAGCTTCTTGGTGTATGATCCCGCGTCCGTTCGTCTTTCATGTCAGAGATGTAGTTTTGATGCATGAGCAGTGTAGTGGTTCGTCTATAAAAAAAGCGGTCATTCAAGGTATTAATATTATCACCTGTTGGAGATTATGGAAAGCAAGGAACGAGAAGGTGTTCGACAATAAAGACCCAAATGTGGTTAGCTTGGTGGTGGATATCAAGACTTTGGGGTTTCTTTGGTACAAGCATAGATTTAAGGGTGGGGTGGTGGATTGGAATCGATGGTTGTCTTTTGATGTAACGTAATTCTATTTGATTGTGGATTTCCTTGGTTTTCGGCTTCTGTCTCTGTCTTGGAGATAGATGTCGGTTTTGGTTGGTGTTAATGAAAGTTTCTTTTCAAAAAAAAAAAAGATAAGCAGACGCGTGTCTGCATTGGAAGATAAGCACATGTGCATCAGCTATTCAGCTGTAGCCACTAACCATACATCAAATTAGCAAACAACCCTCGATACTGTTCCCGAAGGGGACCAGCGCTTCTACGCATCCACCGAGGAGCCCTCCATATGTAGTCGCTTTTGCTTCTTCCCATGTATGAGCTCCAAAAAAATGCCTTCCGCATTATCTTCTTCAATAAATTTCTTTTAACTGTATTTTCCCATCATAAAAAACTGAGCATGAACCTGAAACACTTCAAAAGTATAAGATTACATATATGTGAACGGCCTTGTAAAAAAACCTAGAAAAGATGTAATCATATATGTTCAGAACTTCAGAGATAGATGATGGTTACAAAGTTAGCAATATAGATGACAAACAAAAGCACAACCTAACCTCTTATAAGTTATAACAGTGATCATTGAATATCCAAAAAATTAACAAATTGCTATAGAAATTCCCATTTTTTCTTGATAAGTATACCTTTGTTGGTGGTGTTGCATACATATTGGGTTCCAAAGTATTTACCTTCTTCTACAATATTCCTCAATTTTCAATATTCTGCAATTAATCAATCAAATGACAATTCCTAATTCAACTCATGCCTCGTTAAATCAAATTAAAATACAATTAGTAAGGCCGTCTGAAAAAAGAAACTGTATTAAATAAAAAACCAGGTATAATATCACCTAAATCCCAAAATTAAATGCAAAAATTTGATTTGAATGATTATCGATGTTAGTCGGTACCTGTTCTGACTCAAAGTCACGACGCTGCTAGTGTTGTCGTTATGATTCAAGGCGGAACCCTGGACTCACAAAACACACATAAGTCTCATCAACAAAGTAACATAAAAACTAATTTGAATAATTTACCTTCACCACAATATCCTCAGAACCCAGTCAGGCCACCGACGTAGATAGCCGGCACGCTCCGGTCGCCAAGGCCCTCTTTCTCTATCTCTCTGCTCCATCTCTATCGTTTAGATCGACGTCGGAGAAAGTTAAATTGAGGGTGGAGAAACTGAAAACGTAAAAGAAGAATACGTGTACCAGTACCAGACCAAGTGCTGACGTACACACCTGAGAATGGAGACGCGCCGTAGTGTGCGGTGACACACCGCTGCTGCTTCTCCTGGAGCGCCGCCGTTAGCGGTGTTTGGAATCTCTTGGGTTTCCTCTTCTCCCTCTCGATTTTCTCTCTCTATAACTACTTTCTCTCTCTCTGTATTTTTAGGATATGGATGGTTTGTATGTGTTTTTGTTTTGTCTGAGAATGAAGAAGATAAAGAGACGGAGATAGATGGTGGAAGAGTGAGTCATTGCAAGGTAAGACGTGGAGAGGGCTATTAAACGACAACTGTAAACCAGCAAAAAAAATTTTAATAAAAAATGCCTTACCAGAAAGGTAAAAAATTATACCTTTTACGGGATTCGAACCCAACCTCCACACCAAACACAATAACAGCCACACCAACTGCACCACAGCATCCTTGCTTAGCATTATCAAATACTTAACTATTTAACAGCTTTTCAAAATAAGAGTGGGCACTATTCATGAACATTCAAAAATAAACATATAGGATAATTTAACATGATAGTTCGTATAATAGTAACTAAGCTTTTTTTTATCATTGTAATAAAATCGGTTAATGTTTTATAACTAGAAAACCAATTATGTTTTGGTGTTGTTCTATTGCTGTGAAATGTTCTATATAAGCCAAAATTAAATGACATAAATGTAGGTGTGGAGGAGACATCTCTCTAGCAAGTTATTTTAACTCACAAACTAAACCATGTCACTTTTATTTGAAACAAACTCCAACTCATTTAAATTTATAGTTTCAATTATAGTTTCAAACTCTAAAGGGAGAGGCACCTTTCTAGGTAAACTTACTACCTATTTTAACCCACTATCAAATAATTTTGTGTCACATTACCATCCAATACGACATAAAATGGTGTTCCAGTGATACCTAGGTGAACCCATGACTTGATCTTGTGAGTGCCCCACCCACCCTGACAAACATAAACCTTGATTGCTATTTAATGATTATTTCTTAATGAAAACAATTGTAAAGTAAACAATCATCAAAAGGGAATTAGAAAATTTTAACAACTATGAACTCTGAACTATGTTCACGTAATTTAAACAACTATAAGACCACCCGTATTTGGGCGCTAATTGGGACGGTAATCCAATCTTAACGCCCAAAAACGCCCTCAACACCAAAACATACAGGCGCTAAATCGAAAAAAGGGCA